>PVKB01000306.1:600000-854871 GCA_004027205.1 Ctenodactylus gundi | reverse complement strand
GTGGCGGGGGGGGGTGGCAGGGAGGGCCCTTTCCAGCTATGCCCCCTTGTGTACCAGACCTCCCCATCCTCAGCAGTTGGCAGGTGAAGTCTAATACACTGCCACGCTTCCAGAGGAAGCAATCTGAAGACCCACGTCTTGCCCATCTAGCGTGTTTGCCCTAATTTTAATGATGCTGCCTCCTACAGCACCAGCCCCAGTGGGAGCCAGGACCCTGAGAGGATCTCAAACTCCCCAGGGAGCCCACGGAGTAAAGGGTAACAGATGGCTACATGTTCAGAAATGGGAACTGGCCATGGTTCAATTCACTGGACTAGACTGTGAAGACCTCAACCTCAGCATAGAAGTATCCTCATCAGAGGAGATTGGAAGGTTTCCTTTGAGAACCATCCCGCAAACGAGCAGGGAGCCAATGCCACTGTGTGACCCTCAAACTCCGCCTGCTTAAGTTATACCCAGGGGAACTGATGTGAGCAGAGGAGCCTTAGAGTGGCACAGAGTGGGCACCCAGCCCTGCAGGGGTTGGCAGGGGGCAGGCTCTCCTTCCTATTCTGGGCATGTCCGTGTTATACTCAGCCTCAGGTCCACCTATGAACGTGTGTGCCAGGCATAGAGGCTACTTCCCCTTCCTTGAATCACAGCAGCACAGAACACCCCACAGTTCAAAATCAGAGGCAAACGTACCTCTGACACCAAGAACACAGGTACCTAGATTCTCTCCATGCATTTTTACCTCCT
Source organism: Ctenodactylus gundi (assembly GCA_004027205.1). Taxonomy (NCBI): domain Eukaryota; kingdom Metazoa; phylum Chordata; class Mammalia; order Rodentia; family Ctenodactylidae; genus Ctenodactylus; species Ctenodactylus gundi. The sequence goes on along the minus strand of PVKB01000306.1, from coordinate 854,133 downwards.
AATGGAAATTTTTATACTATGGATCCATGGGGTACTTGATTCTATATACTCTGAACTCCAGGAAAGTTACACTGCCTCAACACATGCTTTTACACACACCACAGCCAGTGTGTCAACTCCTAGTGTGCCTCAGTTTCCCTCAAGGGAAATCGTAGCCAATACAGCCCCTTCCTACCTCTTCCCCCATACCAGCTTGGACTTTTCAAATACAACCCTTTGATTTCTGAGAAGATGAGGAGGTAAAGCAGAAAACCTGGCCAAAAAGGCTGGATTTCTTCCTACCAGAATCCCCACATCCCCACCTCCTTGGCCAGGTATCGCCGCAAAGGAGGCTGAGAGTTTGCCAAACTAGAAATTACCCACTCCTTAAAAGGAATGATTCTAAAATAAAAGAACTCAAGCCTAAACCACCTTGTCTGTAATTCAAGGATGGAGCGGGGAGGGGTGGAGGGGACACAAAAGTGCGGGCAGCTGGGCTGAGAGCGGGTTAGCTATCTCTTTCCTTCCTCAAGGACAGCCAGATCTGATAGGGCTGCTGCCATGGCTGGCCCGCCTCACTTTGAAGCCCTTCCCCAGGTCTCTCCCTGGGACAGCAGGGTCCCCAGCAACATCAAAGACCCTTCCCGGAGCTTGGACGGCACGGATGTCCTGGCTGGACATCTCCCAGGAAAGAAGCCCACCTGGTAGGAACTCGAAGACATCCTGGAAGCAAAGGTCAACAAAATACTCGCTGCCCGTGGGCTGCAGCAACAGCTTTTCTGATGAAAACTATACTTTTTAAAACCAACTCTGAGCCTTCCCTATCGCAAAAGATGTAATTTAGCCCTTTCCCGTAAAATGACACCTTCCCCTTTAGAAACAGTATGCAAATCTGATACAACTGAAATAAACACGGCAGACACAAGGCTCACTAACTTGCTTGGTATCTTTCATTCAAGGACTCGGGGCTCTTAAATCACTTTATAAATGTAAAACCTCATACCTCATGACTTTCAGAGAGGGAGTCAGGGGAGGATTGCTTTCCCACCTCACAATCCGTGCATGTGAGGAACAGTCCACAGAAAGCCCGCTCTCTCACCAGTGGGGGTGGGGAGGTCAGGCGTCTGTATTATCCTCAGCTATGAATAAGCAGCTTGGGATAAACCCAAAGGCGATTAGCAAGAATCAACCCTGCCCATTTAAAAGGGACAAGTCCTCAGAAGTAGCCTTGGCTGGGATCTCTGTGTAGATCCTGCACTTGACTTTAGCTTTGAGGTCCAGGGACACAGCCCAGGGCCCTTCACTTCCTCCTGCCACCCTTCAGGTCTGGAGACCCACACTTCGTCCCGTACTTACGTCCTCACACACGCTAGGCAAGCACTCTAGTTCTGAGTTACATTCCCAGCCCTTTTAACTTCATTTGAGCCGAGGTCTCACTAAATCGCTCAGGCTGGCCTCGAACTGCCTCAGCCTCCTGGGGTTACAGGCATATGTCACCATACCTGGCCACTCCTGTATTTTAAAAAGATCTAAGTCAACACTAAACCAGCCTGGCCTTCCCCTGCCCCACCTCTGTCTCCAAACACTCAGCCTCCTGGAGGAGCAGCCTTATCTCAGCCCACTCCACCCTATGTCTAGAGTGCAGTCTCCTAACACACTTACTCCCCCGCCCCAACCACCTATGACCTCAGCTAACTCACAGAGCAGCAACAGAGTCCCCCTAAAGTCCAGAGCGCCCCTCCCCCCCGTGCCCTCTGCCTCCACAGACAAGCAGGTGCAGCTCCGCCTCCAAGCGGGGGAACTCCCGAAGGTCTGTCCTGCCACAGGGTGGGAGGCAATGATCAATGCAAGCCAGCTGGAGCTTGGAGGAACCCGTTCCTTGAGGCACAAGGGCAGGGACCGGGGACCTGGAGCCCGGTCTATTTGTTTTCTAGAGAGAACGACGCGGCACACCCCAGGGCACGCCATCCAGCTCTGCTCCTGCCCCAGTCTGTGGTACAAGACAAACCTCCGCTTCCCAGTGAGTCAAGTCCGAAAGTAAAAGTCGCAGTCCATTTGTTAGGAGGGTGCCGGGGTCCAAGAGGATGGGTGAGCAGCGCCCCAAGGTTACGCCGGGGACAGCTCTCCTGGGTCCGGCTCTGCTCCTCTGGGAAGAGTCCCCAGCAGCCTCGGAACAATCTGCCTCCACAAGCTCTGTACCTCCGGGACCCAAAGGCGCCCCAGGAAACCCTGGAGCCGGAGAGGAGGCAGAGTCAGGGAAGAGGGGAAGGGGTCAGAGAAGGAAGGCAGTGAAGACACCGGGGAGCGACGCCAGTGCCTCCCTGCCCTTGCCGGGAAGAGGGCCGCCTGGATCCCCGTCCCACCTCCGCAGCTCCCACCGAGCCCAGAGAGCAGGGAGGGCGGATACGGAGCCGCAGCCAGGGGCTGGGCTGCGCCCCGCCGGGAGACGCTCAGGGTGCAGCCCATCGTCACCCAGTTCCTCATGCACCCCAGGGAGAAAGCACAAGGGCCACCGGCGCTCCCTCCCCTGCGGGACAGTCCCGGGCCCAACTCGCGAGGGCCCGCGGTCCCCACTCCCCTTCCCGGCTCCCGCCCGCCTCGGGCGGTCTCGGGGTGCCCTGCGCCGGGAGGAGGGGCAGCGCCGCGCCCCCGGGGTCCCCGCGCCTCTCCCCAGCGCCCTTTGTTCCGGGTGGGGAAGTTGCCGGCGCGCCCGGCCCGCACGCCCCCCGCGCCGCCCGCAGGGGACCGACCCGCGCCCACTCCCCGCGGCGGCGGCCGCTTCGAAACCGAAAGCAAAGGGGCGCGGGCTGCGGCGGGTCCCCACGCCGGTTTCGCGCCCGCCGCCCGCCGCCCGCCGCCCGCCCCCGCGGGGCGCGCAGGCCTCTCCGCGGACGCGCGGCACCTACCGGTGCGGGCCGGGCCGCCGGCGCAGGTGCTGCCCGCAGCGCCGTCCCCGCGCCGCCCCGCGCCTCCGCCGCGCCGGCGCCCCGCCCCCACGCCCGGCGGGCCCCCGCGCCCAGCGGCCGCGCCTAGTCCCGCATCGCGAGCCGGCGCCGGGCCACTGCGGCCGCCGCTGCCCGGGAGGAGCCGAGCCCGGCGGCGGCGGCACTCACCCATGGCACGGATGCGGCGCCAACTGCACATGCTCGCGTGTGACAGCGCGCGGCCCGCGGCCTGCTTAACCCCCGCGCGCCCGGGCCGGCCGGCCCCCGCCGCCGCCGCGACGCGGCCGCCCTGAAGCCGGCAGCCGGGTCGCGCCCGGTCACGTGGGGCGCCCAGCCCGGCGGCGCAGGTGGCCGGCGGCCTAGGGGCTCCTGGGCCCCCTCTGTCCCCGCCGCCCCGCCTGCGCTCGCTCGCGGTGTCCGCGCAGCGTGGGGACAGGACTTTCAGTTCCGGGAGCTGTGGGGACCTCGTGCGCAGCACACAGCACCCCGTGCGGGAGTCGTGCAGGCCCAGGCTACCTGAGGATTACCTGGTGTCGCAGAGCCGCTGTGGCGCCACCATTGTGTTGTTGTTATTCCCATTCGCAAGATGGAAAAACCGAGGCCTGTGAAAGTTAAGGATCTTGTCTAAGGCAAGGTCTGCACCTCCAAGGCCCGCAGTGTAGCTGATAACACGAAGACTAGACGTGTTCTTCGTGAAATCAGTCTGAACTCTCCTGTTGGGAATGTCATCTGGAAAGTCCAGTGATTCTGGAACATGGAAAGTGGGAATCAGTTGCACAGGGATCTGACTTGCAACTGGCCCTTCAGATGGGTTCAGGGTCTTACTGGAAACCAGCAGGGAGCAGAAGCGAAATGCCCGCTCCTGTGCTGTCCTGAGCAACGGCACAGGAATCCGGCCGCCACAGCCCATCCCGGCTTTTAAAAATTAATTACACACAGTTCGTTGACCAAATCAGCAACTAGCAATCCAACTGCGAACTAGTAGCCCACATAACACACCAGAGGAGGGAAGGAAAGTGAGTCTCTAAGAGAGAGTCTCCATCTTCGAGGAGCGCCTTGATCCCAAGAGGGAGTCTCAGCCTTGCAGAGAGTCTCAATCCCAAAAGAATCTCACCAGGGTCTTTGATGACTCAAGACCAGGGTGGACCGCCACCAGGGGTCTGCCTTGCAGGAAACCCTGCAGAGGTCCAGCAGAGCAGGCAGAACCAGTGCAGAGACGCAGTTGTCTGGCAAGGCTGGGGTTTCCAGGTGACTCTCCCTTGCTCGGCTTGTATCCTGTGTTCCTCAGCCTAGGCACAGTCTCTTTTATCGGTGCCTCCACCGTGCCTGCATATCAGTGCCTGGCCCTGACATCTTAGGGCCAGTTGTCTTCAGATCAGGGTGCTTAAGCCTGACATCGCAGGGTTGGTGCATTCGCCTACGATGTCAGCACCAACATGTTTTTGTAGATAAGCCTGTGGGCAAACGTCACGCTGTTAGTTGTGTTCCTGACATACACCGTTCCTGGGGCCAGGCACCGGGGACCTTAGCCAGGAATAGAGGGCATTAAAAATATACAATGATACGTGGGGGTGTTCATAAAAAATCCTTTCAGAGAGGACACTTTTTTTCCCCGTAATACTGGAGTTGAAATCAGGGCCTTGGCACTCAGCTACATTCGTAGGCCTTTTTAATTTTTATCTGGAGGAAGTCTCCTTAAATTGCGAATTGTCCAAGCTGGGCTTGAACATGAAGGCCTCCTCCCTTAGCCTCCTGAGGTGCTGGGGTCAAAAACGAGTGCCACCATGCCCGCTGGCACCCTCTTCGAATCCTCAGGTACACTTTGTGTGCCGAGGCCTGGTCTCAGGTTCTGATGGCTGCGTCTCTAGGTCTCGGGTGTAGCTCAGTGTCACTACTAGGCTACTTACATCCACATGCGTCCATTCATGTGCTCACTAATGGTGAAATCAAAGGAGGCCGTTTATTTTGTTTAAAAGTATTTATTCAAAGCTAGCTCCTAGATCCAGGGGTTGGAGGGCCTCATCACCCAAATCACTATTTCACCACAGATAGATAGGGTCTTTCATCGTAAGGGACAGTGGGAGGGAACACAAGGAGACAACAGGTGTGCCCAGGCTTGCTTCACTCCTTGCTGGACCCAGGCCTCTCCCTCCCTTGCCTAGAGAAAGGACTTTGACCTACTGGGGCCAGCATCCTCACGGTCTATCCACTAAGGTGAGCTAGGAGAAGTGGGGGTGGAGGTTTAGCCATAGGTGGGAGGAAGTTCCTAGAAGCTACTTCTCTCTAAAGGAAAAAAGTAACTTTTGAAGTTCCAAGTGCTGGGGCTAAAGAAATAGTACAGTGGTTACAGTGCTAACCTAGCAAGAAGAAGGCCCTGAGCTCAATTCCCCAGCACCACGTAAGCTGGGCATGGTGGTGCACACCTGTAATTCGTGCATTCAGGAGGCTGAGGCAGGAGGATTGCCATGAGTTTGAGATGAGCCTGAACCACATAGTGAGTTCAGGACCAGCCCGGACTACAGAATGAGATCCTGCGGAAAGAAAGAAAAGAAGGAAGGAAGGAAGGAAGGAAGGAAGGAAGGAAGGAAGGAAGTTAGTTCCAAGTGCTTAGCATTAGAGAGGCCTTGGGTTCAACCCCAACACACATAGAGACAAATTCACACCCCCATGTGGGTGGGACATGGAGGCAGCTTGTCCAATCCTATAATTGTTCTGACCCAGTACCCAGAAATACAGGTCTTAACTGATCCGATGTGGAGTGCTGGAAGCTTGAAGAAGTCCTGCCCATCTGACCTCTCCATCTCCAGTTAATTTCTATTTTTTCCTAGCCCTAAAATTTTGTGTCATTTCTCTCCTGAGAGAAGAATATCCATAAATCTTTATGGGTTCCTGAGAATGTCTGGGTCTGATGCCCAACATATGTTTATAATTATACACTGAGGTATTTGGGTTTTTGGCTTCTGTGACAACAGAGGTACCAAGCTACTAAGGCAAGGATTACGGAAAATGGAGGTAGAAAATGGCAGCAGTGTCAAGCTAAGGCTAAAACCAGGAAATCTGGCAATCTGAGGATCACAGACACCTGACACTTGCACTTATAGGGGGACACATCAAGGCTTGCCATGGGCCATGGATTCCCTCAGGGGAACACAACTTTTAGGTCCAGTTTCTCTTTCCACAGGTCTCTTGAGTCACCATGGGAATCACCTTACCCATGGTAATTACCCTACTTGGTCCTCTTGGAGTTACCTTCTAGCCAAGAGGTAACCCCAATGTTCAGAACTCAGACAAGGAGAGGCCTGCTCCTATCTGACGTCCTGAGCACATGCAGTGGCCCTGCTGGCTCACGAGTGCATCCTTCAGGAGCTATCAGGGAAATGTGCACCAGTAAGAGCTCAGCAATCCAGCTCCATTTTTTTCTCTTATCGTTCTCTTATTAGCATGTATTTGCCATACATAACAATCATACATAACAATTCTAACCACCTTGCCCGCCCCACATCTCCTTTCCCTGTCCACAAAGCCTGTCTACTTAACTTTCTTCCATCTCTCGTTTACTTTTTATAGTTTGGTTTTCTCATATCAGAGAGGCCAAGTGATAAGCAATCTAGCTCTAAGTCACACAGGAATTGGGTAGTTTTTCAGATGATTCTGAGAAATATACAAAAGCCTTTTTTTTTTAATGCAGGGTCTCACTATGTAGTCCAGGCTGGTCCTGAACTCACTACAGAGCCCAGGCTGACCTTGAACACATGGCAATCCTCCTGCCTCAGCCTCCCAAGTGCTATGTACTAAAGCCTTCTAACATCTTGCTCACAGTTACAAACTTTCGTGGAAAGATTGATGTCATTTTGGGACAGACTTTATAGATTTAAAAGAGTTCCCAGTAACTGCAGAAGCCGCATGTTATACTACGACCTGTCTACTCCAGAGTAAATACCCCATAGGGCCTGAAGCTGTCCCTATAGGCCCTCCAAAATGGGAGTATAATGACAATAATGATATGTGAGATTGTAGGCTTTTTATACTCTGTATTCTTAAGGAATTAATGGCAGGGGACTGTGGGCACAGTGATTAAAGTGCTTGGGTAGCAAGCGCAAGGCCCTGAGTTCAATTCCTCATCACCACATAAGCTGAGCATGGTGGCATACAATTGTGATCTCAACACTTAGGAGGCCGAGGCAGAAGGATTACCCTAAGTTCAATGCCAGTTTGGGAGACATAGTGAGTTCAGGACCAGCCTGGACTATAAAATGAGACTCTGTCTCAAAGAAAAAAAAAGGGGGATTTAGTGACAGGCTGGAGACATAGTGCAGGGGCTAGAGTACTTGCCTAGAAAGCACAAGGTCCTGAGTTAGATCCCTTAGCACCACATAAGTCAGGCATGGTGGCACACACCTGTAATCTTAGCACTTGGCAGGCTGAGGCACAAGGATTGCAGTGAGTTTGAGGCCAGCCTGGACTACATAGTCAGTTCAGAATGGCCTGAACTATAGAGCAGGACCACTGACCACTGGCCAGGGCCCAAAGAAAAATTTGAAAGCATTTCTTAAAGATTTAATGCAATGTAAAAACATGCTATAACTGACTTTTGTCCTATGAAAGCTACATCCTACTTAAAGATAGATTTCTTATTTTGTGTGATCCATATATTAGGGGGGAAATTTAAATGTATCTTTGGGACCTGAAATTCTCACTGACACCTTACAAAACATTGATAACTGTTGTCCATAACCAGAATGTAGAGAAAAAGAAAGAGGAAAAGGGAAAAAATGCATATGGAGCTTCTCACTGCACACAGGACAACCAAGTGTCACCAGCTGGCTCTGTCCATGGATGATAAGTTAACTAACATACGTGTCAAGTCACTGGAAGGGACTGCCCTAATGTAGGTCAGCCTAAGTCACCTTGCCCTAGATGTGGCAAGACAGGATGCTAGAGGGCTTAACTGTTCCAAGGATTGAAGGACCCTTGGCCTAGGACCCCAGTTGTTGTCCCTGGAATGAGGAGGCGCAACAGCTTCAGCTGGCCCCATCTTGGTCATCACATGAATGAAAGACAGCCTCAGGTAATACTGGGCATCACAGGGAAGACCACAGCTTTCCCCTTGACAATGAGGCTTCTTATTCCATTCTCACCTCTTATGCCAAACAACTAGCTTCCAACTCTTACTGCGTCATGAACTCCAGTGACCAAATGCCTTTTTAGTAGTGCCTGAATATCCAGGCCCCATATTTTTGGACAGCCTTTTGTAAGGATATTAAGTGACCTAACTCTAACAAATGGGATGATTATATAATACGTGGATGATCTATTTGTTCTCTTTTCCACAGAAGCTTGAGATTATTTAGTTCAGACCTTAAATTTCCTGACAGAGATATTGAGTCTCAAATCTAAGGCTCCATTACTGCCCTCAAAATTTGCTGCTTAGAGTATATTTTATAAAATAAGGGTTTATTTTAACCCCAGGGCATTGGGCTCTTTCAACAGAGTGCACACAGGCCACCCAAGCACTTCTGCCCTTAGCACTAAGAAGCAGCATAGGGTTAATAAGCTACTATCCACTGTGAACCCCTGCGCATGGCCTGTTGGCTAAGCTATATTGTCACTTCTGCCCTGTCAGTAGAGAAATCCCTTAAATTTCTTTGGGATTTCTCTTGTCTGTCTACACTGTTTGCTTAGGGACTTCCCTGTTAGAGCTCAAAGGATCTTAATGGTTCAAAGACTCTTGTCTTTTATCCTGTTGGACTTTGTTACTTGATAATCCTAAAATATTTCTTAATATTGTTAATCCAACTTGTCCCAGCCAAATAGACCTACAACTAAAACAGCATTTCTGAATTAAGAGACAAGTAGACTTTCACAAGCACCTCAAGTACTTGTTCTAAAGGACCAACCCACTATGAAATAGTGTGTGACGGCGTTGTGTGCGGAGTCTTAATTTGTATTCAGGTTCCAGGAACTGCAAGCTGGATGCATCATTCCCAAGTCAAACTTTGGAAGGGAAAAGCTCCTTGGAGATCCCAACGTCATGAGAAAAGCAACCCCTGGCAAACTTAAAATATCTGTTCACATGTACTTCATAAATGTCCCACCTTCCCTGCCTTACCTTCCAACAATAGCTACATGCACCTTGAATAGTCTTCTCTTAATGGAACCTTTATTATAATAATCCATTTCATTCATTTGTGCTTCCAAGGATAGACTCACCTGCTGCTGCCTCTAAGAGACCTTAAAGCCAACTGGCCTTCAGATGGTCCTGCATCTTCTGGCCCAACCATCTAAGTCAAAACCCTCCACAAGCCCTCCAGGCCCGAAAGTGAGCGAGAGTTGGAGACCCAACTCCCTCAACATCCCTCTCAGTAGGGAGTAGCCAGAACAGGGCAGAGCCTTTACCCCTAAAGGATCTTTGGGTCCCAACTCTTGAGGGGTCACAGGTCAGGCAGGGAGTTAGACATTAGCATTCCTGAGGGACAAAAAGAGAGGGATCCACAACAGCTTGCCAAAGGAAAAACAAACAAATACCTCAAGGCATAGTTATAATCATTGCTAGTTTTCAGACTCTTAGGAACCCACAAAGAATTATGGGTACTACTTCTCTGGCTGGGAGTATGACACAGAAGGCCAGAGAAAATCAGAAATTAACCAGATGTGGAAGAATCAGATATGTGGGGTCTGTCCAATTCACTGAGGGACCCGTCAAGATCCAGGTTTGTTGGCCCCAAACCAGAACAATCCCTGGATTGACCAAGCTTGCCTCTGGGTTCCACCCAATGGAGGAGGCACAGCCATTCAGTGCCTATCCTGAGTGTCAAAAGAAAAAATTCCTTCTGGACATGGCACATTGGAAGGAACTGAGGTTTCTCTGGAGATCACACTAGCTAGGAGAAAATGTAGTTTTTCTCTTAGTAAATCTGTGTCCCCGTGGCACCTAATATTAGTGAATATCATTTTATCTTTTTGCCAGCATGCTCCTGTTGCTTGAGTCTCTAGAGGCTGGGAAGCGGCTGTACCTGGCCCTGCCACGTGACTGATCAAATCCCATGCTGGTTTGGAGGAGTTGTAGCATAAAGTCACATGACTGCCCAATTCATTGGTCAGACCATGAGAAACTTGAAAATAGAGGCCCCGCATCTCTCTCCTGTAACATTGGGAGTGGACAACACATTTTCTCTAAGAAAAGCACTAGGTTTTTAACAAGGACAGAGGAAGTAATCCTGGGTTCCTTAAACCAGAGGGAGATAACCCCAAGGTGTCATCGACCTTCCTTATCTTCCTTCTTGTAGCAAATATAGCATTGCTTGCTTCCTAAACAAAATGTGATAATCCAATGACATCATACTTATAAAGTCCTCAGACTTCCTAGAAGTTTTTTCCCCTTTTCTTTTCTTCTTTTGTGATACTGTGGATTGAGCCCAGAGCCTTCACGTTGAGCCACATCTCCCAAGTCCATCTTTTAGTTTTGATTTTGAGAGAAGGACTCACTAAGTTGCCGAGTTGTCCAGGCCAGGTTCACATTTGCAATCCTCCTGCCTCAGCCTCCCAGAGTGCTAAAATTACAGGTCTGCACTCCTGGGCCCAGGGACACAGTAGCTTTTCAACAGCAGGAAACTATTTTCTCTTAGGAGTAAGGCAGGGAGAAGGGAAAAGGGGTCAGGGCCACCCACAGGCAGGTGTAGTACACCCATGACACTATCAGAGGGGTAGGGGACAACACCCCTCGGGGGCACCTTGGTAAGAAGGCTTCACCAGGTCTAACAGTGAGGCCCAGGTGGCCAAGCAGGGCACTGTGAGGTGTGTGTAGTACTCCCACTCCTCATCTGGAAGCTGGCTGCGCTTCCTCCAGAGGTTCTGGGAGGCAGAACTGCCGCAGGGGAAGGTGTACCGGCCTGGAAAGGAGCGAGATCCAATTTCCCAGCAACTCGTCCATTAGGCACAGGAGCCACGGTATATCTAGTGCCAACAACATTTTTAGGGACCTGCAAAAACAAATTTCTCATAAAATCAGAGGCAAAAAATAAATCTTGAGGTTAAAGAAAATGTTTTCATATATAATATTAATATTTCCATCCTTAGTATGGAGGCAAGTTGCCAGTTGCTGAATCAGGAAGAAAAGTTACGCATACACTAGGGCACAAGGCCTGGCATGGCCCAGTCTGCTGGGCCCCGGGCTTGCCAACGTGATCAGGACGTTTCTCACTCCTGCATAAGGAATCTTCTCTTCCTAACGGGGTTTTACATACTGCTTTACAGCTGACATTTCTTTTTTTATTAAAATGAGAAGTAGCTGTCTCTCTAGCCTTATTATACAAATGAGGAAACCAAGGCTCAGGGAGGCTGTGCAATCTGGTGAGGTTTAGATTGTTAGTAAAAGTACAGTGCAGTGTGAATTTTCATGTCTTTCAACACCCCATTCGAGATCCTCTCCATCTGTACCAAAATTTCTTTTCTTTTTCACGTTTTATAGTCCAGGCTGGTCCTGAACTCATTTACATAGCCCAAGCTGGCCCCAAATGCATAGCAGCCCTCCTGCCTCAGCCTCCCGAGTGCTGGGAGAACAGACACGCTCCACCACTCCTGGTTTATATAATGCTGGGGAATCGAGCTTGCTATCTCTTACCTACCTCCAGGCAGCAAAGAGAAGAGGTGCCTTTGCCGGGCCTTGACCGCATTAGGTTCTTAGGCTTATTTTCTGAAGGACAGGAACTTAACTGCCGTTCTTGCAAAGCAAACCATCCACAAAGGACTTGCTGTTGTCTCCCCCATAGGAAATGTTCTTGATGACTTTTTACATTTTTTGTTTTGAGACAGGGTCACAAAGAAAAGGGAAGGGCCCATGCTGTGGTGCATACCTATAATCCCAGCACTCAATAGGCTGAGGCAGGGCGTATTGTCGTGAGTTTAAGACCAGCCTGGTCTACATAACATGGTGAGTTTAGGACAAGCCAGAATTACAGAGTGAGATCCTGTCTCAATAAATGGGGAGATGTTTAAAGGCAGAGCAAACATCACCGTTAGAGGCAGTCTTCACTTTGGGACTCAGTGGATTGGCTTTCGGGACAACAAGCTGGGTGAGAGAGGAGCCCGGGGAAGGAGTATCCACGGTGTGGTCTTGGGGAAAGGAGGGGGAATGCGAGACAGTTCCTTCTCACCACAGGAAGGGAAGAAGACACAAAGAAGCGATTAACGGGGACCCGCCCGCAAGCCACAGAACTCCATTTAGCTATCTTAAGTGTAAAAGGAATTTGCTGCAAGGACACAAGCAGGTAGGTCACAGATTTGAAGGGAGGACTGATAAAAACAAGTCTGAAGCCTCCACCGGTGAGTTCAGAATCAGAGCGGACTACAGTGAGTCCCTGTCTCACACACAAACCGAAACAAGCTTGAGAAGACCGGGACCAGCTCTGGGCGCCCCGGGTATGGGAAGCAACTGAGTCTCCTCAAGGCTTTCTGCCACCAAAAGAACAGATCCCAATCTTTCTATCGAGCGTTGTGCTGAGTTTTCCCAAGTTGAATCACTCAGTCCCTCTGGGCCAAGGAAGGGATGGGCAGAACGGCCTGGCGCAAGCCGGCGGCAGCGCACATCACAGAGGAGGAGCCGGAGGTAAGCTGCAAAACGGAAGTCACAAGGCGTCGCTGCAGGCCGGGGAGGGTGTACAGGGCAAGCGTCCATGAGGGCCAGGAACAACCCAGAGGGAATGTACACCTGACAAGAGCCTTTTAAAGTTTTTAAAATTTAAAATTTTATTTTATTCATCATCAAATACCTTTTTTGTGAGACAGGGTCTTCCTAAGGTTCCCAAGCTGGCTTCAGACTTGGGATTTTCGCCCCTTTACTTCCCGCGTGGCCAGAATTACAGGCTTGTGCCACGGCTCCCAGCCTAGATGCTATCATTTGGGGCAGTTTTAAGTTCAGCGCAAAACTGAGCAGAAGCTGCAGAGATTTCCCACGCACAGCCAGAATCTGCACACGCAGAGTACTGGCCCCTATCAACGCACAACATACAACTCATGGGCCCACAGTGACATACCATCATCGTCATCCAGTGACCACAGCTTCTACCAAGGCTCACTCTTGGTGGCGTTCTACATTTTATGGGTTTGGACAAATGTATAAAGGCATGTAACCAGCACTGTAGTGTCATACAGCATTTCCACAGCTGTAAACACCTTCTGTGCCCCAAGTATTCACCTCTCCTTCCCTACGAGCCACCAACGTTTCAATGCCTACGTAGCATTCCTTGTCCAGAATGACATGCAGTTGGAATCATATAATACCCAGCCTTTTCATCAAATTGGCTTTTTTGATTCATAACACACATTTAATTTTTCTCCATTTTTTGGGGGACAAGGCCTTGCATTGTACCCAGGCTGCTCCTGAATTCATTATGGAGCCCAGGCTGGCCTTGGACTTTGGCAACCCTCCCACCTCAGCCTTCCAAGTGCTGGGATTACAGGCATGTACCATCACACTTGGTTTATGTGGTGGTGGGGAATCAAACTCAGGGCTTTGCACTTGCTAGTCCAGTGCTCTAACCTCTGTGCTATTCCTCCAGCCCATAAATATTCAATTCCTTTGGATAAATGCCAGGGAGCACAATTTCTGATCATACAGGAAAATATGTTTAGTTTAGAAATCGCCAAACTTCTTTCCAAAGTGGTTGAACCATTTCTGCATTCTCATTAACAATGAATAAAGGGTTCCTGTTGTAGGCTGGGGGTGTAGCTCAGAGGTTAGAGCACTTGCCTAACAAGAGCAAGGCCTTGGGTTCGATATCCCAGCACCTCATCAGCCAGGTGTGATGGCGCACAACTGTAATCCCAGCACTCAGGAGGCCGAGGCAGGAGGATTGCTATGTGTTCAAGGCCAACCTGGGCTACATGATGAGTCAGGACCAGCCTGGATTACAGAGTGAGACCCTGGAGAGAGAGAGAGAGAGAGAGAGAGAGAGAGAGAGAGAGAGAGAGGAGGAAATGAGGGAGGGAGGGAGGTCCTGGTGCTCCACATCCTCACTGGTGTTTGGTGTTGGAGTGCTCTGGCTTTGGGCCATTATAATAAATGTGTAGTGATATCTCATTTTTTTAGTAAGGTTGTCAACCATGAGAGAGGTAAATGGAAGAAGAGATAAGTTTCAAGGATGCAGCAGGAGGCTCTAAAGACATATTAGCAATATCACTTCCCAGTGGGGATTGGTGTAGGGCTGGTAACACACTGGTATTATCCAAAGTCCATAATTCGTGTTAGGGTAAGTTCATAAATTAGAGTACAAGGCAGACTTTTTGTGGACTTTGAACCAAATCTTGATAGGAGAAGTGAGTGCAAAAGGCTATTAAAAGTGCTTTAAAATCTTTATAAAATGTCACAATGGAATAGCAAGAGCTATCAGTGAAAGGAGAAGAGATATTAGGCCCGAGAGAAATAATCAGGTTGACTTTAGGTTCATCAGAAGGTTTGTTTTTTTTTTAAATAAAAGAAGGTTTGCTATCTATATGTACATGCAGGAAAAAGATATAATATATATTTTGTATATAAGCTTTCACACAACCTTAAAAAAAAAAGTGTCCAGCCAGGCTTGATGGCACCAGCCTATAATCCTCAGGAAGCTGAGGCAGGAGGATCAGAAGTTTGAGCCCAGCCTGGGCAACTTAGTGAGACCTTGTCTCTGATTTTGGATGAGGCAGTCAGCCCAGGTGCTGGGTATATTTGAAAAAAAATGTCTGTTCTGGAGATTAAACACCAAACTCTGAGCTGGTCACTTCCCTCGGTGCCTCTCTTTGCCAGGATACAAGAAGCTTAGGTGTCTGCAGGAGACAAAAGGGCCTTGTTAAGGCAGCCTGGTTAGAAGAAAGCTTTGCTACTAAAAGCTCTTATGCTATTATCTAAGCTGTGTTCCCTAGGGACGCCGTGTTCCTATCCAAACTTCACCATATCAGTTCAAAGAGGAATTTCAGCCAGACACAGAGACTACAGGAGGATATCTTGAGCCTTGGCAACACGAATAGGTTACGAATTTCTATCACAGCATCTCATCCAAGCAAGCCCTGGTTCTCAGCTCCACTGGATCCTCAGATGGATAGAGTGGAAAAATCTTTCTTTCTGTAGATTTGAGTCAAAAGGCTTCTCCCATAGGAGTTGGCTGAGAGGCAGACTGGCCAGGGTATGTGGCCTGCATCACAGAAGGTAAGGGGAACCAGTCTCCACCAGTCTAATCCTCCTTTTCCTGCCCTTCGAGAAGAAACCAGCCACCTTCAGGAAAGGCTGCATAATCCTGAGGGGTTGATGATTTCAGAGACATATCTTGCCCAGAGAATTGGTTCAGTTGAAGTGTCTCATTAGACACTTATTAATTAATGCACATTTAGTGTCTTTTCATACCTTGCCTCGTGCTATTTTGAGAAGCAGGCACCCAACTTCAAGGAACTCACTCTATTAAGAACAATTAATATACAACGCACTGTGCTGGGGAGGAGGGTCTCAAGAGTGAGGCTCACTCTTCTATCGGAAGATGGCGGCGCTATGGGATGGCCTGTAACAAGTCGTTACCCATGCCCCAAGACTCTGCTTTCATTTATTCATTTCACAGTGCTGAGAGTCAAACCCAGGGCTTGTGCGTGCTGGGTGAACACTCTAGCACTGAGCCACAGCCCAGCCCTCCCTAGTGACTGCTGTGAGTTCCCAAACAAGGGGGAGGCCTCTGATACCTCGCGTTCTACACTGGGGCTGACTATGCAATTCCATGGCTAGGTCTAATCTCTACTGCACGTTATTTGTAAACTTTTTGGCATTGGTTCAAAATTGACTAGTACTTATAAATTTACACACTTCTTTCTGAAAGAAAAGAAGAAGAAGAAGAAGAAGAAGAAGAAGAAGAAGAAGAAGAAGAAGAAGAAAAGGACTCCTGCCCCTCTTTCTTGCCCACAGCTTCTGTTGAGGTCAGCTTTCTTTGTGCCCTCAGCAAAGCACAGACATGAGAAAGGCACAGTGACGTCTTTGGTGGGATTTCCACACACCCCCCCCCCCATATTCATGAGAAGAAACGTCAGCTAGAAGAAGCTGTGGCCTCCTGAGGGAACACAGTAGAGGAGCCTGGGCTAGGAATGGTGGAGAATGGTGGAGTTTCCAGGGACACAAAGATCACACATGCAGAGGGCCCTTCATCCTGGATCTGCACTTCTGTGTTCAGGGTGGAGAAGCTGAGAAGGGACCTGGCTGCTCAGTGGTCCAGCTTGGCCATGTAAGTGCCTATATGTTGGGAGATTAATATTCCTTCCCGTCTGTGGGCTTTTATTGTTCAAATTCAAATTCATGGTATAGAAAGTCCCTAACTGCTCTGCCCTAAGTGCTCATTTTCACCAGCCTAGAAGAAGCTGACAATGCCCCAGAGCAGGGACAATATTGAAGGACGGTCATGAGTGTTCCTGTGCTGTTGCTAGGAGTTTGGAGGAACAAGGGTAGCTACGGAAGGGTGAGCGGGGCTGGAAGGAAGGAAATCAGGTTTGAGTCTTCCTCCTTGAAATCAGTAGCCATTGCTGTATGTTTCCACCCGGGGCCATGACAAGGCCCAACTAGCTTCCCATTTCTATTTTCCTCAAGTGAAGAAAATGGATGAAAAGGTTTCTCTGGCAGGATGTAAAATGGGTTTGGATTAGAAGTAGTGGCCCAAACTTAACTCTGTCCCCAGACTTGTGTCTGGTTCTTCAAGATCTGGGCAACTGCCAGACCACAAGAGCATACTGTCTAATAGGAATCCAGTAATGCTCTTGTGGTCATAGCTTAATTGCTTTGAAGAGATAACAGAGATCCAGACAGTACCAGAAGCATGTGTATGTCCTCTCAACTGAACATTGATCCCCAACTCTCCCAGGTCCCCACGGCCATATCTGTCCTCAGGATCAAGCAACTAGCAGCAGGACTCAAAGAGTTGGCCTTAAACTTGAAGGGTGGGTGCTTATGGGGATGCATTCTGGCTCTAGACCAACAGACTGTGGCTTTATTGACTTACTTGTCCCTGAATCTCAGCTTTCTTCCTTACTCTTGAGATCAATACTTTTAAAACATTTTAATAGCTTTATTAGAAAAATGATTCATATTCCTTATAAAATGTTTACAGAATATAGAGAAGAACAAAGCAGAAGCTAAAAACATATCAAATTTCTATACCCAAAAATAAAAACTCTTAATGTTTGGGGAGAAAATATTTTATAAATTATATCCTCCAAACTTTTTTTAAAGGTCTCACTGTGTAGTCTAGGCTGTTTCTGAACTCATTGTGTTGCCCAGACTGTCTTCAAACTCGGCAATCCTCCCAAGTGCTAGGATTATAGGTATATGCTACCACACCCAGCTTTACATACTTTTCTAGAAACTATTTCATTTAACATTAACTAATGAATATCTTTCCATGTCAATGAATATAATTATTCACCTAAAATGTTAATAGCTGGGGCAGCCCATGAGCAGAAGATTGTATCCCCCTGTCTTTGTTTTCAAAATAAATCACCAAAGCCAGACATGGTGGCACACACCTGTAATCCCGGCACTCAGGAGGCTGAGGCAGGAGGATTGTTGTGAATCAGAGGACAGCCTGGACTATATAGCAAGCTCAGGACCAGCCTGGACTACAGAGCAAGACCCTGTCTCAAAAAAGAAGAAGAAAGAAAAAAGAGAGAGAAAGAAAGTAAACCACAGACTTTGTTACTTACAAAAAATAAATAGTAAGCTAATGGCTGCATAGTATTTTAGTTTCTAAACGAGTCATCATATTAGCGTTTTCTAGGTCCCAACTGATGGACATTTAGGTTGCATCTTTTCTTCCCTTTATTAATACTGCTATAAATATAGAAATTATTCCTCATCTTTTTAAAAAGGCATGGTCTCTCTCTGTAGTCCAGGATGGTCCTGAACCCTCTATGTAGCCTATGCTAGCACTGAACTCAAGGCAATCCTCCTGTCTCAGCATCCTGTGTGCTGAGATGCCAGGCATGTACCACCATGTCAGGCCCATTCAGTGCTGGAGTATTGAACTCAGGGCCTTCTGCTTGCTGGGCAAGCGCTCTAACTACTGTGCTGTTTCTCCAGCACCCCCAGACCCCCCTCCTCTTCTCACCTCATGATGTAGCTCAAGAAAGAACAAAGAATCACAAAACACAAAGCGAGTTAAGGTGGAAGCAGGGAATGAATAAGTCTACGGAAACCAGCTTCCAGTCCATGGGCATCACTATGTCACTGGCTTGAGTGGCATATATATATATATATATATATATATATATATACATACATACACTTATTTTAAATCTTTCATTGGATTTATTGCAACACTTCATGTTGTGCTTCCTAAGAAGCACGTTTTGTTTTGGTGATTATAGGTCCATACATGTACAGTCCTCTCTGACCCCAAAATCGTATGTTCAAGATAAGACCATTCTTGAAAATGGGAGTTTCTCCAGTGGCCAATGGGACAGCACTTGGAAGGAGACGGCAGCCCTGAGGCAAGCCAACTCGGAAGGACAGCCTAGGAGCCTGCCTGTTCTCCTCCATGCCTCATTACTTTTTTTTTTTTTTAAGAGGAAAGGTTTACTTTGGCTCATGACCTCAAAGGCTTCTTCAGTCCATGGTCAGCTGGCTCCGGAACCAAGACACCAGGGCAGGAGGGTACCGCAGCAGAGGCTCATCTCATGGTGGTGAGGAAGCAGATCACAATGGAGAGAGCCGGAGAGGAAGGCGGCAGGGTCCGCCGCTCCCTGGGGACCCACTTCCCGCGTCGCGGCCCATCTCCCAACAGCCCATTCCTTTCTGAATTCATCCACAGATAAATCCGTGGATGAAGCAGTGCGCTCGCAGTTTATCAATGCAGTCACGTGACAAGACGAACCGACACACTGCCCGGCACTGTGCCAGGCATGTAGGAGCTCATGGGAGCTCTGTAGTAAGAGGGTGGGGACCGAGGGCTTGGGAGGCCCGTGGGAGGGAGCCGGGCCGGTTCCCAGGCTTGTGCCTGGGATCAGGCTTAACCAACCGGGTTTAGTTCCAAACCCCCAGGTCTGTGGGACACAAGATGGATCCCTGCCCTTAGAACACACGCCAGCAAAGTGGGAAGAATGCCAGCTGTCCTGGGAATAAGGAAGAGGGACTCCCGCAGGACAGAGACTACCTTTGAGTTGTCTCCAGGTCTGCATGCCTAGCACAACTGTGGCGCCTAACAGATGCTCAACATAGGGTCACAGAATGAGTGGGCCGGTGGGCTTCTCCGTGTCACCAGACGCTCCTGCACGCAGTGCTCCGGTTTCCAAATCAGCTTCAAGGTGGCGAGATTGTGAGTGCAGGCTGTGAAGCCCACTGCCTGAGTCCAAACTCCAGCTCCCCTTCTTCCTTAGGGTGGCTGGGAAGCAAAAAGAGCCATCCTCTATGTACGTATGAGATCTCTTTGCCACCGCAGCCCGGATCAGGAAAGGTAGAAGATGGAAATGCAGGAATTCCTTTTTTAAAGAATGTACTCTTGGGGGTGGGGTGGGGTCAGAGCTCAGCGGTTAGAGTGCTTGCCTAGCACACAAGGCCCTGGGTTTGATTCCTCAGCACTACATACGTTGGGTGTCGTGACACATGCCTGAAATCCCAGCACTTAAAAGGCTGAGGCAGGAGGATTGCCATTTAGTTCGAGGCCAGCATGGGCTTTACAGTGAATTTAGGACTAGCCTGGACACTAGAGTGAGAACCTGTCTTGAGAAAAATTTGAAAAAAATTCTTTAAAGATGGACTGTCTGTATCACTGCTTGGAACAACTCAAAGCTCACTTCTACCTGAGTAAAGATCCTGACACAGTCAGAGTCCAGCAGTTTGACTCTAGGTCCATGGTCCATCACTTTACCTACTGCAGAGCCAAGATGATTATTGATTTGCAGCTTGGGCTTTGTGCAGAGGAAATGCTTCCTGTCTCCTGCGTGGAGTACAGGGATGCATGGCAGGTCTGACTGGGACTTTGCCCAGCTGATGACGGTCTGGGCTTGCTGCGCTCGGCCTTGTGCTATGCCTCGAAGGTGCATATTTCTTCAGGCCAGGTTTCCAAAGCTAAAAAAAAAAAAAGGGCCAAATTTCTTTCTTTCTACACTGGGGATTGACCAGGGCCTTTGCACTGAGCTACACCCTTAGCTCTAACTCTGTCTCTGTCTTTGTGAGATACATCTGAGTTACATCCCCAGACTGTTTTTATTTTTTATGTTGAGACAGGGTCCTGTTAAATCACTAATTTGCCCAGGCTGGGCTCAAACACGCAATCCTCTTGCCTCAGCCTCCCATAGTGCTAGAATAATACTAACCAGCTGATTGATGGATAGATAGATAGGTAGATTTTTTTTTTTAACAGATTCTTGTTGACTTGCTAAATTGTCCAGCCTGGGCTCAAACTTGTGATCTCTTGCCTTGGCTTCCCATAGTGCTAGGATTACAGGCATGTACCACCAAGCCTGATTCACCCTAGCTTCTTAGTACCACAAAGTATCCCAGCCCTTTCCCCTGAAACTATATAAAACTGAACAGGAATGGGACTGGGGGAATAACACAGTGGTTAGAGCACTTGCCTAGCAAGTGCAAGGCCCTAAGTTCAATTCCTCAGCCCCATATAAGCCAGACAGAATGGGGCACACCTGTCACCTCAGCATTCGAGAGGATGAGGCAAGAGGATTGCTATGAGTTCGAGGCCAGCTTGGGCTACATAGTGAGTTCATAACCAGCCTAGACTAACAGAGAGAGACCCTGTCTCAAAAAAAAAAAAAGATGGACAGGAACAAAGCATGTAGAGAGCTTGAAGCCCCACATTTCAAGGTGGCCAAAGCACACAGCAGGCCTAAGTATGACTCGAAATGGAAGGCTGGGGCTGAGTCCTTCAAGAAAACAAACAAGCCATTCCTGACCGCTAGATGGCAGTGAGAGCCTCCAGTCTCCCTGGCCAGGACTTGCAGAGGAAGGACCCGTTCAATCATCCGCCTAATCCCCCTTGGCAGAGAAGCAAGCACAGAAAGCACCCAGGAGGATGTGAGGCCTGCCGCTGCTCATTAAAACCCGGAGCCTGAGCGCGTCCGAGTGGGAAGCGCCACAAGAAGTTCTGGCTGATCAAAGGAGACAGCGACCTACTGGTTTCAGGCTGGCCCTCCTTGGGTGGAGGCCACCAGGTCCTCTGCCGGGCACATTTCACTTCTTCCCTCTATTGTCCCTGGGTACTTGGCTCACTCCTTCCTCAACCACTGCCTGCTGCAGGGGACACGTGTCTCCTAGAAGCAAGCACAAGGGACCATGGCTGAAAGCATGGCTTTTGGAGTGCTACCATAGCCCTTACTTGCTTCTTGAGCTTAACTACCACCTGTATTACTTTTTCCTAATTCCTTATAAAATATGGAGCAGAGCTTGGCATAGTGGCACAGGCATGTATGAAGGCAGGCAGGCAGGCAAGAAGGAAGGAAGGAAGGAAAAAAGAAAGAGAAAACCTCAAAGAAGGAATAACCTTCTGTGGGCTTCTCTGTGACCCAAGGGCTACCAAACTGTGTCCAGTACTCTAGGAGGCTGAGGCAAGAGGATCACAGGTTTGAGCCCAGCCTGTACAACATAGTGACTTAACGAGCTCCATCTCAAAATAAAATATAAAAAGGACTGGGGACACAGTTCAACGAGAAGACCCTGGGCTCAGTCCCCAGTACTGCAAAACAGACACACAAATACACACACAGGTTTGCAGGTGCCTGGCCCACTGTCAGCTGTCAATAAATTTTGGCTCTAGATGTTTTATTTTTCAATGAGACAATTAGAAGGTGTCTTAAGAGCCCTGGCATGGTTGGCTGTGTTCCAGAGACATCTGGTAAGAATGCCTCTATTCTCATCCAGCAATTCTCACTCTAGCCAGCATGCAGGAGCACCCCTTTTTCAAGATCATGGCCCTCATGAGGCATCTATCAACGCTCTCCACAAATGGCCTGAAAGCCCCGCTTCTGTTTTATAGCTGAACATACAGACTATTCTCAGACCACAAAGTGGTGGCTGAGCACCAATTGGGCCTCACAGCCTGTGTGCAGTCCCCTGCCCAGATCCCAGATTCCCCGAGGGTGGGGGGAGCTGCTTGGAGGAAGGGAGACCAAGGGGCGCAAGGTGACCCTCAACGGCCCAGCCACACTCAACTGAGTCCCTATTCATGTGTGCTGTCCTCGCCCTCCAGCCTGGCCTATCACAGACATTCAACAAAAGTATGCTGACGGCAGAAGCAGAACCCTGCCTCCCAGCTCTCTCCCATGGGGAGCTCAGCCCAGGGTAGAAGACTTCTCTTCCTCTCAGCTTGGGTCTGTCACTGGCTGAAGGGGTAATGACAATGGCAAGCACCTACTGAATACTTACTGAGTGCCAAGCACAGAGCTAAGTGCCAGAGCTGCAATTTAAACTCTGTCAGTGGGAGTCCAGAGGCCATGTATTGCTACCTTATGAATCCATATGCTCAGAGCTGCCATAGAAGTATCACAGAAAAGGAGCCACGGGATCTCAGGCAGTGTCTTGACTAATCTGAACTTCTTAGAATCCCAGAGGGTCTCAGCACACTGGGCCCCAGGCTTCTGGAGAACCTGACACCTACTGGGAACTGTCCCTGCATGGCTCCTCCCTCCCCGGTTGATGTGAGCAGCCATTGTTTTCATCTCTGATGAAAGGGATGGAGAAGTAAGACAGCTGGTATAAAAAGATCTGGAGTGATCTAGAATTCCGAGTCGGTGTCTGGATTTATCTGACCCTCATTCCCTGAGCTCTACCAGCTCCTAGCCCAGCTTCCTTTGTCCCTCCTGTCCTCATCCCACTGAGCCACCCAACCGCTGCCTGGGTCTCTCGGGCTCACAGAGCCCACAGCTGCACTGAACAGAGCATCTTGCTTTGATACATGTTGTCATTACGTCACTTCGACCCTGTGTTGCCCTCTGGGAACACTGAAGAGTTAGAATGTGTTGTGCACTACCCCAGTCAACACGGACATCCTACAGGTCCCAGGGGTAGAGAATACAGCACTGCAGGCCTGCTGACCCAGTGGCAACCAGTGGGGCCAGAGTCTAAATTTCCAAGGAATGTCCTCAGGATTTTGTGAGGGAAGCTAGATCTGAAATCAGTGTGTACCTCCTCGCTGGAATCCCTGGCCGGGTGCTCTTTCCACTCTTTTCTTTTCTTTCTTTTTCCTTATTTCTCTACCTTCCTTCCTTCCTTCCTTCCTTCTTTCCTTCCTTCCTTCCTTCCTTCCTTCCTTCCTTCCTTCCTTCCCACTTCTCTTTATCACCTCCTAAGTCCTTAGTTTTGGGTACCTTGTTAGATTGCTCCTTGGTTAGTGATAGTTCTAGGTACCTGTAATGCGCCAGGCACTGGGGCAGGCCTTTTATACCCACCTTGTACTTCTTTATTTTTTAGTGCTGGGGACCGAACCCAGGGCCTCACACATGCTAGGCATGCGCTTTGCCTCCGGCCTGTGCCTCCACCTCCAGTCCTACCTACACCTTTAACAACCCTCTGAAGAGAGACTTCTGATTCCTGTTTTACAGAGGTGATCCGCTCCGCCCCGTCCTGGCCTGTGCTCCGGCGCTGCCCTGACACACCATTTGTAGCAGTGCATGTCCTCACTGCATGAGTTCCACACCGCGCTCCTGCGGAAACGCGGACACCAAGATGGCCACACCTAGCTCTAAGGCCTTGGCCTGGATTTCATTACGTCACACTTGTTGCATGTTCTTCTTAGCATAGGGCCTGGAAGATTGTAAAGGGTCAGTAAGCATGTATTAGTGAGTAAATAAATAAGTAAATAAATGAAGAGTTCATGTTCCAAGTTAGAACACCTTCTCCCCCAGCACACCCACACACACTCACAGACGCTCTCCCCGGGCCACCTTGCTTTCTTCCTACTCTTTGCTGCTTGTCCACCCACTGCCCTTCTAGGCCACGGTCACCCCAGCTGCTCCCAGAAATCCAGCACCAAGCAGCATTCTAAGAAAGAGAAAGAGACAAAGAAATGAAAGGAAGGAAGGAAGGAAGGAAGGAAGGAAGGAAGGAAGGAAGGAAGGGAAAACCTCAAAGAAAGAATAACCTTCTGTGGGCTTCTCTGTGACCCAAGGGCTACTAAGCTGTGCCCAGGCTCCAGAGCCAGAGGCTGGGTCAGGACTAGTTCCTGGGCTCCTGGGAGGCTGAGACCCTCCCTGTCTTTCTTCCCTTTCATCTCTCCCCTCCTCCTCTTCTCCCATTCTTCTCACAACAGAGCCAGGTCCTGAAGACAGAGGAGGGCTGTTTTGAGTTGGGAGGGTTTGGTGAAGCAGGCGGGATCTTCTCAAAGCCCAGAGCCTGCTCAGAGAAGACAAATGGAGTTTTGTGGTGAGATGATGTGTCAAACACTCTCTAGTTCTCCTGGAATTACTCCTGTTTTGCCAGTCATCTGTCTGTCTACATCAACCTTGCAACGAAGAGCTTCCCTGAGAGCAGGGATCAGGCTTTTGTTTCTGGTTTTTTTTTTTTTTTTTTTTTTTTTTGGACACAGGATCTCACTCTGTAACCCAGGCTGGTCCTGAACTCGCTATGAAGCCTAAACTGGACTTAAACCCATAGCAATCCTCCTGCCTCAATCTCCTGAGTGTGAGTGCTGGGATGACGGGAGTGCATCCTTACGCTTGGCTTATGTGGTTCTGGGGACTTGAACTCAGGGCCTTGCACTTTCTAGGCAAGTGCTCTAACTGCTGTGCTATTTCCCCAGCCCAAGTATCCGGTCTTTACCTTCTTTACATCTCCAGAGACCTAGTTGAGAATCTGGTAAACACTAGACTTTCGGCAAATATTTGCTTAAAGATTGAATAACAATGGCTACCATTTATGGGTAATCTGCTACATGCCAGTTACTATATTATCTCCTCTAAATCATTTAACAACCCTAAATGACAAGAGTTATTACTGTCGCCATTTTACAAATGAGGAATTCATTCAAAAACTGTAAGCATAACCATGTGTGGTGGCCCAGGCCTGTAATCCCGGCATGGTGGGAGGCTAAAGTGATCCTCCCAGCCTGGAAAACTTGGAAGTTTAGTGAGAACCTGTCCCAAAAAATAAAGAGTTGGAAACGTTGCTGAGTGTGAAGGCCCTGGGTTTGATCTTTGGTAGGAATCTGGTGTCGAAGAATTTAAGTGCTGCCTCAAGGTCACCTCGCCACTTAAGTGATGAAACTGGAACTTGAACTGCGGTCTGGCCAGGTCCCAGGTTCCCCTTCTTTCCTATATTGCTATGCAGGCCCACAGGCCCCATGTTACCGCCAGCTGACTCCTAAGTGCCTATTAATGGAGTGAAGGCAGTGGGTTTTTGAACTTGCTAGGCAGAGCCAAATCCATAGTCGGGCAGCTCCTCCCTTCCATACTTTGACATGGGCAGAATATCATTTTAAATTGAAGGTTGTGGGCTGGAGGAATGGCACAGCAGTTAAAGTGCTTGCCTAGCAAGAGCAAGGCCCTGAGTTTGATTTTCCAGCACCACATAAAGCCGGGCATGGTGGTGCACGCCAGTAATCCCAGCACTCAGGAGGCTGAGACAGGAGTGTTGCCGTGAGTTCAAGGCCAGCCTGGGCTACATAGTGAGTTCAGGACCAGCCTGGGCTACAGAGTGAGACCCTGTCTCTAAATAAATAAATAAACCGAAGGTTATAATTTCCAGAAAACAAAGGGATATATCCTCTCCTTTCCCTTGGAAAGGGAGGGGGAAATGTCAGAGGCATGGAGATGCATGAATCCCCAAGGTACCTAAAATACCAAAGGCAAGGAGATGTGAATACCAGCAGAAGGAGAGGGTACCTTGCAGATGAAAAGACTCCCCTTAGGGATCCTGGAAGAAACAATGCTAGATCCCCCTCCCTTCCAGGCTAAGACTTTTGAGACACCAATATTAAACTAATAACAGGAAGGTCCCACCATTGACTGTAAATTTCCTTTTATTTTATAAACTTAAACCTGTGATTTTTAGGATATCTCAGTGGTTAGCTAGCAAAAGCAAGGCCCTGGGTTCCAGCACCACATAAGGTGGATGTGGTGGCATGCACCTGTAATCTCAGCTCTTGGGAGGCTGAGGCAGGAGGACTGCTCGGAGTTCAAAGCCAGCCTGGATTAGATAGTAAGCTCAAGACCAGACTGGACAAATGAGGAAGACCTTACCTCAAAAAGACTACCACCACTCCCACCATCACAACAGCAACAATAACAGTAAAATCCCTGTGATTTGAAAGAGGTACGGGAATGAGATTCATTCCTGTCTGGCAGTAGTAAACTCAAAACAGGCTGTGAAAGCAATCACTTATACACTGGGGTATAAAAGACTGAAATAGGAGATGATTTCAGGCTTGTAACTCCTTCATCTTCCCTGAAGTCAGCACTGCTGTCTTTCTTCTGACTAGCAGCTACTGGTTGGTGACACAGGCCCATGATTCTAACACTCTGGGAAGTTAAAGCAAGCATATCACAAGTTCAGCCAGGGCAACTTACTGAGGCTCTGTCTCCAATAAACAGTGAAAAGGTGCTAGAGATGCAGCTCAGAATAAAGGCCCTAAATTCGATCCCCAGTACTCCCCCGACCAAAAACACCCAACAAAATCAAACTACTAGTTGGTACTGGATTACTGTTATATTGATTCTACAGGAATTTATTTATTTTTGATCAATCTAGCTTAAACCTTGTGGTGTGTATATATATATATATATATATAAATTGACTCCTCTAACCCCGGGGAAGTGGGTTAGTATCTGAAGTGGCAGACTCAGGAACCTGCACTCCAGAGCTCGGTTACATAAGCACTTCAAAGACCATCACAATCTATATTCAAGGGCTTAATGTGCTTGAGAGATACTAGAAATAATCTTTCACTGGTGAAGTAAGTGGCTCTCACAACATGGAGTAGGCCCGGACGGTTGCTGGGCCCCACTGCCCAGAGTGAATGAAGAAGGGGGAGAGCAGGGCAGGCCACCTGCCCACCTCCTTTGAAGTAGGTTCTGTGCCAGTTTTGCCCCTGCTTGTCGACATGTGTGTATCTGGCTGAATTTGCCCTTGGTCATTTTCCCATGCCTCCTTAGGAGGTTCCAGAAGAGAAGATAAAAGCCTGTATTCAATTCTCAGTCCTGGAGCTGCGGATGAAAAAATCTAATCATAACCAAAGGGAAAACTGGTTCAGACTAGTTGGCGATGGATGCCGAGCCAGGCCTACTCCCTCTCCCAGAGCTCCCCACTGACCTGGAACCCAGGGCACACCCTATGGCATTCCATCCTTATTGAGTTCAGGACCAGCCTGGTAAACAGAGAGCGACATTGCCTCAAAAGAAGAGTCTAGGAAGCAGCTCAGCATGGAGGCTCTGGGCTTAACCCTCTATCCCATACCCAACGGTAAAAACAATCTTAAACCAGAAAGAACATGGGTAAAAGATAATGTCTGAGGTGCTGCTTTTTTTGTTGTTGTTGTTTCCTGAGGCAAGCTCTCACTTTGTAGTTCAGGCCCGTCCTGTGCTCATTATATAGTCCCAGCTATCCTCAAACTCACAGCAATCCTCCTGCCTCAGTCTCCCAGGTGCTGGAATTACAGGTGTGCGTCACCAAGCCTAGCTAACCTGAGACTCACTCTTAATCCTAGGGCTAAATTAAGGTGGCCCCTTCACCCTCTGTGTGTGTGGGGGGTGGGGGGGAAGGTGAGGTGGCCCCAGGATCCAGGCCTCCTTGATTCCGGAACAGCTGCCTCTGAGGGCTAAGGGCAAGCAGAGAAGGTGGAAGAAATACAAGAACTTCAGGAGGACAGCAGGAAGGAGCTTTCTGGATGCCATCACAGGGTGGCTGGAGTCAGGCAGAGGAGATGGGCTCCACAAAGGAGCCTGGTGGGACAACCCCTAATGTTAAACAGAAAACTCTATTCTGCCCTCAAGTAGTTCCGGTGGGCCTACCTTTTGCAGAATTCAGGCTGGGAAGTCATTCTTCACCTGGAGCTGGTGAGAAGACTGAGTGCAAGGGCTGGAGGCATAGCTCAGTGGTTAGAGTGCTTGCCTAGTAAGCACAAGGCCTTGGGTTTGATTCCCTAACACCACATAGAACAGGCCTGGTGGTATACACCTGTAATCCCATTATTCAGAAAGCTGAGACAGGATTGCCTGTGTTTGAGGCTTACAGGCTAGCCTAAGTTACACAGTGAGTTCAGGACCAATGTGGGCTACAGAGTGAGACTCTGTTTCAAAGAAAAAAAGAAAAAATATATATGAAAAAAAATGAAAGAAAACTGAGTCCCAAGCTGGGCATGGTAGCACACACCTGTAATCTCAGTGCTCTGGGAGTCTGAGGTAGAAGGTCTGCAAATCAGGCAATTTAGCAAGACTTTGTCTTAAAATAACTGAGTGGTGCAGGCTTATAATTATACCATGCTGGTAGGCTGAGGCAGAAGGATCAAAGTTAAAGCCCAACCTAGGCAACTTAACAAAACCCTGTCTTAAAAAACAAAATAATGACCTGGGGTGGGGATGGCGGCTCTTTGGTGTGGACCTGGTACCTCTTTCATGAAGGGGCAGCTGAGGAGAGTCGGGTGCTTGCTATAGGCGACGAAAAGCCCAAGAAGGAGTCAGGATTAAGAACAATGATCATATTAATTTGAAAGTGGTAAGGGCAGGATGGCTCTGTGGTGCAGTTTAAGATTAAGAGGCAGGGGTTGGAGGAATAGCTCAGCAGTTAAAGTCCTTGTCTAGCAAGTGCTAAGCAAAGTGCTAAGTACCTGAGTTCAATTCCCCAGCACCACACAAGCTGGGCGTGGTGGCATACACCTGTAATCCCACTTGGGATTACAATAATCACACTTGGGAGACTGAGACAGGAGACTTGCTGTGAGTCCAAGGCCAGCCCGGGCTCCACAGTGAGTTCAGGACCAGCCTGGGCTGCAGAGCAAGGCTCTGTCTCAAAAAGAAAAAAATTAAGAGACACATACCACTTAATAAACTAATGAAAACCTATAGGGTTTGTTGAGGAGACAAGATCAGATCCAATTTGATGGACAACCAATCAACGAAATAGACACACCTGCACAGCTGGAAATGGGGCATGAAGATACAACTGATGTGTTCCAGCAGCCCATAGGAGGTGTCTTCTAGAGAAGGAACCTGTAACAACTTTATTCCAGAGCACCAAGAACGTCTTACAGACCAAGAATACATTCTCAATTAGAAAACTGCAATCTGGTTCCACCACATCCTGACTACTATAGTTTGCTCTATTCTTCCAGTTTCCCTCCCCCATTCCTTTATTGTACTAAGGTGTCTGGTGTAAATGCACAAGCAAAAAAGGGGGTGCTAGGGTGTAGCTCAGCAAGAAGGCCATGAGTTATACTCTAGTGCAAATTAATTAATAATTTAAAAAGATGGGATGTAGCTCAGTGTGAAGGCCCTGGGCTCAATCCCTAGTACCATAAACAAACAAATAAACAAGGGGTGCAGATGTAGCTCAGTGTGAAGGTCCTAGGTTCAACTCCAGCACCAGAAAGAAAAAAAGGAACCAAGCCGGGTGTGGTGGCGCATGCCTGTAACCCTAGCATTTGGAAGGCTGAGGTATGAGGATTGCTGTTAGTTCAAGGTCAGTCTAGGCTACATTGGGAGCTCAGAACAAGCTTGGACTACAGAGCGAAACCATCTCAAACAAACAAAGAAAAAGAAAACTGAGTTCCAGAGTGCCTAAGAAACGTCCCCAAGTTACAAAACTGGGATTAAGAGTTTGAAACAAGAGGGAGATCCCATGGAAGAGTGTTGTTGGGACATATTAATAGTTTCTTTCTGAGCTAATAAGATTTTAAAATCTTTATACTCACAGACAGGAGTGTCAGTGCATGCCTGTAGTCCCAAAACTTTGGGAGGCTGAGGCAGGAGAACTGCAAATTTGCACCCAGACTGGGAAATTTAGTGACTTGAGGAGACTGTCTCAAATCAACAATGAAAAGAAGCTGAAGATACAGCTCTGTACAAAGGCCTTGGGTTCAATCCCCACTACTGAAAAAAAAAAAAAGATAGTCACATATACGGAGCAGGAAGAATGCACGCAAGTATCCATTGTAGCCAGGCACACAACAGCCAACGACTGAAAACATCTTAAACATGCATCCTTTCAAATATTAGGAAACCAGTTGGCCCAGTGGTACAGGCCTGCAATCCCAGTGCTTTGCGAGACTGAGGCAGGAGCGCTGCAAGTTCCAGCACAGCCTGGGCAGTGTAGCAACTTAGCAAGACCCTGTCTCAAAGTCAAAATAAAAATAGACTGAGGATGTAGCTTAGTGTGAAAGCCCCAGGCTTGATCCCCAGTACCACACATAAAAAATATTAGGAGCCCCTTTAAAAAATCAAGGTGGCTCTAGGTATGCTCATATGTGGTATGTCGAGACAAGTGATTATGTAAAGAGATGAAAAAGCAGAGGCTGCTTCATTGGTGCCAGAAGGTGGATGTGAGCGCACAAATACAAGTATATATATTTATATATACACACACATATACACATGAATAGTTACGTGTGCACAAAATACCTTGAAAGCCCACAACTTTTTTTTTTTTTTTTTTTTTTTTTTTTTTTTTGAGACAGGGTCTTTCTCTGTAGTCCAGGCTGGTCTGGAACTCCTTACGTAGCCCAGGCTGGCCTTTAACACAAGGGTGTGGTGGTGCACACCTGTAGTCCTAGCACTTGGGAGGCAAGAGGATTGCTGTGATTACTGTGAGTTCAAGGCCAGTACAGGCTACACAGTGAGCTCAGAACAAGTTTGGGCTACAAGGTGAAACCCTGCCTCAAAAAAATAAAACAAACAAAAAAGCCCAAGGAAGCCTCAGCTTCCCGAGTGCTGGGATCACTCGTTCATCACCCTCCACCCTCCTTGGCTCCAATGGCGCCGGGGTATCAAACTCAGGACCTTGCACTTGTAGCCAAGCGCTCTAACTGCTGGGCCACACTCCCAGTCTCAATTTCTAACAGTAATGTTTGAGATGGGGTCATATGGGAGACAAGGGACAGCAGAAGACTTATTTTTCACGTTTGCCCCTGTACTGAAATTTATACGATGTGCGTGTTTCAAAGCAAACGGCTCTCCACTGAACCCTGAGGATTTGGGGCTTTCTTGGGCAACTTCTGGACTGTTAAAAGGGACAGCAGAGGCCAGGATTCCACAATCGGGCTGTTCTACCCCAGTCTCCTTTAGTTATAAAGTCATCCTCACGTTCAACCTTTGGAGTCACATTGGCCAACGTGACAGCCTTCCTTAGTGTCTTGGCTCTCAAAATTGTGCAAGAGAACCGCCTGGGGAAACTGTTCAAAGGGCAACTCCCCGGCCCCACCCCTCCGATTCGGATTCAAACCTGGGTGGGGCCAGGGATTTTCACGGGTGCCTGACTGAATCTTCCAACAGCCACTTGAAGCAACAGGCCCTGGTGGTGTTCAGCTTCTGCTCAGGCCTTGCCTGAGATGGCACGAGCGGGAAGAGCCCACGGCATTCTTTCTGTTACTGCTTTGTTTCATTCCGTTGATGCTGGAGATTAAACCCCGGGCTCCGTTTATGCTGATTACGCACTCAGCCCTGAGCTACACCCCAACCAAGAAGGCCG
Organism: Ctenodactylus gundi; assembly: GCA_004027205.1. Taxonomy (NCBI): domain Eukaryota; kingdom Metazoa; phylum Chordata; class Mammalia; order Rodentia; family Ctenodactylidae; genus Ctenodactylus; species Ctenodactylus gundi. The sequence continues at coordinate 822,588 of PVKB01000306.1, read as the reverse complement.
TTTTGAAGCTCAGACTCCCCGCTGTCATCGTTAATCTGTACCTTCCCACCCCATACCCACCGGACCAACCGCGGCACATCCTCTGCCTGTGCGGTTACGGTACTGCGAATGCCTGAGCACCTGGGGATCCCTGAGGAGGTGTCCTGGGTCTTTTCCGTTAAAATTAACACACACACACACACACACTCTCTGGCTGTGGGATTCCTCCCGGGCGTCTTTCTCTTCCAAACTATAACTCAGGCGGACAACCCGTTTGATGCACGGACTTTTGCTTCAAATGTCCGGGCGCCCCCGTCTCACAGGCGGCCGGGCCAGCGCCAGGACCCCCTTCGGGGCGGGTCCGGCCTCGTCCCCGGCCCGCGGAGGCCACGCTGCTTAGGGCGGCAGGTCCCGCGGCGACCCCGGCCCCCGAGCGTGCCCGCGGGGCCGGCGGCGGCGAGTGGGGGGGGGGCCGAGCCGCGCTGCTGAGGTCACTTCCGGCGTCTCCGCGAGCGCCGCGGAGACGGCCGGCCATCCGCCTTTAAGGGGCGGAGGGGGCGGGGAGCCTGGTGGGGCGGAGAAGGGGGCGCGGCGGCCGGCCGGCCGGCAGTGCGCGGGCTCCCTCCGCCGCCTGCGCCGCCCCGCCCTGCGCGGCCGCCCGACCCGGCCAGGGGAGGGGGCGCCCGTGACGCCCGAGGGCCGCGGCCCGCTGCGGAGGTGAGCGGCGCGCGCCGGGGGCCGGGGCCGGGGCGCGCGGAGCAGGTGCCTCCCACCGGGCGGACCCCGCGGCGGGGACGGCTGGAGCCGCGGGCCGGGCTCGGGGTGCCGCCGCCCCGGGACCCTCGGCGCGCGGCCGGCCCGCCGGCCTCCCCGCGGGGAACCTGGCCTGGAGACCGGCCTGATCCGGTTGCTGCGGGAGGGGCGGTCGGGACGGACGGACGGACGTCCAGGTTGCTGCGTCGTCGGTGCTCGCTCGCTGTGTCTCACCCGCCGCCCTCCCGCCTCGCGGTGCGTTAATTCCTCCGTGACTTCTGCACGTTTCTTTCAGGGGTCATTCTGGTTCAGACTCCATTGCTCAGGGCAGGTCAGCCAAGTGGAAAAGAGAGCAGGTTGGGCGCCGGCCGACAGCAAGGGGCTCTGCGTCCCTCTGTGCCGCCAGGATCGGGACCGGCGTGGCGGCAGTGGAGACCCTCCGCTGGAGGGAGAACCCCGTGTGATCGCTCCCGCCAGAACGTGCCCCCGAAGCGTTCGCTGGACTCCACCTGGTAAAAGTCCCCGGCAGCGCTGAGGTTCCAGGGGAATCTTGAGAGACCACGGGCGGCCCTTTCAGAGGAAGGCGGCATGTCGCCCTCCCGCTCTTGCGCTGGCTCCTGTGTGCCAGACGCTCGCTGGTGCTAGCAGTTTTAGATTGCGCGGTCCTGTCTGTTATTTTCACCACTTCACGAGGGAGGAAACCAGGATTTCAGAAAAAGTTGGGACTTGCCCAAGGTCATGTAGGTAAAGAGTGACGGGCAAGACTCAAACCTAAGCTTTCTAAATTCCGCACGGAAGGGCTGGACCGGCTGTTCCTTGACCTCCCCAGAGCTGGGTTATGATCGGGTGCCCCTGTGGTCCCAGATTCATTGAAACCAACACTGGGTGCCCCTCCTCAGGAGTCGCGAAGTCCGTTCTTCCGATCTGTTCCACTACCGGGGTGCTGTCCTCTGCACTCCGCCAGCACAGCCCCTGCCGGGGTGGAAGCCGGAGCCTCTTGTGTCGCACGCTGCTGTCCTTATCTCTGAGAGGCTGTGTGCCTGTGCCCTGGACCCGACGCCGCGCTCCTTAGAGGCTGAAGAGTTACTGAGAATGATAGGTCCTGGGCTCTTTTCACCTGCTTTGGGTTACCTCCCTGCAGGCGAGTGCTGTGCACCGTCCTGCTTTGTCCCCGTACCCGCCTGGGCAGTCAGTCTTGCCTTTATCCAAGGCGGGAGCTCCGCTAGGGCGAGATGGGCACTTATTATTGCCTGCTGAAGTATATGCGAATTATGATAGCCTCTGGGGAGGGCGCTTTGGACAACAGGGCAGTTTTAAGTGCGTATCACTTAGCTCTAGGATTCCATTTCCTGGACTATCTTTCAGGTACAGTCTCTGTATGAAATGATGCATATTCATTGAATATTCATTGCCACATTGTTTATTTTAGCAGAAGGTTGGAAACAACCCAAATGCCTATCAATAAGGGATCCTTAAATAAGATCATACAATAGGCATACTGAAGCACATATTAAAGCGGTGGAAAAGCTGGGAGGAGAATGTGAAAGAGATGTACACTGGTGGAAGAGTAATACTATTAAGTGCAGTGCGTCCCGTGGGCGGGGGCACGTGTCTGCCAGGGGAGTGCTTGCAGGTACTCTGGATGGCTCTGAAAGGACACAGAAGACAGGGTCGGTGGTGCATGCCTGTGATCCTAGCTTCTTGGAAAGCTGAGGCGGGAGATTGCCAGCCTGTGGAGTAACTTAGTGAGACCTGTCTCAAAATAAAAAAATAAAATAAAAATAAAGGCTAGGATGTAGCTAAGTGCTTTCTGGGTTTAATCCTCAGTGCTGCAAAACAACCAAACCAGGCAGCCAGCCCACAACCCCAATAGTGATTGCCTTAGGAGAGGACTATGGCTGAAGTATGGAGGTGGGAAAGAGCCTAGCTTTGCCCTTCACATACTTTTGTTCAAGGTTATAAAATTAGCCGGGTGTAGTGGCGCATGCCTGTAATCCCAGCGCTTGGGAGGCCGAGGCAGGAAGATTGGTAGAAGTTTGAGACCAGCCTGGGTTACATAGTGAGTTTAGGAGCAGCCTGGGCTATAGAGTGAGACCCTGTCTCAAAAAAAGTTATAAAATTAATAAAATAATTTAAAAAGTAAAATGAGCTCATTGACTACAGCACATCTGTGAACCACATCTCCTTGAATACACAGGGCACTACTGACTTGCCTTTTGTTGATTGTGGCAGGAGTTGTCTCTTACCGAGTACTTAGTAGGGAGCAGGCTTATCTCCTTTAATTCTCAAGGAAATCCTTTGTAATGTGACTCATAAAATTGATTTCTTTCTCCGTACTTTTATTTATTTATGTTGAGGGTTGGTATTGGTGTTGGGTTGTGTTAGGGTTAGAACTCGAGCCCTTACCCTCCTCATACAGGGCAAGTGCTCTATCGGGGTACACACCAGTCCTCAGGTTGCCATTTTTGAAGGTAAAAAAGGTGGTCTTGACAGTTTCATGTGGCTCAATTTAACATTATTCTCTTTGTTTTTAAGTATTATTGTCCTCAGCTTCAACATGGAATTGCTCAGACAAGCTAAGCAAATGGTCATAGGATGGTCTAGTCCAATATTCAGACTCTGGCTGTTTGGTGCCAGAACATGGAATCTTAAGCGTATGCTCTGTTTCTGCTTACTGTCTTTATTCTCAAAGGATGTCGTACCTGACTTTTCCAGCCCCTTTTGCTGTTGGCTCCCCAGTGCCTGGGACATGCTCACCTTTTCCTGTTTTCTCCAATGTGTGAAATGTACAGCTCACACACGGTAGAGGGTAGAGGCCATGTGCTGCTATTGGCTTGATGAAAAGATGATACTGAGATCAGAGGGAGCTGGGTTACACTGCTGTGGCTGCCCAATGTGTGCTTCCCACACCATCCCCGCAAGGAGGCACAGCCTTCCGGTGCTTCTCCATTCTTTTTAAATTTATATATTGCATCCCTTTCCCCTTCCTGCCCCCTCAGACCCCCCCTCAACCCACTTCCCTTTTCCCTTTCCACAAAATCTGTTTTCTTTCTTCCATCTTTTACTTTTTTTATGGCCTGAGTTTCTCATATTAAAGAAGCCATACAATCTTTAATCTTCTGTGCCTGATTCAGATTCATTTAGCCAAACATAACAGTCTTAAGGTGCACCCGTTTTTCTACAGGTTGTTCAAATTTGTCTTTCTTTATGACAGAGTAGTACTCCTTGTGTAAATATACCACATTTTCTTTATTCAGTAATCTGCTGTTGAACATATTGGCTGCTTCTAGGCTTTGGTTATTGTAAGTTGTGCTGCTATAAACATGGGTATGCATGTATCAGTTTTCTGTGATTACTTTAACTCTTTTGGGAAGATACCCAGAAGAGGTATAGCTGGGTCAAATGGGATGTCTATTTTCAGTTTTTGAGGAACCTCTATACTGCCTTCCATAATGGTTATACCGTTTACAGTCTCACCAACAATGTAAGAGGGTTCCCTTTTCCCCACAGACTTGCCAGCATTTGTTGTTGTTTTGTGTTCTTAATACCAGCTATTCTTACTGAAGTTACACAGAACTTCAGGGTTGTATTGATTTACATTTCTCTGAAGATGTTGAACATTTTTTCATGTGTATAGTGGCCATTCAGACTTCTGAGAATTGTCTGTTCGTTTCACTTGCCTACATTTTGATGTGGTCTTTTGTTTTGTAGGGTCTAATTTTTTTCAGTTCTTTGTGTATTCTTGGTGGTAGTTCTGTGTCTGAGGAGTAGCTGGGAGAAACTTTTTTCCATTCTATCAGTTGTCTCTTCACTCTGTTAACTTTTTCCTTTGCTTTGTGAAAGTCTTTTGTTTTGATATAATCCCATTTGTTGATTTCTGGTGTTATCTCATGTCCTGTGAGAAAGTCCTTGCCCCATGCTAGCCTTGAATTCACAGAAATCCTCCTGCCTCAGCCTTTCCAGGGCTGGGATTACAGGTGTGCACTATCACCACTGGTTTATGCAATTCCGGGAAATAGAACTCCTATCCTTGTGCTAGCTAGGTGAGTGCTCTAACCACTGTGCTATTCCTCCAGCCCCAGTGTTTCCATTTTAATGTCTAGGTCTTTGATCCATTTTCATTTGATTTTGTTATATGAAGAAAGCTGTGGGTGTAGTTTCATTCTTCATGTGAGTAGCCAGTTTTCCCAGAGCTTTTTGTTTGTTTGTTTGTTTGTTTTTGAGACAGCATCTCACTTTGTAGTGAAATCACTGTGTAGCCTGGCTGGCCTGAAACGCAAGGCAATCTTCCTTAGCCTCCTGAAGATAGGGTTGTAGGCGTGTACCACCACACCGGTTTATGTGGTGCTGAGGGTTGAACCCAGGGCCTTGTGCCTGCTAGGCAAGTGTTCTAGTTGCTGTATTCCTCCAGCCTCCCAGCACCATTTGTTTGGCTCCTTTGTCAAAGATCAGATGGCTGAAGTCACTCAGGGATGTCTCTGCATCCTCACTTCTATTCCATTGATCTACCTGTCAGTTTTTATGCCAACACTTTTGGTTTTTATCATTGTTGCTGTGTAATATAACTTGATATCTAGTATTATGATGCCTTCTGCTTTTGTTTTGTTGCTCAGGATTGTTTTGGCTAATCTGGGTCTCTTCTGGTTGGTTCCATAAAAATTTTCAGACAGTTTTTCTAATTCCATAAAAAATGCTGTTGGCATTTGGATTGGGATTGCATTGAATATGTATATCAGTTTTGGTAGTATGGCCGTTTTGACAATGTTGATTCTGCCTTTCTGGGAACAGGGGCTGTCTTTCCATTTTCTAAAATGCTCTTAAAATTTTTGTTTCAGAGTACTGTAGTTTTCAGTATAGAGATTCTTCATTTCCTTAGGTATGTTGATTCCTGAGTATTTAAATTTCTTTAAGGCTACTGTGAATGGGATTCTATTTCTCATATTTTTCTCCGTGTTTTCATTGTTGCAGTAGAGGAATGCTATTGGTTTTTGTGTATTGATTTTATGTCCTGCAACTTGGCTGGATTTGTTTATTGTAAGAGACATCTGGTGAAATTTTTGGGGTCCTCTATGTAAAGGATCATGTCATCTGCAAATAAGGATAGTTTGACTTCCTCCTTTCCTGTGTGTATTCTCTTTATCATGTTCATTTGTCTGTTTGTTGTGGCTAAGATTCTGAGTACTGTGTTGAATAGGAGTGGTAAGAGTGGGCACCCTTGTCTTGTTTCTGATTCTGGGGAGGAACCTTCTCCATTTTTGAAAGTAGTGCACTGGACTAGGGGGCGTAGCTCAGTAGTTAGAGCACTTGTCCAGCAAGCACAAGGCCCTTAGTTCAGTTCCCCAGCACCACATAACGAGGGCATAATGGCACATGCCTGTAATTCCAGCATTTGGGAGGCTGAGGCAGGAGGATTCCTATGAGTTTGAGGCCAGCCTGGGCTACATAGTGACTTCAGGACAAGCATAGACTACTATGTGAAACCTTATGTCAAAAAAAAAAGAAGAAAAGAAAAAAAAAAAGGCTGGTGATGTGATATACTTCAGTGTGAAGATCCTGAGTTCAGTCTTCGATACAGAAACAAAAAAAAGTTGGTTGAATTAAATCTAACTTTAGTATTTTGTGAATTTCTGGTCAAATTCCTAAACTTGCCAGAGATCCAAGGTCAATTTTGTGTTTTCTCTGATTTAGGTCCTGAGTCTAAAGTCAACAAAAAAGCTCCTTGAGGCTTTATCTGTTACTTATCCTAACTCAGGGTCTTGCTAACCTCTGAGGTATTTTGGCATTTAATTAATACATAGATTCAGCATTTTAATCCAAATGCTGGAGGATTTGAGAAGCTCCAAAACAAGTGTCTGGATCACAGCAGTCATTTGACTGACTGGCCAAGCAGTTTAGCATTCTGGGTACCAGTGGAATCAGGAAGACTGTCTTTTGCCAGAATGGCCACCAGATGATCATTGTTGCTGGATGAGAGACATGTTGTTGTTGGGGTTTTTTTGGCGCTGTTGGGGGGATCCAACCCAAGCCTCAGTCCTGCTAAGCAAGTGCTCTACACTGAGCTTCACCCCCAGCCCTTGCCGTCTTTTTGTGATTAATGACATATTTCTGTTCAGGAAGCTGGATAGCATGGGATGTGTACCCCCACTACTAAGACATACCCTTGGGAAGAAGACTGTTTTAGACATTGGGAAATCAGAAGTCTTGGCCCAGCTCTGCTCCTCTAAGCCAGTCAGCATGTGATGAGTTATCTGTTCATTGTGAGTAACTGCACCTGTCCTCTGTCTCAGGGATAAGGAGTGAAAGTTACAATGCTTTGAAAAGCTAAGAACCGCTCTATAAAAGCCATGTATTCATGTTTGCATTTCTTTATGGATGTACAAGTGCAAGGTGACTTAGCAGGTGAGGCCCAACTCTTTCGTATCTTTCCTAAGCATCCCTTGTTTTATAGCTGTTGTTCGGACCACCTGTTTCTGCCGGAAGAGCCTCTGGGCCTTGGGCTTGGCAGCAGAAACCTTACTCCAGATCTGTTTCCAAGCTTCTTAGCTTGACTCACAAGCTCAGGCAGGCCTAGCACAGTCCCAGCCTCCCCAGGAACTTGCCAGCACCCTCAAGGCAGGGAGAGGCTTACCCAGATCCAAAACTGTGATGTCACGAAGATGCTTGATTGGTGAAAGCACTCCCTAAACTCAGATATGGGCAGAGATTAAGGACGTTTTATACCCAGAGTCCTCAAAGATTGTCATGATTTGGGTTTTCCCTCTCTCCCTGTGGAACCGGGGCAACAGTTCTGAGTATCAGTAAGAGGGGAGTAAAATTAAACTCTTTCAACTGGGAGGGTTTGTTTCTTTACCTTGACCCTTGGTTTTACGTGTGTGATTTTATTGGTGATTCTTCGCCCTGGGCTAGGTTGCAAAACTCCCAAGACCTAATCTCAAAACTGCCAGATTTCTATTTATAGGAGGAAGAGCAAAATCCCCCTAAAAGACAATCAAACATGAAGCCTCCTAGCCTTCCCCAGAGGCCCCCCTGGGTTCTGTTTTGTCTTCTCAGCTGTGATCTTAGCTCAGAGAAGGTCATGTTTTGTTTTGTCTTTTGTCTTCCTGTGGTTCCAGTTTGTCCCAGTCTTTTGAGTTGGTGACAGCTGGGAGGTCACAATGTCTTATTGTTCGAGATGACAGCTCTGGGAGGGCAGGGCCAGGTCCTGTGTCCAGTGTTCTGAGGAGTCTGAACCAAAGGAAGCAGACAGCAGACGCATCAATGGTTTAAATGTTGGCCTTTTCTCTCCTGGTCTGCCGACCGTGTATTTTATTTATTTATTTATTTAGAAACAAAAGACTCACTCTAGTCCAGCCTGGTCTTAAATTCGCTTTGTAGCCCAGGCTGGCCTTGAACACACAGCAATCCTCTTGACTTAGCCTCCTGAGTGCCGGGATAACAAGCGTGTGCCACCATTTCCAGTTCATGTGATGTGGAGCAATCAAACCCCGGGGCTGGTCCTTGTTAGCAAGCACTTTAAGTGCTGAGCTATGCTCCCAGCCCTGACACTGTATTTTAAAGGAAAAGTCAAGTTGGGCATGGTGGTTCACACATGTGATCTCAGCACCTGGGAGGCTGCGGCTGGAGGTTTGCCTTGTGTTGAAGGCCAGCCTGGGCTACATATTGAGTTCAGAATATCTCGGACTACAGAATAAGACTCTGTCTCAACATAAATAAATAAATAAAATAACTCAAGACATATACATGTTAAGTGTTTGTGTTTGTGGAGATTATGACAGAAGAATTTTTGAGCTCAAGATGCTTGGGAAAATTTGGAAGATAGGTTCATCTTAGCACTAAGATTTCTGAAAGATTTTATAAGATATTCCTTTTTTTTTTATGGTACGAGGGGTTGAATCTTGGGCCTTTGCACTAAGAGCTGTGTTCTCAGCTCTTTACATTTTTATTTTTAAAAATGTTGATCTAGGCCCAATAGCGCAGACCTCTATTTTCTGTTTTTTCATTTATTTCCTGCAGGTGGGTCATGTGCTACCACTCCCAGCAGACGTATTGCTGGGGAATTGAACCCAGGGCCCTGAACCTGCCAGGCAAGCACTCTTAACTTGCTGAGCTATACCTCCAGCCCTCCTCAGCCCTTTAAAAGTTTTTATTATTATTTTTTTAATTTTGAGACAGAGTCTTGCTAAATTGCCCAGGCTTGGCTTAAATTTGTGATCCTCTGCCTCAAGATGCCGGGATTACAGGTGTGTGACTCTGCACCTGGCTTCCTCTCTTAATGATTTACTTCACTCTTTGTGAAATCAGAGTCTGTGCCCCCACCCCACTCCACAGTGCTGGGATCTAACCTAGGGCCTTGACCGTGCCCATTTTCCAGAGGGTTAAGATCATACTGGCTAAGAACAAGTAGTTAAGAGCCAGAATCACAGCCCCAGCCCCTACCCGCTGTGGAACTGTGTATATTAGTTCCTTAGCCCCTTTGTTCCTCAATGCCTTCCACCGTGAGTGTGGACATGAGTGCCTTCCTGTGGCCTCAAGGTTGTCATGAGCATGGAAGAGGCCACACATGCCTTTCATACAGTAGGGCCCAATGAATGGTGGCTATTTATAGTGCATAATGAGAGAAAGATGACTCTGAAAGTCAACTGGGAGGGGAGAAGCAGTACTGGCTACCAGAAGACAGCCTCATGCTCTCACCCCGAGGTAATATTTGGCACAGCGTGGGAGGTGGCTGAGTTGTTGTGAGGCCAACTGGCTCCTGAGGAAGGAAGAGGAGATATAAAAACAACATTTTTATTATGGAAAATTTCAGGAATATATTCAAATAAAGAGACCAATGTAATAAACTTTCATTAACACACCACCCAGCTTTAAAAACTGCCACCTTTGTGACAGATTTTTTTCAAGAGTCTTCTCCTTTCCAGTACCCAGTTATCATGGAGTATTTTAAAGCAAGTCTGGATATCATATCATTTTACCTGTAAATTATATGTCATTATTTGTACCTCCAACAGATGACATTCAAACAGTGTTTTCTCTGCCAGGCATGATGAAACATGTCTTAAATCCAGCACTCTGAGAGGCTGAGGCAGGAGGACCCCAGAGAAGGCAACTTAGTGAGGTCGTATCTCAAAAACAAAATTTAAAAAGGGCTGGAGATGTTTCTCAGCATGAAGGCCCTGGGTTCAGTCTTTAGTACTGCAAAGCAAAACAACAAAATTGCCCCAAACACTATTATCAATTAGTAATCAATCTTCAAAGTCACTCTTTAAAATGACTATAGATCATGGTTGGAAGCAAATTTATCCTGGCTGCCATTTTTATTAATGCCCTGAGAGGGCATTACACATCCTGGTGATGGGGTCTCCCACCTTCTCCCCTTCCTGCTCCACTGTCCCCTCTTTTCTCTTAAGCATGCTCGCATGTGCTGCTTTTCTTATAGTTGAACCACTCTTTCTTTCCTAAAAGACATCTAGGAGGTATATGGGGAAATCCTCCTGGATGGGGATGTTAGAGGTGTTTACATGGATTATTTTTAATGTGTACAAAGTTTTCCCCAAAGACTTATGGCCTACTCCAGAGGCTGTGGAGAGAGTAAGAATCTTTTCCCAGGCAGAATGACTCAGTGACGACTGGGAGAATCCCAGCTGGATACTGTCAGGGAAATTCAAAACATTGTATTTTCTTGTTGCTTTCCCCTTCTAGCATCTATCTAGATGTGGTACAATCAGAACCCCAGAACCGGATTCTGCCTCATTTAACTGTGTGACCTTGAATGAATCTGTTACCCGCTGTAAGCCTTTCCTTAACACCAGAACTCTCAACTCCACACACAGCCCCTTTCCTTGCTCTCATTTGATATGATACCCACATATCAATTGGCAATTGTGACCACTTCTTTTGTTGTAATATTGGGGACTTAGGGCAGTGGCTCCTAACACTTTTGACACTAGGATCCAGGTTAGTTGAAGACCATTCTTCCAAAGATGGGATGGGGTGGGGGACAGGGAGAATGAGGAAGCTTGGTCTCCCATCAGATCAGCAGTTGCAGTAGAACCTAATAGGAGCAGAGTTCCACTCATTTGCCCCTGTGCCTGGTCCTTCTAAGGCCACAGACTAGTATGGTCCTTGGGGACCCTGACCTAGGGAGTGCTCAGCTACATCGCCAACCCTTTTATTTGTTTATTTATTTATTTATTTTTGAGATTGAGTCTTGCTGAGTTGCCCAGGCTAGACTTGAACTTGTGGTCTTCCTGCCACACCCTTCTGAGTAGCTGGGATTATTGGTGTGCATCATCACACCTGCCTCACATTTTAGTTTTATAAGTGAGCTACTTGAAAAAAATCAGAGACGGGGTACCCGTCTTCTTTACTTTTATGTGTTCAGTGCCTAGAACAGTGTCTACTCCACAAATGTATTGAATGGATAGTTGAATAAAAAATGAGCCCTGGGGCTGGAGACATAGCTATGCTCAGTGGTAGGTCCCGGGCTTCGCTCTCCAGTACCTCATAAACTGGGCATGGTTGTGCATGTTTATAATCCCAGCCCTCAGGAAGCTGACACAGGATTGCTGTGAGTTCAAGGCCAGCCTGGGCTCCATAGTGAGTTCAGGACTGGCGTAGACTACAGAGCAAGACCCTCTCTCAAAAACTTGAAAAAAAAAAAGAGCCCTACTTTTCACTTCAGAAAAAGGAGGCCAGTTGTCCTTGAGGTTTCCCCAGTTTTATGACTTCAAGGTTGTTCTGCTAACTTACGCTGGAGTGGGGCACACTGAGATACTGAGCAAAGAAAGGTCAGAGTATGGCGGGGGAAAACGATAACTGCCTGCCTCCCAGCCCTGTTTTCTCTGCCCTCTGTAGGTTTCCTCCTTCCCCCATACAACTCTGTGTTCACTAATTTATCTTTTCCTGTCTCTGTGTTCTGGTTCTTAGATTTTCCAGGAATATTCAGACGTTTATTCCATCATGGCAGAACTCAATACGGAGACCTGGGCCAGTATAGACTGGCAGAAACGCTGCCTAGACCTGGAAACACAACTTTTCCGGTTCCGCCTCCAGACCAGCAAAATAAGGGAGCTGCTGGCTGGCCAGGTGAGCACTGTGAGCAGGGAGCTGCTGTACCTCATGGCAGGGCTGTTGTTGGAGAGAGCCAGAAAGAGATGGGCAGGGTAAACTTTGAATTATGTGCTTTATTTTATTTATTTATTTATTTATTTATTTTTGAGATAGAGTTTTGCTCTAAAGTCTAGGCTGGTCTTAAACTCACTATGTAGCCCAGGCTAGCCTCAAGCTCATGGGAATCGTACCTCAGCTTTCCATGTGCTAGAATTAGAGTCCACCATACCCAGTTTATGTGGTCCTGGGGAATTGAACCCAGGGCCTTGCATTTGCTCATGAGCAGCACTCTAACTATTGTGCTGCTCCTCCATCCCCAGTTATATACTTTTTTACATATGCAAAATGAAATGCAAGGTAATTTTTTAAAGACCCAGATCAGCAGTTTGCTAGGCTGTCATCTGGCACTCTTTCCTGCTCTGCCTCTTTGTACAGCACACCATAGACATGGGGGAAATCTTCTGGACCCTCTGTCATCTCTTGAGTTCCTCTTTCAGTGTGAGACAGTGTAATGTTTTAGGAGAGAAGAACATAGTCTCCACCCTACTGGTCACCCTTCAGTAAACATAGGAGCCGCTGAAGGTGACCTGGTTTCCTGGGGACAATGACACTGGCTCTGGAACCGGCCTGCCCAGCTCTTACACTTCATTAGCTGTGTTAGCATGGGCAAAGCCCTTTATCTCAAAGGCTGGAATACAAATGTCCACCTCTTAGATTATCTTGAGGATTATATCAAGTCACATCTAGAAAGGTCTGGGCATAGACTCTGTCTTGAATGGGAACAGTTACCTTGAAAGGCTTTGGGAGGCTCTCTGGGAAGCTGACTGCCTTCCTCTTGTTTCTATGGGAAGACACATTCTAAATAGCAGAATTTCAGTGGCATTTTGAAGCGTAAGCCAACTAAAGAGTGGCGGCCCACACTTACAACAAAAACATAGTTTGTGTGTGTGGTAAGTGAATCAACCAGGCTTTCTGTAGTTTTGACTCATTTCCTTAACAAACCCTTTTCTCATAGTACAAAGGTTGAAATTCAGCTCACCTCTCTCCAAGTAATTTCAAAGTCTTGATTAGTTAAGCCAGGACAAATGACTTGTTTTATCAATAGTCCTATAACCCGGAGCTGAGGAAAGCAAGGCAGTGGAGTCACCTCTGCATTTCCATGGCAAGGAAATGGCTTTGAACCAGCCTCGACTAGAACGCTTGAACCTTGCATCTGTTGGCGTTGCTGTCCTTAATTCAGACTGGGCAAAACAAGAGACCTGCAGGTTCCTGTGGGAGCTGCCAGATATGTTGGCCATGGAAAGGGAAGAATTCAGCCTCAGGAAAAGGGCAGCAGGCCTTGGACTGTAGTTCCTGTCAGAACCACTTTTCCAGAACTACAGAGCTACCTGGACTGCTTGTTAATTAAGCATGTATCTTCATGGGCTTCACCCTAGTCCTTCTGATCCAAGTCTTCAGGGTGCTGCTAATGATATGCATGTTTAATAAGCTTCTAGAAAATGGTTGTATACACTGTAAAGTTCTAGAACCTTGCCTTAGGCTATGCCATTGGGGGTGGGGTGTGAGGGCAGGAAAGGGTAAGTGAGGATCTAGTCAGGAAGAAACTCCTGTTTCTAGTAATAAGGGCAAAAATACCTTGAAAAAACAAAACAATCAAAAAATCCCAGTGCAGTGGCAGGTAACTGCTATTCCAGTGACTCACTGAAGTAGCAGGACTGCTTGAGTACAGAGTTTCAAAATCAACCTGGGCAATATAATAAGACTTTTGCAAAGACCACCGAACAACTATCTAGAGACACTGAGCTCAGTATTTGAAGTGTCCTTTGGGATACAGAGCTCAGCTTTGAAAGAAGTAAGAGACACTGCAGGGAGCAAAGTGAAGAGGGAGGAGCCAGAGTGGCTGTCAGCCATGACCACCGAGTGGGTTGGGAGTGTGGCTGGCCTCCCTTTAGTAATAAGGCATCAGGTTTGAGTTTTTATATTTGTAGAGACAGAGGGGAGATTTGTCTAGTTGGAGGTTGGAGTTGAAATGGAACCTTTCCTGTAAAGTTCAGACTATCAAAAGGCTTACCATAAGAAGGTTGATAACAGAAAAAAAATAATCTACAGGGAAAGAAAAGTCATGTATCGGTACAAGGAGATGGCAGTAACTTCTCATACTTAGTGAAGATTCTGGGTAGAAAAAAATAAAAGCAAAAGAAAGAGAGAAAAGTCTTTAAGAACCTGACAGTAATGATGGTTTAACATTAGGATTTATACTTTGTGGGTGTTTTAAGTCTGGGCTACTGTTACTCCTGGGAAACCTTGTAGGTAGAGGCAAAAAAACTCTCTGGAGAAACCTCAATCCAGATTACACAGTATCCCCACAGAGAAAAGAGCCTCAGTGAAGATGAATATATAATTCAGCATGATAACATGCTTGGGGGAGTAGACAATTAATATGCACAACAGTGTTATACTTCTGATAATAGAATTGCAGACAGAAGCCATAAAATAAGTATGGTCAGAGCTCCTGAAGACATAATGAAGAAATGGAAAACACGAGATGGGAATAAGACAACATCAGGTGGGCTTGAAAACCAAAGAGAAGAAAATTTTTTTCACTGAAGTTAAATTTTGAATGGCTAGATTAAACACCAGATAGTCACCATCGAAGACAGACTTACTGAACAGAAGGTAGGCCTAAGAAAATCATTCAGCTGCTGCACAGAAATAAGTATGTAGAGGCTGAAATGAATGCTCCAACAGTAAGTTCCTCCCATACATACCATATAAAATGCTGGAAGAGGTGAAGAGCATGGAGAAAAGGTGTATGTGGAGAGAGAACCTGACTAGGAAGTTTCCAGATGTGCTATGAGGCTTAAGATTGAGAAAGCAGGGGAGTCTAGACAGGATAAAGTTTTGAAAATCAGTACTTTCTGTTTTAGCTAAATTAGAATTTGGCTGCTGAAAGTGAGAATCCTGCTTAACGTAAGGCTTTTAACTTTGGCTTTGTTAATTAATTTCAAGATTTTTTTTTTCAAAATATGCCAAAAATCTACAAAAATAAAAAGTTGACATTTTGAGTTTTATGCATTTAGGAACACTTTGAGCTGCTTTGTGTATAAATAACATTTGTATTTCTTTGTTTTTTGGTAATAGACTCACCCTTATTTTGAAACATACTAAGTGGCATCAGTTAGATTTAAGTATAGAAGAATTAGAATCTGCTTTTCTAACTTCCTTTCTGGAACACTGACTTTTTTTTTTTTTTGTATCTTACTTTCAAATGGTAATTCTCTTTCTCTGTCTCTCTCTCTTTTTCCCCCCTCAAGACAAGGTCTTACTCTTTAATCCAGGTGGGTCATGAGCTCGTTATGTAGCCTGGGCTGGCCTTGAACTCACAGCAATCCCCCTGCCTCAGCCTCCTGAGTGTTAGGAATATAGGCATGTGCCACCACGCCTGGCTATTTATTCATTTATTTTAAAAACTGGTGTATTTACATATTGCAGCTTGATTATTTTTATTTTTCTTTCCTTTTCCTACCCCCAACCCCCCTCACAACCCTTTTCTCTCTCCACAGAGTCTGTTTTCTTCCTTTCTTCCCTTTTTTTATGGTTTCATTTTTATCTCATTAGAGAAGCCACATGATATTTAACCTTTCTTGTCTGATTCTTTTCTCTAAGCATAAGAGCCTCAAGGTATATTTATTTCCTCAAATGATTCAAACTTATCTTCCTTTATGGCATAGTAGCACTCCATTGTGTAAATGTACCACATCTCTATCCATTCATCTATTGATGGACATATCATGACTGGCTAATTTTTATGTGGTGCTAGAGAATTGAACCCAGGGCCTTGAGCATGCTTGGTAAGCACTTTAACTGCTGAGCTACGACCCCAGAAAGTGGTAATTCTCAAAACAGCCACTTCCAGATATCCAGGATACATAGCTCAATAATATGTGGTTTTTGTTTATGACCACCTTTCTCATTTTCTGCATACTATAATCATCATTCATTTTTCTTTTTTTATTTTTTTGCAACAGGGTCTTGGCTCTATAGTCCAGGCTGGTCCTGAACTCACTATGTAGCCCATGCTGGCCTCAGACTCACAGTAATACTCCTACCTCAGCCTCTCATATGCTGGGATTACAGGCGTGTACCATGTGGTGCTGGGGAATTGAACCCAGGGCGCCTTGTGCTTGCTATGCCAGTGCTTTAGACACTGAGCCCTTCTTGCCCCTAGCCCTTCTTTTTCTCTTAACTCCACTTATTTTTGAACCTGGGAGAAAAAAATATTTCTTATATGAAAAAATATTTCTTGTATTTTGTTATTACTGCCATTGAACTATTCATGTCTTCTTTTATTTTTGAGGCAGGGTCTCGATTACAGGCATGCGCCACCACGCCTGGCTTATGTGGTGCTAGGGAATCGAACTCGGGTACTTAGCAGTTGATTTAGTGCTTGCTAGGCAAGCGCTTTAACCGCTGAGCCATTCCTCCAGCCCCTATTCATGTGTCTTTTGGTAATGGGATGTATTAGCAGCAGATGGAAGTGTTCTTTGAGCTTGTGGGTTAAACTCCAATGCCATAGTTAATGGATGGAAATACTCATTTGGGTATCAGAATGTTGCAACAAACAGGCTAAACCATACAGATGGTCATTCCATTCTATGTTACCATTCCAGAAGATAAGCAGTCCAGCTCTAGGGTGATTTCCTCTGCATGTTTGAAGATGGCTCACACTGGTATCCCCATTCCAGGACCTTTAAGTACATACCTTCTGCTCTAATCCCACTGACCAGATATTAGTCATATGGATACATCAGGCTCAAGGAAGGCTGGAAAATGATGTCGTTATTCTGAATAACTGTGCTCAGCTAAATGCTGGATGGTCTGTTTATCAGAAGAGGATTATAGATCATGTCATTTTACAGTCCTTATGTGTAGTAGAGTAAAAGTAATAACAAAAATAACATATATGCAAGTTTCAAATCAGTGGGGTAGGGAAATGGGATAAAGTCAGTTCAATCCAGATAACAGGGAAAAAATATAGAGAAAAAAGAGTACATAGAAATGATAAAGTGTAGTGATAGAAATAAATCCTGATATATAGGTCATAAGGAGACATATACCAGGATGTATTTTGAACCTTGAAGAATGAAAATTGGAAATATTCAAAATGTTCACCGACAGGGTGACATATATACTGAGTTTGTGGGACAGTAAATATCCGTAGCTGCTGTCTTCACTGCTGAAAAAGTAACAGGCTCCCTCTTGCTCTTGGGTAGAATGAGTGGAAGGGGCAGCAGTATCACTGTCATTCCTGAGCATTCCCGCCACAATCCACAGTATCCTCTCCTCAGTATATATATAGGTATATATGGTGTTTCGGGGGTTGGGTGGGTGGTGTGTGTGTGTGTGTGTGTGTGTGTGTGTGTGTGTTTTGAGAAAGGGTCTGGTTCTGTAGTCCAGGCTGGCCTTGAACTGACGACAGTCCTGTCTCAGCCTTCCAAGTGCTGGGGTTACAGGCATGTGCCATCGTGCCCAGTTAACCTTTATGTGGTACTGGGAGTCAACTCAGTATTGTACATACTAGGCAAGTCGTTTAACCACTGAGCTAGGCCCTCAGCCCCTCTTTAGGTATGTTTGTCCAATGGAATATTACATTATGTTTAAAAATGGATCAAAGAGAGCTGCTTGTATAAGGTTAATAGAAGCAGGCATGATGGCCCATGCCTGTGATCCCAGCACTTTGAGTGCCTGAGGCAAATTTGAAAGATTGCAAATTTGAGTCCAGCCTGGGCGGTTCAACAACGTAAGGATACCCTGAGATAGGGACGTAGCTTAGTGGGAAGACCCTGGGTTCAAGCTCAAGTACTGCCAAAAAAATTAATTAAAGAAAAAAATCAGAATACATACAGTTTATTTGCTAGGAACATAGTATGTGGCCCTATTCAGCAGTCTGTGTGTATCAGCTAAATTCCTGCAACATTGTGTAGGTCTACAGAACCTTGAGGCTCCTAGCTGACAAGCTCTGGCTTAAGCCCATTCTTCCTGTAAGTGAATCCTGAGTGACATACAATCTATCAACTAAACCAGGACACTCTGAAAAGGAAAAGGAGGCTATGCTGGGACAATAGAGGAACATCAGGCTATCTGGCAAACTGATTTTCCTGCTCCCGAGTGCCACCTTTGTACACAGAAGCACCAGTAGGGAGCTTGGGTCTGTTACCTGCCAGGTGCCAGGCTGTGCCTGTGTGCTTTTCACAGGACATGCTGTGCAGCCTTCCGCAGTCCTTGGGGTGGGTGCTGCCTTCACTCTGTAGTGGCAAGGAGACAGGATGGGCAGCTCGGGCCACAGCTGCAGGACTGTGCAGGAGGTGCAGCACAGCATCCGCTGCGCCTTTGACCTTGGAGCCGGTGCAGCACAGCAACTCCGCGTGCAACAGTGTGGACACGGGGTCGAATGCCCTTACTTCACTGCCAAGTGCATTTCATCAGGTTGCCGCAGCCAGGTCTGGGGCAGCTTACGAATCCTAGTGCAGTTGGTGAAAATGGATCCCTGTCAGCTGCCCAGGCCTGCTGGCTGCTTGGCTGCTGTATCACCACTGAGGAGGACAGCTGGGGACCTGGTCTCAGAGAATTGTCCAAGAGGAGGAACAGAGCCCAAGTAAAGATGGCCTACCCATGGTGACTCTTCAAGCAAATGTGAAGAAAGATTGGCTTGAAACAGAATTGTCAGTGCTGGGACTCAAAGAAGTGTTTGAAAACTTGAAAAGTGACATTTCAGCTTGGACACAACTGAGTGAACTCTGTAGCAGTAGGGAAATTAATTTTCATAAGAATAGAGGAAAACATGAGATTAAAGAATCCTTTTTGAACAAAACAGCAGAACATTGATTATTATCGAGTTTAGTAGCAAATATGCATAGATAGTAGTGATTTTCTGAAAGAGTTGTAGATGTTCCGAATATTTTCAGTGTTCAGGAGCAAGTGCTAAAGAAAAAAACACTGCAACATGAAAGTGAATACAGGGGCCGGAGGAACTAGCACAGCAATTAGAGTGCTTGCCAACAAGCACAGGCCGTGAGTGATGCCGCAACACCACGTAAGTGGGTCTCGTGGTGCTTTCCTGTAATCCCAGCACCTGGGAGGCTAAGGCGGGATGATTGCTGGGCCATATAGTGAGGTCAGGACCAGCCTGGACTGCAGAGCAAGACCCTGTCTCCAAAAAAAAAGAAAAGAAAAGAAAAGAAAAAGGCACATACAAAATGCTTAGTGTCAGGTGTCCTTCGTAAGAGCATAACAGTGACTGGGAGGGTCAGCAGGGGTGAAGACCAGGGCACAGCTCTTTTGCACAGTACTAGAGATCCAACCCAGGGTCTCCACACTGAGCTACATCCCCAGCCCATTTTTATTTTCGATTTTGAGACAGGCCACTTCTGTATTCTTAAAAAAGAAAATGTTCCCAGTTATTGCCTAAGATTCTTTGTATGGAAGCAAAAACTCCAGCTGTGGAGTTGAGGGTGTACCTCAGGGGTTAAAGTGATTACCTGATGTGCGCAAGGCCCTGGGTTCATTTCCCCAGCACCACATAAAGATTAACTGGGCGTGGTTGCACATACCTGTAATACTAGCACTTGGGAGGCTGAGGCAGGAGGATTGATGTGTGTTCAAGGCCAGCTTGGGCTACACAGTGAGCTCAGGACCAGACTGGACTATAGAATGAAACCCTGTCTCAAGACAAAACAAACCCCTACAACTCAAGCTAACTTAAGCAAGCAGGGCCTCTTACTAGAAAACTCCTGCCTCACAGAACTTCAGGTCTATCCAGTAACCATGACTTGATGAAGTTTGTGGCCCTTCTGTGTGATTCCCTGGCTCCAGTCTCTGGTGTCATGATCATAGGTTCCAAATTCCTAGAGACAGAGACCCTGATTGGCCCAGCCAGGTCTGATGTTGAAGAGAAGGGTTATGGACAGGACTGCCTTGGGTACTGGGGCCACCCTGTCTATCATCCAGCCCCTGCTACCACCAAGTAGGACTCTTTTTGCACTGGGCAGCCTGCATATAGTCTCCTGTGCTCTTGTCATCCGCATGGCTGCAGAGCAGTTCTCTGAAGGTCAAGGAGCGCCTCCAGTTTAGGCTGAAGACCATGTGGTACGGAAAAGTCCACCTGGCTCAGTGTGGTACCTGAGTCTGGCTAGAGCCAGCCTACCCTCTCAGCCTGTCAGAAGGTTCAGTCGTGATTATTAGAGCCAGTGGAAGGTGGAAAGAATAGGGGATGTTGGCATCTTGGGTTCTACTCTTTGGGAGCCTCATGGTTTGCAGATAGTGAATTTGACTTGGGACCTCCCAGGAAATGTCACCCAGTTTTCCCTCCAAATCAGTGGGTGCCCAAAGGAGCTGTTTCTCCCATCTCAGGCAGGAGAAAAAATACGTGAGGGAGGGAGGGCCACTCTGAGAAGAGAACTTCCCCAGGTCTCAAACACAAACTGCCACTCACCTGTAGCTTTCCTTTCACTGCGTCACCAGGCTGGGCCCCTTCTCTCCCACCCTTTGCTAAGGAAACGAGACTGAGAAATGGGGAGAACATTGCTGGTCAGTATGCAGCCATGGTTCCGGCCACAGCAGGAAGGTTGAGGAAAGGGAGAAAAGGCGAAATCTGTGGACAGATGGGCAAGGCTGGGCCGGCGTTCAGCATGTAGCAGGTGCTGACCTTGTCCAGACTCATGGAGAACAAGGATGCGCTTCTAATATATCAACAGTTTTTTTGGGATAGAGTCTCTGCCTGTAGTTCAGGTTGGTCCTGAGCTCACTGGGTAGCCCAGCCTGGAACTCATGGCAGTTCTCCTGCCTCAGCCTCCCAAGTGCCAGGATCACAGGTCTGTACCACCGTGCCTAGCTATAGGTGGTGCTGGGGGTTCAAATTCAGGGCCCTGTGCTTCCTAGGCAAGCACTCTAATCACGGAGCTATACGCCAGTCCTCTAACTAGTATGCATACGAGATGCCTGGCGGTAGGCAGGCTGGGGGAGCCATTGCCGGCACTGTCTAAGCTAGGGCACATGACATTTGATGTGAGAGCTGGCTGCGGATTTGCCCTGCATCTGCAGGACCTCTGTGTGTGGTGTGCAGTCTGGGCAGCACAAAGTGGTACCCTGGCAAGGAGAGGAGGGAAGCTGATGTCTAACCTGCACTCCATTTGCCAGTCCATGGGTTTGTGCTGCGTAGACCACAGGCCCACTAGCGACTTCTTAGACTGCATCTCACCTCTGGGCCTGATGAGCCCCTGTGCAAGACTGTGTTGGTCCTTTTGCTTGGAATAAGATTCCAGAATTACTAAGTCAGACCTGAATGATACACCTTTCTTGACCTCAGGATTGGCTGTTCGTTTGTTTATTGTAGTGCCAGGGATTGAACCCAGGGTCTCTCACATGCTAGGCAAGCACTGTACCACTGATCTTTATCTCTATCCCCAAAACAGAATTTTTAAAATTATAGGGAGTGTGCCTAGTGGCACAGGCCTGTAATCCCAATACTCTGGGAGGCTGAAGCAGGAGAATTACAAGTTTGAGTCCAACCTGGGCAGCACAGTGACATAGACTCCATCTCAGAATCAAAAATGGGCTGGAAATATAGCTCAGTGTGAAGGTCCAGGGTTCAATCTCCAGTACCACAGAACCCAATGAATCAGTCAAATAAAGTGATACCCATGAATGCCGTTCTCCCCTGGGCAGTGGGACCCTCTGGGTGGGGAATAATATTCTCTAACTGATGATGGCATGAGGTGGGCTTTATATAGGACCATAGTCCATGCTGGATACATAGGCCAGCCGGGGCTGACACTGCTTGTGACTTAATGCAGAGAGGAAAGAGGCACTGAGGAGAGGATACTGTGGATTGTGGCGGGAATGCTCAGGAATGACAGTGATACTGCTGCCCCTTCCACTCATTCTACCCAAGAGCAAGAGGGAGCCTGTTACTTTTTCAGCAGTGAAGACAGCAGCTACGGATATTTACTGTCCCACAAACTCAGGAGCAGTGATTAAGAGCTACTGTGAATCTGTATCTTGAGACTGCAAGCCACTGAGATGGGCAGAGAACCCTGGCCCGAGTGTGGGATCTGTGTTTCACTTGAGCAGCTGTGTTCACAGTCGGTACACTGCACCTATATCTTTCCTCACTCTCTGGCTGAGCAGATGCAGGAGCTGGAGAAGAGGCTGCTGGAGGCGGAGCAGAGAGCGGAGAATGCAGAGACCCAGGTAATGGGGAGAGGATGGTTATACTGAGATGACCTGCCCTTCCCATGGACACATGGGCACAGTCCTCGTGAGCTCCCAGGAATGAGAAAAATTAGCAGACCTAATCAAATTCAGGTTCAAGGATGTTTTTGTGGGAGGGAAGGAGTATTTGGGTCTGGTCATTGCAGGAAAGGGATGGATTAGTTCAGACAGGTGATTTAAGATTTCACTCTCAGTAGTGTAGTTCTCATGAATGGTACCTCTCCATGGAGGGCAACAGCAAGACTACCCCACCCCCACAGGCTGCAGAAAGCTCCTGTCTAGTAGCTCATCTCCGGAATACACAGCCTTCCTGGCTGGCATGGCTGGATGCTTGTGGACAGCTTTTAAAATATGTTGGTCCAGAAGTGACACACAGTTTCCACTCAGAGCACCTTGATGGGTGAATTATGTAGCCCTTCTAACTATAGAAAGGCTCAGAAATGAGGGGGAGCACAGGTTTTCCAGTGAACAGTAAGTATTTCTGTTCCCAGCATGGAGCAGGTTTCTCCAGGGCTGTTTGTCCTGTTCTGTGTGTCCCAGTCAGGGTCCCTGGAGGCAGATGGCCCAGGTCTTTCTGGAGTTGCCAAATTTAGTTCTTGAATTGTCAGTTCTTTTTGCCTAGATAGGGGCCTAATAGATGAGACTTAACAATTAACTGGCCCTGGTTGCCCTGGGAATGGGTTCTGCTTGGGAGTCACAGGCTGGGCAGCCGGTGGCATCCCATCCCATGTTATCGGCCATTGTACACACCCCACGAGTAATGTGAAACCTTAGGAGGTCGTTGGTACTTTTCAGGTGGGTGTGATGGAAGAGAAGGTAAAACTATCCAATCTGAAGAATGTAGATTCCACAGGCAGCCTTCACCGGAAATACCAAGAACTGCTGAAAGCCATGGAGAGCAAAGATGAGCTCATCAGCCAGCTGGAGGCACAGCTAGAGAAGCAGGTAGGCATGGCGTGCCTCCAACGCCCATCGACACAGGCTGGCCCTCTGCTCCTGAGTGGTGGCATTATAAGCCTGTGCCACTTGCCTTGCTACCTGCAAGGACTTTGGAACCTCCTGCAGCCAGATCCTGGGTCCAGCCCCCTGCTCTTTACAACCTCATAAGCTCCACCCCGTCTTCCCTCCTCTCTGCCACTGTCTTACCTGCCCGGCTTTTCGCTGTTGCCAGAGCTCCAGCCATTTCCAACAACAGACCCCGTAACAGGGTCATATGCACCTTCTGGAAGGTCCAGCTAACCCTGGTAGCGCCTCCTGACCATCATGAGCAATTTTGTAGGGATTCATCTGCACTTACTGAATATTATCCTACTGGATTTGCCTTGGTATATTTGAGGCATTTTGTGTTCCTGGAGAATTACAGGCAAAAAGAATTTGATACATGAAATATCTAATAATTTTCCATTCATTTTAGAGGCACCTTCTTTTGAGTAGCTTGTAATTAGAAACATTCTGGGGATTAGTGGGCGAAGCGACTTCCATTAAAACTACTTTGGTCAGGAAATATCCATTTAAAAATTATGATTAATGAGTGAAGATTAGAAGAGAAAGAATGCTGTCCTATGAGTCAAGATATGTAGATAAATGTTAGTCCTAGCTGTTGGATTTTGCCCCTCTGGGCCTTAGTTTCCATAGCTGTACACAAAAAGGGTATCAGACTAGATCAGAGGTCAGCCTGCTGCTGCTGTAAAAGGCCAGAAAGTAACTGAGGGTTTGCAGGCCACATGTTCTCTGTGTCAGCTGTCAGCTCTCCTACCCTGAAAGCAGCCACGGAAAGCTGGGTGGCGTACACCTGTAAT
Organism: Ctenodactylus gundi; assembly: GCA_004027205.1. NCBI lineage: Eukaryota > Metazoa > Chordata > Mammalia > Rodentia > Ctenodactylidae > Ctenodactylus > Ctenodactylus gundi. The sequence goes on along the minus strand of PVKB01000306.1, from coordinate 798,679 downwards.
CCCAGCTCTCGGGAGATTGAAGCTGGAGGATTGAGAGTCCAAGGCCAGCCTGGGCCCCACAGTGAGTTCAGGAGCAGCCTGGGCTGCAGAGCGAGACCCTGTCTCAAAAAATAAAATAAAATCCCCAAACCAAGCCAAACCAAAAAACCAAAAATGAAGTGGCTATAGATGATCCAGATCTAAATGGGTATGGCAGCATTCCAATAAAACTTTATTTGCAGAAATAGGCAGGGAACAAACAGAGAACGCATGCTATCTTTGGGGACCATAGTGTACCAAATTCTGAACCAGATGGCCTTTAGGGCCCTTTCAGCCCTGAACTGTTGAGAGTCTGATGTTTTTGCATTCCTGTCTCATTTCCATGGACTCCCTGGTTTGGAGCTTTGGTTTTTGTTGTTGTTGTTGGTGTTGTTGTTTGTTTGTTTTTTTGTTTTTTGTTTTTTTGAGACAGGGTCTCGCTCTGTGGTCCAGGCTGGTCCTGAATTCACTTCAGAGCCCAGGCTGGCCTTGGACTCACGGCAATCCTCCTGTCTCAGCCTCCCCAGTGCTGGGATTACAAGCATGCGCCACGATGCCCAGCTTACGTGGTGCTGGGGAATCGAACTCGGGTACTTAGCGCTTGGCTTAGTGCTTGCTCAAGCGCTTTAACTGCTGAGCCATTCCTCCAGCCCTGGTTTGGAGCTTTGTGTATCTTGTCCCATGATTGCCAGGCAGTTTTCCCTAGAAGTGTAGCCGAGTCCTCGTGCTGGCCTCTGAGCTGCCCGGGGAGCTAGCCGTCTGGTGTCTGCTCTCCTGTTATCTATCCTCAGAGCGGCCCAGCAAGCGTGATGCCTCACACATCGCTCCAAAGCCCATATCCCATTCTCTCCTAGGCTCCTTTTTAATTTTTAAAGTATTTTGTGGTGCTGAGGGTTAAACACACGGCCTTCTGCCCACTTGGAGAGGATTCTCCTTAGCGATCTACGACACCCAGCTCTCACTTTTGTTTCCTACTTCTTTTTCTTGGCATACAGTGATTGGTCATGATGACATAGATTTATTAGGGGTTTGTATTATGCTTAGAAATTCCTTTTCCCCTTTAAGAATAGTTTTTTCTTTCTTTTTCTTTCCCTTTTAAGAACAGTATTGGAGATTGAACCCAGGGTCTTTGCTTTCAACTACATTTCCAGCTCTGTTTCATTGTTTATTTGAGATAGGGTCTTGGTAAATTGCTAAGTTGCCGCTGTCGAGCTTGAGCTTAGGATCCTCTGGCCTCATCGTCTTGAAGTGCTAGGTTTACAGACCTGGGCTGCAGGGCCTTTTTATAAACGTGACAGTTTTTTTTTTTTTTTTTTTGAGACAGGGTGTAGAGGTTAGGATCTGGTGTTAGGACAGGGTGTTGTGTACGGTCGTATATTTTAATGGAACCATGTGATGTTGGTGGATTGGGGTCTGGTCTGGAGGGGTGGATTGCAGTTAAGTTAGGATTAACGGTGTGTAGTGGCTACACCTGGATGCAGGAGGGACTGGTTACTGGGTGGAGACCTGAAAGGATATATAAGCTGCACCTGCCTTCCTGGAGGGTGGGGACTAGTCTCAACTAGCTTCAGCTTGTCTTCCTGTTTGTCTGGGGAAGCTGCCTCCACCTCTCTCTCTGCCATGTGCTTCGATTGTTGCCGGCCACCCCCCTAATGGACTGTGACCTTCGAGACCGTGAGCTAAAATAAACCTTTCTTTTCCGGAGTTTGTGGGTGTCGGGTATTGAATCACAGCAACGAAAAAGTAACTAAGATACAGGGTATTGCTGTGTAGTCCAGGCTGGTCCTGAACTCACTCAAGCTGACCTCAGGCGCAAAGCAGTCTTCCTGCTTCAGCCTCCCAAGTGCTGAGATTACCAATGTGCGCCACCATGCCCAGTTTACATGGTGCTGGGGAATCAAACTCAGGGCCTTGTGCTTACTCTCACCACTATGCTCTTCCTCCAGCCCTGGAGTTTGTTTTTCTCTATTGGGCCACTCTACGCAGTCACTTGCTGCTGCTTCTCGGGCACTCCCTCCAGCTGTTCACGGGAGGAGTAACACCAGGGTTAACTACAGGCTCTTCTTCCCTGCAGAGGCAGATAAGAGCCGAGGAGGCAAAGATTGTTCAAGAAAAGGCTGCAAAGATCAAGGAGTGGGTGACAGTGAAGCTAGCAGAGGTGAGTCAGCAGCTCATTTTGGGGGCCGGGACTGGCGGGGTTGCCCTGCCGCAGCGCTCCCTGCCTTTGGCGTGGCTCCTGTCTGCCCTTCACTTTGTTAACCATGTGTCCTGCCTCCGGTTTGAAGGTCAAGACACCTGGCTCAGTTTTTCTTCTGCCCTGATCATTCTTCCCTGGTGCTGCCGACCAGCTTTGTGCTGGGTGTTAGTTGGGGAAGAAAGAATGAGTCCCAGATTCTGGCATATCCTCTCAGCTTCCTTCTGAGGGACATAGATGACCATCCACTTGCTCCCCTTCTTTGTGCTCCTGATTTCTTTTAACTTTCTTTAAAAATGTGGTAAACTATACGTAAATTTACTATTTTTATCATTTTTTAAACGTACAGTTCAGTGGCACTGAGTTCATGCACAACTTTGTGCCACCATCTCCCCAGTCTATTTCCAAAACTTCTCATCGCACCAGAAACTCTGAACCCACCCCTAACCACTGACCCCCACTTGGCCCCTGCTACCTTCTGTTTTTCTTCTCTGTGTTTATCAGTTGCTACAGCTGTATTTAGGAAGCTTATTTAGGAGCTGCATGTTGCTTTCAGACAAAAAGACAAACCTGCCACTTCAGCACCCCTGGAAGGCTGAGACAGGAATATCACAAATTCAGGCACAGGCTGGGCAATTTAGTGACTTAGCGAGATCCTGTTTGAGACTAAACATTGAAGAAGGCCTGGGCTCCATCTCTAGTGCCATAAAAACAACAACTTCAGAACAAAAGGGGAGGGACTTGCAGTTTGGAAAAGGAAAAACACGCTTCTCCTCTGGTTCTGCTCTCCTAGCCAGGTGTTTCCAACCCGCAGAAGGGTGTGGGCTCTGTGTCCTTCCCTCCTCCTGTAGATGGACTTGTCAGGTCCCCTGCGTGTTCGCGGGTTCAGAACTACGCCTGGTTTCCCTCCTTAACCCCGCTGCCCCAGAGAGCCCTTGCTGTGTATGGTAAGTGTGCTGGGCGTCATTTAAAAGAGCACGCAGCCACCATGAGAATGGGGCTGTAGATGTTACATTGAGCACAACACGGAATACACGGAGAAGTACGTGGAGAAATACATGCCGTATGATTCGATGTATCTAAAATTGGAAAATGGGCACAACCAAACCAGCGTGCGGGATGTACGCGGAGATGGTGACGTCCAGAGAGCAAGGGCGGGATGCGGCTACTTAGAAGAGCAGTTACCTCTGTGTGGGGGATGGAGAGAGCTGTGGTTGTGAAGGGCTGAGTCAGGCAGGTGTCGGGGTGTTAACAAACTTTTGTCTTTTTTTTTTTTTTTAATACCGAAGATACTGAGCCCAGGCTTTACATCTTCAGACCTGTACTTTTTTACTTTTTTTTTTTTTTTGAGGGAGGTCTTGCTAGGTTGCTAGGCTATACACACTGGGATCAAATTTGGTGATCTTCCTGCCTCAGCCTTCCAGAGTGTTGGTGTTACAGACATATGCCACTGTGCTTGGATCAAATTTTTGTCTGTTAACCGAATGGTGGTCATGTGAGTAAGTAGTTTCAGAATCATTTGTTAAGCTATTCTTTGATTTGTAATGCAGTTTTCTGTATGTTAAGAAAAATAAGCCATCTGTAATCACAGCCATCAGAAGGCTGAGGCAGGAGGATCAAAAGTTTGAGGCCAGTCTGTATACTGTTTCAAAATTTAAATAAATAATAAAAAGGGCTGGAGAGGTTGTTTATTGCTTCCTGGGTACAATCTCTAGCACCATACAATGCACACACAAACCTAGAAAAGAAACGCAGACCTCCCCAAATAAAATTCATTTCCAAGCCAAACTTAGTTGACATAGGAAGGACGAGGTCAGGGTTCCTGGGAAGGTCAGCACTAACTTGGGGCACTAGGTGCTCTTTTTCAGGGGCTTTTCATTTTATTTTGAGTTACATGTTAGAACTTGCAGGGCTTCAGTATTCTACAACTTTCTCCTTCCCTCCCTCCTCCTCTTCCTTTTGTGCTGTGCTAGTGACCAAACTTAGGGCCTTGTGTTAGGCCAGTGCTTGACCACTGAGCCTTGAAATCTTCATTTTTGTTCCAGCTGGAAATGGAGAATCAGCACCTGAAAAGCTACAATCAGCACCTGGTGGCGCAGGTGAGAGCCCTTGAGGATGCCGTGGAAGGTAGGCAGGCCAGCCTGTGGGCGGGTGCGTGCGTGCGTGCGGTGGGGTGTGGGGCTGATTGCAAGGAGCTCTTGCTCTCTGCCTGTGTCACCCAACCACAGGTCTTCAGATAGCGCCTTCTGGGAAGCTGCTGCTGATCCCCCAGGGACCCTCACAGCTGGACTCTGCCCCTTCAGAGACAGGAGCTCAGCCTGTGGGACAGGACAGTGATCCTCCGGTCCAGGATTTGAAGGTGGTTGTTCCTGCACCTTCTTTGGGTGCCCTGCAAAGAAAGGACTCTGTGTCTGAAGCCAGAGGTCCTGTGGAATATTCTACTTCCAGCATGGTCCATCCTGGGGAAATGGCAGAGGCCAAGACCCTTCAACCTCTTCTGGAAAGAAAGGGCTCATCCAGGCAGCTGTGCACAAATGCTGGTACTGCCAAGCCTGGGTCAGCCTCCTGGCGGGAGAGATTGATCACTGGTCAGGGGATGGTGCTCTCTGGGATCAGGACCTCTGCCAGGCAAGGTGGCCCTGGAAGCAGCCTGACCCTACCAAAGGTGCGGGCTCCCAGCACCTACCGGGAAAGTATCCAGGTGACCAAAAGGCACCACAGCCAGCCCTACATGGGGCCTGGGCACCTGGACAACATACTGAGCGTTGGGATTGGGACCCTGTCAGCCCTTCATCCCTCTGGCCTTTCCAAGCCAAAAGTCTGTGCTGAGTTCCGGGAAGAGCCAGAGAGGATGGAAATGGAGGAGCTACTTCCAGCAGGGAAGGCGGAAGCAGGAGGGAGTCTGAAGGAGCCCAGAGCTGAGCTGGAGGGAGCGGAGCTGGGGAGCAAGCCGCCCACACCCCCCCTGCATCGGTTCCCATCCTGGGTAAGAGCCAATGGCAGGTATGCTGGCTTGGTCAGCTTGTCCTCACTGGGGCCACATGCCCAGTGTACATAACTGAAAGGAGGAAGGGCATATTTTTGCTCATGGTTTCAGAACTTTCAGCCCATGGTCAGCTGGCTCCAGAGCAAGAAACATGATGGCAGAAGGCAGGTAGAGCAAACCTCTCACCTCTTGGCACCCAGTAGGACACGGGAAGAACTCCAGTGAGAGATGCACCCTCCTTAAAGGGACACCTTGGGACCCAACTCCGGCTGGGCCTGACAGCACGTCTGGCTGTGAATACTGGTAGTTAGTGTTGATGAGTACAGCATGCCCATGGTCCTGTCACCTGTCCAGGAGTCTCTTAATCTGGTCAAGTTGACAGTTAAGATGAACTGGCCCATGCTGAGCCTGAGAAGAGGCCGGCATCCTTGCAGCAGCTCTGGGAGGCCGGTGCTGTGGAGCCTGCCCAGCTGCCCTGCCGGAGAGGCACAGAGCCAGAACCTGAACCCCACCCAGGCGGTGTTGAGTAGTCATTGTCTGAGCTGCCTGCTCTGTGCCGCGTACTGAGCTGGGAGCCTTGTGCACGCTTTTTCATCTCCCTCTTTGACTTCTTCAGGTGATGTATGTGGGGGTTAAGAGCACGGCTCCTAGAATCAAGCCACAGGGCTGAATTGCTGAGTGTGCGACACTGGCAAGTTACCAAGCTGCAGTGCTTCGGTTTCCCTTTCTGTAACATGGTGGCAGTAGCGCTGCTGTACATTGCTGCCGTGCAGACCAAATGTGTGGGCATCTAACAGCACTTGCCAAGTAGTAAGGGATATGTAAATGCTGACTATTCTTATTTTTAAATTATTTATTTTGTGGGACTAGGGGTTTGAACCCAGAGCCTTTACAATGAGCCACATCCCTGGCACATTTTTGATTTTTGATTTTGAGACAGGGTTTGCTAAGTTGCCCAGGCTGGGCTCGAACTTGCAAACCTTCTGTCTCAGCCTTCCCCAAGTACTGGGATTGCAGACCTGCACCACCAGGTCTGGCTTTTGTCCATACATTAATATATAGCTAAGCTGGGCGACAGTGTAGGAGGCCATGCTTTATACTGTTGTCTCTCCTTTGTGTTCATTATTTTCTGTGACACAAGTTAAAGTCCTGCAGGGCAGGGTGTTGGTAATGTTCCAGAGGTCAGTGGTCAGGGTGACGGGAGAGCTTGAAGGACTAGCACAGAGCCTGGCACGGAGGAAGGATCCTCACTTGTGTCAGGAACTAGGCATGAGGTCCCCCTTGACAGATGAGGACACTGCTGTTCCTGTGTGTAGCTGCTCACCCAAGGTCACATACTAGGTAGCAAAGGAGCCAGGCTGCCTTGGAACCCAAGCCCCGACAGGACATGGCCAAAGCAGATGACAGTCTGATACTCGTGGACAACCAGGTGCTTCTGTGAAGGGAGGCAGCACAGGGGGGGACAGCTGACAGCACAGTGACTGGGTGCCCTTGGACAGGAAGATCTCCCCACACCACAGCTTCCAAGGTCTCCTTTTGAAGTGCTAAGGACACAGCTACCTTGGGTGGAAACTGCCCTGAACCAGCACTTCAAAAGGAAACTTTCAAAAAACTGAACAAGCAGAACAACAAAATGTTTCAGATGACATTATCCGCATGAGTGTGAGCTATGCCCTGGGGTGAAAGTGTTCAGAGACAGCATCAGGTTTTTCCAGACTCTTCCTTGTAGTTGGTCCCTAGGGATCTCAAGAATCAGCCAGTACAGGTTAAGGAGAATTTGTGTCCTGTCTTCGATCCTCTTTGTAACTCACCTTGGAGGGAAACAAGCTTGTCCCAGACCCCTGTAGAAGGGCTGTTGCTGTTTGTGTGAATTTCGGAAGGCATCAAGCCACTGTGGTGAGATTCCCCCAGTGTCTCTTAGGCAGGACCAGTTGGGTAGTAGCCTCCTTGGGCAAATCAAAACCTAGGACTTCAGAGAAGGATCTTTTTCAGCCTGAGGCCACCCGATATACTTACTTGCCTTCAGAGTTTGTAGGGCTCTTTTTGTGTTAATACTCTCAACAGCCTTGCCAGGGAGGCGTTAGATACCTCCCTCGAACAGTGCTTTCTTTTGTTTAACCTCAGTCTCTTAAGCTTGAGTTTTGATTTCTTTGTGCAATTAGAAGCCAGTACTTGGTTTAATTCCATGGCTACTTCAGGCAGAAATGATTTCTTCTATGTCTAATTTTATTACATGCACCCAAAGTATCTGCCCTGCATAAGCACAGGCATTCCCTATCTGCTCCTGCACCACCCCCCACCACACATAGTGCTCCTAAACCACCAGCAGATCCTCCTCTCTCCTACCACTATCCAGTGCGTATCGTACCCCTTCCAGCCCTCTCCAGCCCGCCTGGGCCCTAGCTGCTGAAGCCAGCCTGAGATTCCTGTAGGCTGGCCGACCTTCCAAGTCAGCCCATGACTCACTGTCACCTGAGTGGCCTTTGTTTTCCTTATAAAGCAAGTAGAACAAACAGATCTTGAAAAGCCTGTGCCAGGGTTTCTGCTTGAATGGAGGCAAGAGGCTTCAGACCTTTGGGTACCCTTAGGCTAGAGTTCCCCATAGGGAACTAAATAGGCTTTGTAGGTTGGACCTGAAGCCTAACCTCGATTCACATCATTACTGTGGGAAGACTGTGTCCTAGGTTTCAAACAGCTGCCATATAAGACTGGCCTCACCACATGACAATGACTTTCTCATTGTCAGTATCTCCACCTTCTGGAGATGAGATCCTGAGAGCCCCAAGTCTGTAAAATGAAAAAGATTCTGAAGAACAGCTTACTGTCCCACTTTCTTCTTGAACCTCTTTGCCCCAAGGTTAAGGCTGAAGGGAATGGATACTTGTTGGGCATGGATTATATCCCAGCTCGTAAATGTTCACATTAACTGTCTCATGTGAGTCCCAGGAGCCTCCTGGAAGGTCAGTATTATCACCTCCATCCTAGATCTCAGAGAAGCCAGGCTCAGAAACAAACTCTCCCCAGCAGCTGTCCCACCCTGGGTGTAGACCAGGTCTGCCACCTCAAAAGCCGTGCTTTCTTTTGTTTGCCTGGAGGGGGTGTGATGGACATGATCCTGGGCCCTGACCTCTCGGGACCTCTCATTCCAGGAGAGCCGGATCTATGCACTGGCAATGTCGGGCATGCAGCTATCAGACATACCTCCCCGAAGCAATGCTGCCTGCTTTGGTGAGTCCACGTGAGGCTGAAAGATCCCACAGACACATGTGGGCAAGGTGGTCAAGCAGGGAGGACGGAACTGAGCAGCACCCAGGGTAGGGTGGCCTACCACCCATTCCCTTCCCCAGCAGATGCAGTTCCAGTGACATTGCACAGCCAAGACTATCTAGGAATGGAAAGGAAGTCATGTAGGTCCAGCTCATCAGAGCTGGCCAGGAGGGGAGGTAGTCAGGATCAGAACCAATCACAGAGCTGGGAGAGACCTGCTGCTTGCTTGGGCTTCCTTATTTTGGTCCAGGGCTGTGGGTGGGAGGAGCCCAGTGCTGTGATTCTGATAAGCCTTGCCCACTATCCTCTCTGTCATTGACCATATATAGCAGTAACCCTACAGTGATGGGTGCCACATGGGCACAAAGTTTGTGTCCCATCTTGGCAAGAATGGGACACAATGCAAGCCTCATAGAGGAGAAAATAGTAAGACTTAGATTCCATTGTGGGCGGGAGATTATGGTCCACCAAGGACGTCAGAGAATGGAAAGGAAGGAATGAAGGTGAAGTCCTTGGTCGTCGTCCTCATCTGCCCAGACCCTTACTGGGTTATGCCACCTGAACTTACCTCAGCCCTCTCTCCCCTCAGCATCAAGCCCTTCTGTCCATGTGTCCTGTGGGCCTTTCTCTGGTCTTGTCTACAAGAATATCACTGTGCCTGTCTACACATCACTGAAAGGGGTAAGAAACCACTATACAAAGAGATGTGGCTGTTACAATCAGGAGAGGCCCCTTGTCTCCTTGTGAATGCTTGGGGTGGACTCAAGGGTCAGCTGTCTGCACATAGCAAGCTGGTAGGGAGCTCAGCTCAACAAATGTTTTATTATCTGTAATTTCGATTATAAAAATTCTTCATTTGAGTCCATATGAGTGTGGGCAAAGTAAGAAGTTGAAGGTGAGGCCTGTACCTGCCCCGCTTTGTCTTCCAGTCTTTTCTCAGGTCTGTTGCACTCCCCAGCTTCTGGTGGGCAGTGAACTCCTTCCAGAAGTGTTCATTATGTTTCAACACATACTCCTAAAACACTGTGATGTATTATTTTTTTAACAAAATTCAGATTTAATCGCCCCATCATGTTTTCTGACATGTTTTTGTTTCTGGATTTTGAATCCTCGTAGTCCCACTACTCAACTAAACTTTTGTGTGTGTGGTACTGGAGATTGAACGCGGAGCCTTCACCCTGAGCTATATTCTCAGCTTTTAAAAATGTTTTCATTGTGAGATGGGGTCTACGCCACAAAATTACCCAAGTTTGGCTTAAACCTGTGATCTGCCTGCCTCAGCCTCCCAGAGTACATCATCATATTGACTGGACAAGAATTTTCATAGAAGAACACAGAAATTAAAAGTGAAATTTACTCTTAAATTTCTGTTTCCTACTTCCTAACCCCAGAGATAACTGTCATTTAACAGATCGCTGCTGGTTCCATAAGGCCCTCTGACACAACTTACGAAGGCACATTTGTGTGGGCCTGAATATGCCCATGCTCTTCTTCCTTTCCTCCCCCTTCCTCTCACCCCTGCACCCTCACTCTGTCATGCATATGTGCACACACACACACACACACACACACACACACACACATGTACACGAAGGGGTCATATATATACCCTTCTGGGCTGACTGCTCAGCTGACCCGGTATCAGGCCATCCTTACGTGCTGCTTGCCCGGCTGTGTCATGCCCTTGCTGTAATGCACCATAGCTGCCTCCACGGCTCCTCTATTGGCTTCCTATAGGTTTGCCCTTTTCTCTAAAATCAATGTTACAATGGACATCATGATGCATACCTATCTTTGTGTACTTAGATATATGCACATTTCTGTAGGACAGGGTTCTAGAAATGGAATTTCTGGGCAAATTTTGTGAATGTTACAAATTTTGATAGGTACTGTCAAATTATTCTCTAAAAATACTTCGTGGGCTTGGGATATAGCTTAATATAGAGCACTTGCCTAGCTTGCCTGGGTCTCTGATCCCTAGCACCACAAATAAACTCATCCTAAACCAAAAAACACACTTAAGAAAAAGCAAATAAAAGTGCTCTAGCCAGATCTGGTGGCACAAACCTGTAATCCCAGTGCTCTGGGATGTAGAAGGATCACAGATCACAAGTACAAATGCAGCCTGGCCAACTTAGAAGCTTAGCAAGATGCCTCAGTGTATATAACTCAAAAAAAAAAAATGCTTTGCCACACTAGTGTCCTTTTCCTCTGACCAACATTGAGGTCATCAGGCCAGGCAAGATGGCACATGTCTGTAGAGGCTGAAGCAGAAGGCATGAGTTCAAGGCCATCTCCGAATACATAGAGAAACTCAAGTCTCAAAAAAAAAGTTTGCCATTCAAGATTGTTTTGCTAATTTCATGTTCTCACACATGCATTTGTAAAGCTCCTGTCCTATATTGTGCTCTGTGGCATATTGTTCTGGCCTCCTAAGTAAGGGGGCAAGAGTCACAGTGGGCATGTGTTCTGTTTGGATGGTACAACTTTTTGGGACCACAGAAGATGGTGTGTGGAGGAGGGAGGACCCAGAAGCAGCAAGCATAGAGGTAAGGACACAGGATTGGCAGGAAGGGACCTTACACTTTTGGAGATTGTTGTCTGTTCAGTGTCCCAGCTGGACATTGGCCTTCCTGTTGCCCTTGTCAGGCTGTATGACCACCCCCCACCCCAGCACCTGTGTGGGAGGGCGTTGTAGGCAGCCTAAGCTGCTGTCTTGCAGAGAGCCACACAGATCAGCAGTGTGCCCTTTGTGGATGAGTCCTCTGGGTCAGATGATGACTGCAGCTCTCAGGCGAGTTTCCGGATGTCAGTCCCTTGCTCCGAGTACAGGAAGACCAATGGACTAGGCAGCCCCCGTGCTGTCAAGAGAGGTACAGAAAGGCGAGCAGGAGGAGCACTTCACTGCATCCATGGGCATGTGTCCCTGGGGCCCCTGCGTGATCTGCCTCCAGCATCCCCGGAAGATCGGCTCTGCCCCCTAGACTAAGGATCCTCGAATGGCTGGGGGGTGGGTGATGAAGCCCTGCAGTGCTTGGGCTGTGTGGATTGGGGAGGTGTGGGACCCGCACCTTGACTTCTCTGTGGCCAGGTGTGTCGGTGTCTTCGCTGAGCTCTGAGGGTGACTACGCCATTCCCCCTGATGCCTGCTCCCTGGACAGTGACTACTCGGAGCCTGAGCACAAAGTGCAGCGCACCTCCTCCTACTCCGTTGAGGGGCTGGGCCCAGGCGGGGTGAGTGGGGAGCATGGACGCTGGGTGGGTGCCGAGGCAGCAGAGGCGTGGGCCTCGGCACTGACACAAGCAGCTTCAAGGGCGGCAGGACCCTGGGGTGGGTGGAGGCAGGAGGCTGCTTGGAGCGTGGGTTGGGGTGCCCATTGTGGAGGTAGACACCTATGGGTTCTGTGAGGAAGGTAAGGAAGCCTGTGAGGCTCTGTGCGGCCCCACAGCGGATTCCGACCAGTGACCTTGTTTTGTTTCCACACTGAGCTGGCATGCTGATAGAAGCCAGTTTCGTGCAGCCCAGCCCTCCAGGTGCTGTGCCTGGCATTCCTCCCGCACTCCATGTCTCAGTCCTTTTGTGATTACTGTCCCGTGTTATGTATGTAGGACACGCACACCGTGCCAGGGCCTGCAGTGAATCCAGACATGTCTCACCCATGGCCCTGTCTTCACACCCCTGCACTGCCTTGTCTTCATTTGCCCGCCTCCCGCATCTTCCACCCCAGTCTGGTGCATACGCCTGATGCTCCCCAGACCTGCCTGTCCTCTCCCTGCCATGCTTCCTAGGAAGGGTTTCTTCCTCCACTCAGCTGTCTCTGAAGGAGACGCTCACCTTCCTTTCCAAGGCTACTTCAGGACCAGCTTTCCCGAAGCCCTCCCTGCCCAGCCTATCCTGTGTGCAGCCCAGTGTGTCATACCCTTGGCAGGCGAGGTGGTGTCTTCCCCAGCCATCACGGGACCCTGTGCATTGTGCATGGCAGGACCACCGTGCTTTATCTAGTCCTCTCTGAACCCTCGGCGAGATACAGTGACCAGAAAAATAAATACATACTAAGTGTTGCTGAGCATAGTAAGTGCTCAGTAGTTAAAGATGGCAATGAAGTGACCCAGTGACAGTTCAGACCTGTGTGATGTCCTAGAGCCCCAAGTGACTTCCTCTTTCTGTCCCTCTCCTCTTGCATACTTCTTTACCCCTCAGGAGTCACTGGAGAAGTCAGGCTATCTGCTGAAAATGGGGAGCCGTGTGAAGACGTGGAAGAGGCGCTGGTTTGTCCTGAAGCAGGGACAGATTATGTACTACAAGTCCCCGGTAAGAGTCATGCCAAAGTCTATAGTCGGAAAGACTCTACCTGAGACCCAGAACTGCTCTGGGGGACGGTGGAGGCAACTCTAGGCCATTTGACATAACAGTGTTTTCTTCCTTCAGAAGCTGATCTTTTCTTTTTCTTTGTTTCTCTCCCCTTCTCTTCCCTTCCTTCTTTCTTTTCTGGAGATGAATCCCAGGAGTGCTCTGCCACTGAACTACATCCCCAGCTTTTAATTTTTTGAGTTGGATCTTTGTGTGTTGCCCTTGAACTCTCCCTCAACCTCCTGAGTAACTGTGACTACAGACAGACATGAACCACCAAGCCTAGCTCAGATGGCAGTTCCTTCTTCTGCCTGGTCCTGTAGAAGAAGTGTTCCCAGGCTGCTCTTACCTTGTCTGGATCATTCCAGCAGACAAGCCCATTGCCTCTTACACCTTCCTTTACTACTTCTTGAACTCGGCCTTTGCTCTCAACTACTAGCCCCATTTATTTATTTGTGACAGGGTCTTAGTGGGTTGCTAAGTTGCCCAGGTTGGGCTCAGACTTACCATCCTACTGCCTTAGGCTCCCAAAGTGTTGGGATTATAGGCCTGTGCTACCAGGCCCAGCATTAATTTTAATATTTTCAAGAGGACAAAAAGGCCTTACTTCTTGTTGGTTGGTAGTAACTGTCTCCATCTCCACTAAGGATGCTGAGTTTATGTTCGTTCATGAGACGCATGCTACATTGATTAGTAATGTTTGCAGCAACACTAGAAAGGACAGTAGTAGTAACATACAGGCCACTTGTTTACCATACTTGTATAAGGATGTAGTAGAAAGGGTTTTTTTCCCCCTCAAATATCTCACTATGCTGCCTAGGCTGGTCTTGAACTCCTGGGCTCACCTTCTGAGTATCTGGGACGGCACCATGTGCCACCGTAGTTGGCTTAGGAGAAAGAAAGTAAGGGCTTCATAGTTCATTAACCTGTTGGCTTCTACCTAATTTTAAAGGCTCATTGTGTCCTTCTTGAGGCCTGGATCAGAAAGAACTGTGCTTCTAATTATAGCTGCATTTAACTAGAATCGGGATCTAGAAGTTTGCCATTATACCGTAGCAAGGTAAGCTAGGGAGCCTGTGACTTGAAGTAAGATGAGTCATATGTAATGTGCTCTGGCCTCTGATGGCTTTCTTCCCTACTTTGTAAAATTCTCTCTCTCTCTCTCCCTCTCTCTCTCTCTCTCTCTCCCTCTCTCTCTTCTCTCCTCTCTCTCCTTCCTCTCCTGCCTGTCTCTCTTCCCTCTCACCTCTCTCCTCTCTCTTCTCTCTCTCTCTCTCTCTTTGAGACAAGGCCTCACTCTGTAGCCCAGGCTGGCCTTGGATTTGCTAATCCTCCTGCGCCAGTCACCGTAGTGCTGGGATTGCAGGTGTGCGCCACCACACCCAGCTGTATGGTGCTGGGAAATCGAACCCAGGGCCTTGTACTTGCTAGGCAAGCACTTTTAACCACTGTGCCATTCCTCTGGCCCCATTAAAATTCTTTTATTAGCATGTATTTGTGGTCCATAGTAGCTGGCTTGAGAAATTTGTGCATTTACATATCGTAGCTTGATCATTTTTACTTCCTGTCCCCACTCCTTCACTTTCCCCACATCTCCTTTCCCTTTCCACAGTCGGTCTTAGTATCTTATATCTTAGTGTCTTATGTCTCTCTCATACTTTTTTTATGGTTTGGTTTTCTCAGAGAAACCATGAAATATTTAGCATTCTGTATACGATTCATTTTGTTGAGCATACTGTTCTCAAGGTATATTAATTTTCCTACAGATGATTCAATTTTATCTTTATGTATAAATATATCACATCTTCTTTATCCATTCATCTGCTGATGGACATATTGGCTGCTTCCAGGATTTAGCTATTATAAATTGTGCCACCATTAACATGCATCACTCTTGTAGGATGACTTTAACTCTTTTGTGAAGAAACCCAGTAGAGGTATAGCTGGGTCAAATGGGGTGTCTGTTTTCAGTTTTCTGAGGTAGCTCCATACTACTTTCCATAATGATTGTACCAGTTCACAGTCCCACTGTCAATGTAGAAGGATTCATTTTTCTGGACAACCTTGTTGATACCAGCCATTCTTCAGGAGTTAGATAGAAACACAGTATTGTTTTGACTTGTATTTATGTGATGGCTAAAAATGCTGAGCATTTTTCGTGTATCTTTTTGGCCATTCATACTTCATCTGATAACTTCATTTCAGCTGCCCATGATGTCTGTTTTTTTATTTGGTGGGGCGGGCCTAATATTTTCAGCTCTTTGTATATTGTAGATAATGCCACTCAGAAAAGGAGTAGCTGGCAAAATTTTTTTTCCCATTCTTTCGATTCTGTCTTCACTCTGTTGGTTGATTCCTTTTCTGCATAG
Source organism: Ctenodactylus gundi (assembly GCA_004027205.1). NCBI lineage: Eukaryota > Metazoa > Chordata > Mammalia > Rodentia > Ctenodactylidae > Ctenodactylus > Ctenodactylus gundi. The sequence continues at coordinate 783,494 of PVKB01000306.1, read as the reverse complement.
AAGCTTTTAAATTTGATATAATCCCAGTTATTCATTCTTAGTGTTATCTTATGTGCTTTGGGTGATAATAATTATAGAGTCCTCACTTATGCTTATGTTTTCAAGGGTTTTGTCTATATTTTCTTCCAACAAGTTCAGTGTTTTCATTTTAAGATCTAGGTTTTGGGTCCATTTTCATTTGATTTTGGTGCTTGGTGAACAATATGGGTCTAATTCCTCTCTTTTGCATATGGCTACCCAGACCTTCCAGCACCATTTGTTAAAAAGGCTATCTTCCTCCCCTTTGTCAAAGATGAGATGACAGGAGGTACTTGGGGCTGTCTCTCCTTCCTCAATTCTGTTTTTTAAATTTTAGATTCTATTATTTTGTTCTTTTTTTTCTCTCTCTTTTGAGACAGGATCTCACTCTTTAGTCCAGGGGCTGGTCTTAAACTCGCTATGTAGCCCACACTGGCCTTGGATTCACAGCAATCCTCTTGTCTCTCTGAGTTACTCATGTTACTGGTGTGTGCCACTGTTGTAGTGCGGATTAACACGTGGGACTCACAGGCAGGGGTGGTCAAGAGGTTGTTGTCCAGACAGACCAGCATGCTAAGACCTGACCACCAAAGGAGCCGGGCCCCAAGCAACTTGGGTCAGGGGTTTTTATACTCACAGTACAGAGAAGCAAGAAGGGGGATTTTTTACAGAACAGAAGGAGGCGGGGGGAGGGGTTGACAGAAAAAAAGAGAAATGAGGCATACGTTGTTTCTACATCAGGAAGTTTATGCATCTATCTAATGTCTGGATACACAGAAACTTGCAGTCTATCAGTCATGGCGACCTCCAGATACACAGAAACATATTGTGGTTGTTCCTGGCACAGGTGCAGGGTTAGGGCCAAAAGTTGATTTTCTCATGAGCTCAGGGAGAGGGGAGGAGTAAGCGGAAGGAGGTGGTAAGCAGAACTATCTCCATTTTGATTATGTCTCTTTCACCACCACAGCCAGCTTATGTGTTGCTAGGGAACTGAACTCAGGCCCTGTGCGTGCAGGCAAGCACTCTAACTGCTGTGCTGTTCTTTCAGCCTGGCATCCTCAGTTCTGCTCCATTGATCCTCCTGTCTGGTTTTGTGCCAGTATCATGTGGTGGATTTTTTTTTTTTTTTTTTTTTTTTTACCACTGTTGCTGTTGTGTTGCCTCCTGCTTTTGCTTTTGCTAGGATTGCCTCAGCTACTCTGGGTCTCGTCTGATTCCATATAAGTTTTTTAGGATTGCTTTTTTCAGTTATGTGAAAAATGCTGTTGGCATTTTGATTGAGACTGCACTGAATTTGTATGTCAGTTTTGATAATATGGCCATTTTGACAATATTGGTTCTGCCTATCCAGAAATGGGATATCTCTCCATTTTCTAATATTCTCTTCCATTTCTTTTTTTCACTGTAGTTTTCAGTGTAGGGATCCTTCACTTCCTAAGTGAGTTGATCCTGGGTATTTAATTTTTTTTCGGAAACTATAGAGTTGTTTTTCTGATCTTTGTATTCTCTTTGTTGCTGTAGAGGAATGAGTGCGTGCATGCGTGCGTGCGTGCGTGTGTGTGTGTACTTGTTGTGGTTAGGATCTGGAGTGTCCCCCAAAAGTCTCATGTATTTTAATGAAACCATGTGATGTTGGTAGATTGGGGTCTGGTCTGGAGGGGTGGATTGCAGTTAAGCTAGGATTAATGGTGTGTAGTGGCCACACCTGGATGCAGGAGGGACTGGTTACTGGGCGGAGACCTGAAAGGATACATAAGCTGCACCTGCCTTCCTGGAGGGCGGGGACTAGTCTCAACTAGCCTCAGGTTGTCATCCTGTTTGTCCGGGGAAGCTGCCTCCACCTCTCTCTCTGCCATGTGCTTCGATTGTTGCTGGCCACCCCTGAATGGACTGTGACCTTCGAGACTGTGAGCTAAAATAAACCTTTCCTTTCCTGAGTTTGTGGGTGTTGGGTATTGAGTCACAGCAACGAAAAAGTAACTAAGACAGAAAATTGGTACCAGAGGAGTGGGCTCGTTGCTGTACTTTACCTGAAGATGTGGCTCAGAAGTCTTTGGAACCAGTTTGCAGAAGGAATTTGGGAAAGTTTGGGGATGCAAGCCGGAGAAGCCTTTGATTGCTCTGAGCCGAGCTTGAGGGGAGATTCTGGTCAGAGCTCAGAAGACCAGAATGCTGATAGAAGTGTGGATTGGAAAGGCCAGGCTCGAGAAGTTTCAGATGGGGAGGAGGACTCTGTTGGCTGGCAAGTGGCCTAAAAACCATGTGTGCTACACTCTGGTAAAAAGTTTGTTGGCATTTTGCCCTTGTCCAGAGACTTTCCCTGAAACTGAAATTAAGGCTGGTGGATTGCTTACTCTGGTGGAGGAAATCTCAAGGCAGACTGAAGTTCAAACTGTTACATGGCTACTGTTTGCGGCTTTTAGCCAGCTTTATAGTGAAAGACAGGAGACAATGGCAGAGAGAACAGATGTAAAATGCTCGCAGTCTGGAGTGGAAAAGCATGTGGTTGTTCAGAGACTAATGTTAAACAAAAGCCAAGAAGTTGGAATCAGGACTGTAAAAAAGAGGGCTTCACAGTGACTCAGGAATCAGCAAGATTCAACCCTTTGCCAATTAAAGGGTGCAAGGCAAAAGACCTTGTCCTGTGAAGAGTACCCCAGAACTCCCTGTAGGGCCAAAGAGGGAAGTGTTTGCAGGAGTTCAGCTTCCCAGAGTTCAGCAATCCAGGCACTCAGAAGCTACTGCAACCGTGGCACAAAGGAGCCAGATTCCTGCTCAAGCCAGTGGCGGATCTTGGAGACGTCCACGCGGTCCCAGCTTTACAAGCTGGCAGAGCCCAAGAGTTGTGGGTTCATGGAGGCTTCTACCCAGGTTTCAGAAGGCCTTGGAGGCCAAGCAGTGTGCCCCTGGGAGGGCATGTGTGAAATTGTGAAGGAGAAGCCTAAGGTCCAGTGGAGAGCCCAAAAATTTGGAGAAGCCAGGAGTATGGATTGTCAGCTGAGAAACACAGCAGGCCGTGAGTGGATCCAGCCCAAAGGAGAGAGGATCGAGGTTGCAGGCAGCAGCAATGCCACAGGGGTGGGACCACCCAAGCCCCTTGGAGTTCATGCCTCCCCAGCATTTACCCCAGTTGCTGGACATGGAGCTACAGGATTTAACACTTGCCCTGCTGGATTTAGGAATTGTACTGGTACTATCGCCTTTTATTTCCTTATTCACCCCTTTTGGAATGGAAATGTTTACCCTCTGCCATTTTATGTTGGAAGTGCTTAACTCTGGTTTGAACAGGAGCTCACAGGTAAAAAAGTTTGTCTTACATCTCAGAGGAGACTTTGGACTTGGAGTTTCTTTAGCAGTGTTCAAACTGTTAAGACTTTGGTGACTCTTGGAGAAGGACTAACTGCATTTTGCATGGGGAGAAGGACGTGAGTCTTTTGGGGGCCAGGGGTGGAATGTTGTGGTTAGGATCTGGAGTGTCTGTCCCCCAAAAGTCTCATGTATTTTAATGGAACCATGTGATGTTGGTGGATTGGGGTCTGGTCTGGAGGGGTGGATTGCAGTTAAGCTAGGATTAACGGTGTGTAGTGGCCACACCTGGATGCAGGAGGGACTGGTTACTGGGCAGAGACCTGAAAGGATACATAAGCTGCACCTGCCTTCCTGGAGGGCGGGGACTAGTCTCAACTAGCCTCAGCTTGTCTTCCTGTTTGTCCTGGGAAGCTGCCTCCACCTCTCTCTCTGCCATGTGCTTCGATTGTTGCCGGCCGCCCCTGAATGTACTGTGATCTTTGAGACTGTGAGGTAAAATAAACCTTTCCTTTCCTGAGTTTGTGGGTGTTGGGTATTGAGTCACAGCAACGAGTAACTAAGACAGTACTGATTTTATATCCTGCAACTTGACTGAATTTATTAGTTCTAATAGTCTTCTGGTGGACTTTTTGGTGTCCTCAATATAAAGGATCATGTCATCTGCAAATAAGGATAGTATGACTTCTTTCATTCTTATGCATATTCCCTTTATTCCATTCTCTTGCCTGATTGCTCTGGCTAAGGTCTCAAGCACTGTTGAACAGGAGTGGTGAGAGTGAACACCCTTGACTTGTTTCTGATTTGAGAGGAAATGCTTTCAGTTTTTCCCCATTTAGGATGATTCTGACTGTAGGATTGTCATAAATTGCTTTTATCAGCTTGTGGTAAGATCCTTCTATACCTATTTTCATCAGAGGTTTTATCATGAAAGGATATTGCATTTTTTCAAAGGCTTTTTCTGTGTCTATTGCAATTATGTGATTTTTTTGTCTTGTTTTTGTGATGTATTACATTAACAGATTTATGTATGTGGAACCATCCTTGCATCCCTAGATTGAAGCCAGTGTGGTCATGGCGTTTTCGTTTTTTCTTGAGACAGGGTCTTACTCTGTAGTCCAGGCTAGTCCTGAACTCACTATATAGCCCAGGCTGGGCTCAAACTCACAGCAGACCTGCCCCAGCCTCTTGAGTGCTGGGATTACAGGCATGTGCCACCACACCCAGAGTACGTGGTGCTGGGGAATCAAACCCAAGGCCTTGTACTTGCTAGGCAAACACTTTAACCACTGAGCTAAATCCCAAACCCTGTATGATCTTTTTAATAATATGTTGCATGGTGCTTGTAAGTATCTCATTAAGGATTTTTGTACCTATATTCATTAAGCAAATTGGCCTGTAGTTTTTTTTCTTTCTTTGGTCTTTATCTGGTTTGGGGATCACGGTTTTTTTGGCTTCCAGGAAGGAGTTTGGCAATGTTCCTTCCCTTTCAATTTCATTAAAAAGTTCGAGAAGCACGGGTGCTAACTCTTCCCTTAAGTTCTACCCTGCCTGTTCCTGTCTTTACAGAGTGATGTCATCCGGAAACCTCAAGGTCAAGTGGATTTGAATTCTCACTGCCAGATTGTTCGAGGAGAAGGTACACAGACATTCCAGGTGAGCCTGCTCCTAGCTGCTAATATTTTTTATTGTTTTCTGATTTATTTTATGCCATTTTATTTCCCTTTCACATCTTGATCATTTTTACTTCCTTTTTCTCCTTCCTCCCCTAATTCTCCACATTTGCTTTTTCTCTCTACGAAATCTATCTTCTTAAGACTTTATTCCATCTCTTATACATTTTTTATGGTTTCATTTTTTCATATTAGAGAAAACAAACGATATTAAGCCTATGTGTCTTATTCATTTTGCTAAGCCTACTGGACTCAGGTATATCCATTTTCCTACAAATCATTCAAGTTTATCTTTCTTTATGACCATGTAGTGCAGCTAGTATTTTAAATGGTTTGTAGACAGATACGTGCTGGGTTTGGATACGACTGTAGTTGAGACAAAGATGGGGTGAACTGAACATAAATAGGCTTCATATCATTAGGATGCGATCCTAAATTGTGAGCACAAGAAAGCAAGAGGAGACAGAATGCGAAGGATGGATGAAGGTAAGAAAGGGGGAATATGAGGAAGAAAAGGGAGGCAGCAATGAGGTAGAAAGGAGGAAGGCCGTGCATTTAGGGATATGAGCCGCCTGAGGTCTGTTTGGCCACACTGGTCCCAATCCCTTGCTCTCCACAGCTCATCTCTGAGAAGAAAACCTACTACCTGACAGCAGATTCACCCAGCCTGCTAGAGGAATGGATCCGGGTCCTGCAGAACCTGCTGAAAGTGCAGGCCACCGGTCCTCCGGCCTTGCCTCAGGGTGCCACCAAGCCCACTGTGAAGGGCTGGCTGACCAAGGTAGCAGGTGGCGCCAGAGGGGAGGAACGGGAGAGCCTCCTGAGTCAGAGGACGAGTAGTGGGCTCCCTGCTTATCATAGCCCTTTTCTCTGGGAGCTTCCTCATAGTGGGTAGCTAGTTGCCCCTCAGACTTGGTCTCAGCACATGAAGGGATGGTGATGATGCCCTGGAAACAGATCACAAACTATTTTCAAGGCCAGAGGGAATGCTCTTACCCCCTTTATGTCACTGTGGGTTGCCCACCAGGCCTCAGAATTAGCAGTGGGAAGGAGAGGCCTGAGCATGGTAGGTGTGATTATCTATTCAAAAATACAACATGAGCCATGCTGAGTGAACAGGAATTGTCTTGGGCTGATCATAAAGTATCTAATAATGTATATAAGTAGCCAAAATTTTTTCCAAAAAAATCTTATGATGTTTTAAGAAAGTCTGAAAATTTGTGTTGGGCCACATTCAAGGCCTTCCAGAACTGTCTGTGGCTTATGGGTCACTGGTTGAACAAGCTTGGAATAGGATATCCTGGGCCTGCCCAACAGACATTTTAGCTAGAGCTTTTCTGACTGTAGGAAGAGAAATATTTGTTAACCCCAAGAAAGGGAAAGTTACCAAGTCAGTCTGCTCTGCTTCCCCCTTCATCTGTGTTCGTCATTCTTCTTTGCCTAGTGTGGCTTCTGTTCCTTTGTGACCACAAGCTTGCCATAGCCCTTACCTGTCTTGTAGCATTCTGACATCTGTGACTTTGGCCAACTAGCAAGCTCTTCCCCTGTTCATATTTCTGGAGGAAATGTCTGATTGTCCGTAGGTCACTGAGTAGCCCAGGGTGGCCAGGTTGCTACATGGCATACATCCTAGTGCCTTCACTGTGAGCAGGAACTCATGAGCAGAGGAGACAGGCATGGGAGTGGCTGGAGCAAGTGGAAGGAATCTGAACGGCCCCCTAGTTTTAATAAAGTGAGTTCACTTCTGTCTCACAGGTAAAGCATGGCCACTCGAAGCTGGTCTGGTGTGCTCTCATTGGGAAAACCTTCTACTACTACCGGAGCCATGAGGACAAGGTACTTAGTCGGACTCCCCACAGGAGCCATCCTCCTGTTTCTTCTAAACCACATTACTGTGGTTTTATGCCCTGACGGTGGTCCCCAGATTCACTCTACCCTGCGAGACCTCACAGCTAGTATAGGAGCCAGCTGGCTGGATCCCTCCAGAGCACATGGCAGTGTGCATGGCCTGTGTGGGCTGACTGCCATGCTCTTCTCTGAGTGAGCCTCATTCTGCTCCTGGCCTGTGATTCTGAAGCCTCCACCTTTCTAACTCACCAGCTGTCCCCATCCATGACTCCCAGTTTTACAGAGCCTACAGGTTCAGAGAGAGGAGACTCCCTATCCCCCGCACTGTCCCACTCATGAAAGGTTCATGTCCACAGCAACCGCTGGGCTGTCTGCTGGTGCGGGATGCACGAATAGAGGAAGTGGACCGATCCTGTGACTCCGATGAGGACTATGAGGCTGGAGGAACCGGAAGGCTGCTTTCTTCCCATTGTACTCTTGTGATCTACCCCCCAGAGCACAGCCCCACCTACCTGCTCATTGGCACCAAGCATGAAAAGGTAAGGGAGGGGCCTCCATGCCTGGCTGCGCTTGTGATTCTGATCTTCCCTTCTCTCTTTGCCCTGAGATTCCCCAGATGTAGGACTGTTGCCCTCTTTGACAATTAGTATTTTGTGAGTGGGGATACTCCTTCCTGTTGAATTCATTCCCGGAGACCAGCATCTTCTCACTGGGGCGAGACAGACCGCAAACTTGGGATCCTGTGCTGCAGGCATCCCGAGTCTTTCCCCTTAGGCTGATGCCTTGACTCATGCCATCTAAACTAGCTGCACCTCATCATGGGAACCCTCATCGGAGCTCCTGCCCCTGCTCTTCCAGCTCACCTACATCTGATGTCTTTTTACCATCTTCTAGGAGACATGGCTTTACCACCTCACCGTGGCTGCAGGCGGCAGCAGTGCCAAGGTGGGCACCGTCTATGAGCAGCTTATTGGGAAACTGATGGATGGTGAGGGAGACCCAGGTAATAAGGCAGGGGTGACCATTACTGCATGGGCTAGAAGGTGGTTGTTGGTGCTGACTGGTTAAGAACCCGAAGAATGTAATACTCTACCCTGAAACTGGGTTAAATATGCCTAAACTAGAAGGGAGTTCCCCACCCCACACTCCAGGGATCCTGTGTCAGTGGCCAAAATACTAAGGTCATCACTCTGTCTGGGGATTCTGTCTGGAAAGCAGACTTCCAGTGACTTAGGTAAATATGTCACTCTGTTTAACCTGTAGCTTTGCTGGTTGGACAGAGGATGAGGAAAGAAGGTAGCTAGTTAAACTATAGTTAAGAGTTTGTTAATCAGTAAATGAATCCTAAAGTTGGTTCACACTAAGTTTGGAGCAGGCTAACAAATTGGGCTGTTTTACAGTCTACATTTTGATACTGACTCTCATACCTGTTTACAGCAGCTCTGAGGCTGGTCTCTTTCAGCTGATGCATACATGTCTCCAGCCAGACTTGACATTGTACAGAGAGGCCTCTCTTGCACACCTGCTTTTACTCAGCACACCCACAGCCTTGCTCACTCCTTTTGCAGCTGCACAGCCAAACAGTGGCTGCCTTCCTGTATAACTGTGCTTTTGTGTATGCAAATTTCAGTGCACACCTGCATGTAGTGTTATCTACAGATGATAAACCCAGCATAAACCATCTTCCCAGGGAGTTAAACCATTGTCTCCCCCTCAATTTAGAGTTGGGGCTGTGTTGGTGGGAGGCAAGTCCCTCTCTGTGCTAACCTTTGCTGCCTTCTGGTGCTCTGCAGACTCGCCCCTCTGGAAGCATCCCATGCTGTGCTACAGCAAAGACGGGCTATACACCTCTCTCACCACTCTGCCCTCCGAGGCCCTGCAGACAGAGGCCCTTAAACTCTTTAAGGTAAAGTGGGAGCATAGCCAGGCCCACCCACATGCCTAGACTCTGCCTGGAGCATCTGGAACCTACCGTAGTGGTATATGAGTAGAGGAGACCTGTGAATTTAAAGAGTAGCTCAAGAGAGGATCAAGAGAGGAAAAAAAGAGTCCCATGGGATCCCCACGGCTTCCCTTGTGGCTGGATTATAAACCTCTTGCCGGCAGGGAAGGACCTGGGACTTCAGAAAATGCCAGTGAAAACTTCCCTTGAGGAGCTAGCTCCTGCCTCTTTTAATTAGAAACACCAAGGTTTCATTGCCTGTGGACCTCAGAGATTGTCACCTATTTGGAAATCTTCATGCCCATATAACACTTTGTTCTTACTTCACAGTGAATTTTATGTAACAATCTTATGAATTGCTTGTGTAATGGAAATATTTAAAGAGGGAACAATTCTATCTGAAAGTAGCCCTGTTGGCCTTGCAAAGATTGGTAGCATCCCTCTTAGAGAGGGCTGGCTGTCGGTGAACCTGAGGTTCCACTTTGAGTAAGAGCCATCTCCACCCCATGAGGACAATAGCCGGGGGCTGTCTGCTCGTGCTCACTGTCACTTCCCTCTCAGTCCTGCCAGCTCTTCATCAACGTTCCTGTGGAAGCCACCTCAGTGGACTACCATGTATCCCTGGCACAGGCAGCGCTGCAGGTCTGCCTTGTCCACCCTGAGCTGCAGAGTGAGATCTACTGCCAGCTCATGAAGCAGACCAGCTGCCGCCCACCTCAGAAGTACTCCCTCATGCAGGTAGACATACCCCTGGGGCAGGACAGGGGCTGCCCAGGAGGGGGGAAGATGGAAGGGTGGGACTGGCAAGGGTGCTCTGAGCCTACCCGTGTGCAGTCTCTCTGTGCGTGGTCACACTGATTGGCACTCTGGACAATGCTGAACCGAGGCGGCCATCCTGGTACTCCCAGAACAGAGGGACTCTGGGACAGGGAGAGAGTGCTGAAGGCCTTGCTGCTCAGAACTAGGAGGGCAGAGGCGCTGTAGGCCCAGCATTCACCATGTGTCCCCTGGCAGTGCTGGCAGCTCCTGGCTCTGTGTGCCCCACTTTTCCTGCCCCAGCATCACTTCCTCTGGTATGTCAAACAGCAGCTGCAACGCCATGCAGATCCCAGGTGAGGTGACACATTTCCTCTGCTACTCCTTTTCTGATTATGGCATAATTAAGAGAGATGAAAGGCAGTAGGCTGAGGCAGGAGGATCACCATGAATTTGAGGCCAGCCTGAACTCTTTTTTTTTTTTTTTTTTTTTTTGAGGCAGGGCCTTGCTTTATAGTCCAGGTGGGTTCTGAAGTATGTGGCCTGGGCTGGCCTTGAATTCATAGCAGTACTTCTGCTTCTGCGTCACAAGTGCTGGGATTACTGGTGTGTGCCTCCACACCTGCCTTACGTAGTGCTGGGGAGGTGAACCCAGGGCCATGCAATTTCCGGGCAAGTGCAAGAAATGGGGAGAGGAAAAGGAAGGGAGATTGGGAGAAGACAGATCGTTCTTCCCCTCTGAGATGTACAAGGCTTCGTCCGTCACCATGAACATAAATGGGCATGTGGAGATCTGGGCATGTGTAGGCTTCTCCACACACCAGTCTGTTTGTTTGGGGTGGTTTATGGGGGCTCTCCAAATTGTCCTGAGCCATTCATTCTTTCATCATGTACTCTGCCTTCTGCAAGACAATGCCAGCAACCCACCACAGGTAGGTTCTTATACATCCCAGACCAGAATCTTGAAGGCTTTTCTCACAGCCTGCCCAGCTACAGTTCTGATCCTGGCTAAAAATAAGGATAGTTCAGGACCAGCCTGGGCTACAGAGCAAAAGCCTGTCTCAAAATAAACCAACCAACCAACAAATAAATGGCAAGGATGAGCAGAGTTCCTAAGTATTCTTCCCCTCTCCCTTCTCTTTGTAGAAATGAAACAGGCCAGTATGCCACCTACTGCCAGCGGGCTGTGGAGCGGACCCTGCAGACAGGGGAGCGGGAGGCCAGGCCCTCCCGCATGGAAGTAGTGTCCATCTTGCTGCGGAATCCTTTCCACCACTCCCTCCCCTTCAGCATCCCTGTGCACTCTGCCAATGGGACTTACCAGGTGAGGAGGCTGGGTGCCCCTGCCAAGTCTTCTCACGTCTTTGTCTAGAGGAAAGCCCCACTGGATGAGGTGGGTGCTCAGCCTCCTTGGGCCTGGTAGATTAACAGGCAAGGCAGCAAAAGGGGTGGGCCTAGGATTTGGCATTGCAGTCAGGTGGCTAATGCCTATGTGTAGGGAGGAGCAGCTTGAATCACAAAAGTGATTCAGTATCTGCTGTGCTGGAAGTAGATCTTCTGAACTCACTGCATGAACAGGGAAGCTGAGACAGTGACAAAGTGGCATGAGGTAGAGCTCTCAAGAGAGTCACAAGGAAGGACCAAGATTCTGTCCCATTCCAGCTTTCGGCGGTGTTCCGGGGAGCACTCTCTGCATATGAATATGGAAGCCAGCCCACTTTGGCTTCTCATGCTCCCTTCCTTTTCACCCCCTGTACACAGAGCCCTCCCTTCAAACCCTTGCAAGCGTCTTGGAAGCTTGTGTGGGTCAGAATGCCTCTCTCCCTCAGGTAGTTGGTTTTGATGGCTCCTCCACAGTTGATGAGTTCCTCCAGCGGCTGAACCAGGAGACAGGCATGAGGAAGTCATCCCACTCTGGTTTTGCCCTCTTCATAGATGATCCTTCTGGCAGAGACTTGGAGCACTGCCTGCAGGGAAGTGTCAAGGTGATAACCTCCCCCCTACTCAAGGGTATTGGGGGTGAGGACAGAGCTTATCCAGTGAGAGCCTGCTTGGGTCCTGAGACAAAGGTGTGGAGTCCAAAGGCTGACAGCCATCATGTCTGTGCCATGTTAAAATGTAGCTGTACAGGGAAAGAAAAGCTGTGTGTGGCCTTGTCTCTTAGGACAAGATCTCCACAGCCTGCCTCCCTCAGATGGCCTTGTAGCATCCAGGGGAAGAGGCCTTTATTAGCGTAATGTAAAAGCCTGCTGCCAGGTATATCTGCCCGCTTGTCAGTGGACAGCTGTATGTCTAGACTCACTGGGCATCATGTGATACACCAGCTTCTCACTTTTACCCTGTTTTCCAGAGCCTATGCTATGCTTGTAGGTCCATCCTGTTTTAAGGACACAGGCCCTTAAGGTGCATTCATAGATAAAAGGCCCTTAACAAGGGACTCACAACCAGTGTGTATTATAGGCTGGAGTTAGTGCCATGGGTTTTAAGGAGCTGTTGGACCACACAGTGGGTCTGAGTTTTTGGCTCCAGCATCTCCTTTCTTTACAGCAGCAGGACAAAGGCTTCTAGTTTTTGCCTGAAGATCTGTGCCACTAATCTTCATAAATATCTGGGTACTGTAAGGCTTTTTACATGGCAGATCTTTGAGTATATTTGAAGAAGAAAATAGCAGTGGGTGGAATGGAAGAGAACCAGTATTAAGAGACCATGGATTTTGATGGGGGCCTGCCTGGATTCAGAGAGGCCTCTGGCTGTTAAGGCCAGAGGGGCAGCATTCCTTGCATTGCTCCTTCCCCACCCAGGGCACCCTCCACCTCCTTGTCTGTGAGGAAGTCAAAGGCATGATGGGAGGACCCTCAGTCAGCTCCGCCCAAGTCCAGCCCTGGATGGACCTTCTCTTGCTTATGAGTTGTCCTGACATTCCTCTTTTGCCTCTTCAAGATCTGTGATGCCATCTCCAAATGGGAACAAGCCTTGAAGGAGCTGCATCCTGGGAAGTCTGAAGGGGGCACACGTGTCGTGAAGCTGATATATAAGAACAGGTCCTGAACGCTGCCCAGGGATGGGCAGACATGAGGGCTGCCTCTGATCATCACCCCCCTAACTGGGTGACCTTGTCCGGATAGGCAGAAGGACCCATAGATACAACCCTACCTGATGGCTGTTAGCTGGAGGACAGGCTGGCCCTGTTCTGGTCCTCTGATCCCTGGGCTGTTCTACCCATCAGCCTTCCCTATACCACAGTGTAGATGCCTGTACACACACATACACATACTTCCAAAACACACCAGCTTCATTGGATGGCTTATGGTACATTGTAAGAGTGAAATTTTGTATGAGTACCAGATACTTAAGGCTAAAAAATAATTAGCTCCTTACTACTAATTCCAGGAAATAGGTAAGTAAGCATCCTGACTTTCTGTCAATTTAAGAAAACTCCAGCCCTGGGTTCAATCCCCAATTCCAAAACAACCCCCCCCCCCAAAGAAAAAAAAGAAAAAGAAAAAAAAGAAAATGCCATCCCATTAGGTTCTCAAGCAAATAATTGCCATTATTCTCTTGGAATCTTGATTCATTTGATTCCCCGTGCCAAATTCAGTAACTCTAATGGTGTATTCACAATTAACCACCTGCTATTGGGGTTCTGCGATTCACAGTCTTGGATTTGCTGTGTCATACTTGGTTATAAGTTTCTGTTTCAGTAGAAAAAAGTTTGAAGTGCAGTTTATTTTTTGTAAATCAAGATACACAGATCCAGTGAAAGCTTCCTCCTCTGCTGACATTCCAGTTGAGACCTGGCTCTGCTCTCCCCTGCAGGCTGTACTTTCGGAGTCAAGTCAAAGGGGAAACAGAGCGAGAACGGCTGCTGCTTGCCTATCAAACCAGTGGAGAGATAGTGGCAGGGAGGTTTCCAGTCAACAAGGAACTGGCTCTTGAGATGGCTGCCCTGATGGCCCAGGTAAGGTTCTCTTAGTCCAGAAAGCAAAAGGGTGAGGATGACACTATGTAGCCTGAAAACAGGAGTTTGTGAAGAGACTGTGAAACCCAGGCGAGGGTGATATTGCTGTCTGTGGTACAGAGAGCAGCTAGCTCCTGAAATGGCAGAAATCGTCGCCCATTGCAGACGCAGGCCACGTGCAAAGGCTGGACTGGGAATCCAGGAGGTGGATTTGAATCCTAGCCACTTTGCAGTGTGTGATCATGGACATGTTACTTCAAATGTCTGTGCTCACTGTCCGTCTAATAGAAACAAGGTACTTCCCTGCCTTGCCTCCGTAGCTCTGTACTAAGTACAACTTAGAAATACGTGGGATAATATGTATCTCTTAAGTGTGAAATTTTTATAAACCATCTAAAATTATAAGTATAATCAGAAAGAATACACATTCAGACTTTTAATTCTTACCATTAACTTTAAGGATCATTTTGACAAGAGATATCTGGTACTCTTAAAAAATAGTCTAAGGTGGGCAGGCCTGGTGGCACAGGCCTGTAATTCTAGCACTCTAGAAGGCCGAGTTAGGAGGATCACAAGTTTTGAGCCCAGTCTGGGCAACTTAATGTCTTACTGAGATTTTGCCTCAAAGTCAAAATTAAAAATATGGGCTGGGGTGGTGTTCAAGTATAAAGGCCCTGGGCTCAATCCCCAGTACCACACACAAAAAAAGCTCTGGAGTTACATGCTACAGAGGAAGAGGAACTAACAATTGATCTTCATAATTATAAATATCAATATGAACAGTCTATAGTTGGACCCTATGCTACACATTTTAGATGTATTATCTCATGTACTTTTCACTCAGGTGAGAAAATTAAAGCTCACAGAACAGTAAATGGAGAGAGCTGGGATCTGGGTTTGGTGTTTGAGTACACACACATCTATTCTGTGGGATCTATCTGTACCATCTTCAGTCTCTTGGCCCATATTAGGGAATTAGAAATGAGGTTTTCCACATTGTTCTCCCTCATCTGCCCCTAATTACCTCTTTGGAGAAGGCACTTAGCTACAAAATATCTATGGCCTGTAGTGTTCATAGATTTTCTTACGTTTGTAGAACTTAGGTTAATGAATCTATTCATAAGTGTTTTCCTGTCCATTCACACTCCACCAGTAAAGTGATGAAGTTATGGACAGCATCCGCCACGGCCTCTCTACCTCCAGATGCTCACCTGCCTTCTCATGTGCTTCTCCCATATTCATAGGTAGAATATGGGGACTTGGAGAAACCGATCCTGCCAGGCCCTGGGGGCCCACCCCCTGCCAAGGTTCAGCATCTCCTCCACCAGGTGCTAGACAAGTTCTACCCGAGGCGCTACAGACACGGAGCACCCCCTGAACAGCTGAGGTAGGTAGACTGCAAGGTCTAATGAGGAGTCACTTTGGATAGGCACCTAAGCCATGATGAAACATGTTAGCATCTCACTGCACCATTTCTCTCCACTCACCCAAACCAGGCACCTGGTAGATACACTGGCCACAAAGTGGGCAGCACTGCAAGGCTGCTCCCCTCCTGAGTGCATCCGCATCTACCTGACTGTGGCCCGGAAATGGCCTTTCTTTGGTGCTAAGCTCTTTGCTGCTCAGGTAAGTACTAGTGGAAGGAGCAGCCCATACTCTCAGAAATGCCCTAATAAATTTCTCCTGAAGCTGCCGACCCTACGTGCTCACCTTTGAGCCAGTCTTGCAACTACCAGGCCTCCACACTACCAGCTGCCAGGAGGTGCCATCCCTCTACCCGCTCATGGCATCTTCCCAGTTTTCATGATCATGAGCAGAGTTGTGATTTCTTGCTTACGTTCATGTTTCTTTTGACTCCTCAGTGCTACTCCTAAAAGAAAAGATATGATCAAGTAACTCACACAGATTTGAAAGTAATAACAGGTCAATAATGCTGTTGGTTTTTAAAAGTTTTTTTAAAAAATAGAACAACGTATATTATAAGCATGTACAATCTCTGCTGGCTTAGTGCAGTACCAAGGAAAATTACAAAGACTTAAGCAGTAGTTAATTTTACCTCTGCATGCAGACCAGGAGGCCAATATTAATTTCACTTGGGACATTTACTTCCTTACCAGGTATCTGATGTACATGAACTTTTTAGGTAAAAATAGATATTATCCTGTGATCAGATGTTATGATCATAAATAGTAAGTATTTTGGAACTCTTCATAGAAGATACAGTTCAGAAAAGAGACATTTATTCAACATGTGGTTGCTGAGTTCCAATGTCTAGTGCTAGTTGTCTGTGGCTATAAAAAAAAAAAAATTAGATACAATCCTTGCCTTCAGGAAACTGTCTGGTGGAGAGATATACATTAATGAAATAATAATAAACATACTCATTCTTTCTCCCTCTCTCCATCTACCCACCTATGCAGGATTGGATTTGCACCAGACATTGTACATACTAGGCAACCTCCCAACCCCCCACTGAACTACATTCCTAGTCCTGTGGGTTTTTTTTTTTTCTTTTTTTAAAAAAGGTGTCGCAAATGCTATGAAGGAAAAGTACAGAAGTTTTATAAAAGCATAAAATAGAGGCCCACTTGGTCTAGGAGGTTGGGAAAATCTTCAAAAACTGTAACATGTCCACCCCACTCCCAGGCCTTTTGGGTAGGGGGTGGGGGCTGTCTTCTGGTTTACCTTCCTGTAGCCCTGGCAGTGAACAATGCAAGTGAATTCCAAATAGTAACTAACTCAAAGGTAGCCCCAAAGCCCATAAGACTGTACTTTGGACTACAGAGTAACGCCCTGTCTCAGGGGAAAAAAGTACTTTTGCTGTTTCATTTAGTGCCTAGGAATTGTTTAAAGCAAGATGCAATTTATTTGGGAGAAACTATTGATGGAATACTATGTTTTTGAGAGCCAGGGGAATATATCCTGTTTCCACACAGTAAGAAAGTGCTATGGGGAATGACCTCTACTCAGCAGCCCAGAACTTTCCATCACGGTTCTGTGATAGGTCATGATCTCTTTTATCCTTGGGATGGTTAATAGGTGGTTAGGCCCCAAAGCCAGATGCCTCCTGTCAAGCAGCCTTGCCTGTTCATTCTGTGCACTGTACAAATGCCATTTTCTGGGTTTTCTAAGATGAGGTGTAGTTGAAAATAAATGCTTAGCAGATCCCTGGATATGTCTTCACCCTTAGAAAGTATTCATAGCTCAGCATCTCTAACTGTGGATATGTCTGATGAGATTCTTTTACTTCTGCAGCCTGCCCAGCTGCCTTCCAAGAACACTGTGGTGTGGATTGCTGTGAATGAGGATGGTGTCAGTATTCTGGATCATCACACTATGGTATGGAAGGAGGAGGGCTGGCTCTGACCCTTCCTTCTCTGGGTGTGGTCTTGTCTTCTCTCTGGTCTTAAAGCCCTGAGCTATGTGACCGTGGTCCCCCTACTTCCACCTCTTGTCCTAGCAGTGCTGTCTTGATGTAGATGTCCACATCATGACCACTTTGGGCTTCTCCTCCCTGATTAAGGCTGGCTATGCCTAGAAGAGGCAGGTATACAGTTTTCCCAGGACTTACTGGCTCCTTTTCACAGCAAGTGCACATCACTTACCCCTACTCTTCAGTGGCAACCTTTGGTGGCTGCAGGGATGACTTCATGCTTGTGATTAGATCCACTCCAGACCAGAGCTCTGGAAAAGGCCACATTGAGAAGCTGATCTTCCGGATGGCTGCTCCCAAGGTGGGTCTCACTGCTTCAGCATTTTTGTTGTTGTTGTTCTGATGTGAGGTAGTGAGCTTGGAGCTTAGAAAGGCAACTGGGGTCATGGCAGGTCTCTAGAGCAGCTCTGCTCCAAATACAATTTTTGATCTCATGTGTAATCAGCATGCCAAAGTGTTCAGGTGGTATTGCATCTCAGCATTACTGCTGAGCTGGTTGGGAGAGAGGCTACTGGGAGGGAACTAACTGGTCCAACCACTATGCTCTTATCTTTTGTAATTCTCTGAGCATAGGCACCACGCAGGCCTGAATCAGTACCCCCTTGTGACCTCCTTTCTGCAGATTCTGGGTAGGGAAGTGTCCTCTTTAATGTGTTCTCACCTTATGCCTGTGTTCTGCTCACCCAATGCTAGCCACAAAAATGGGACAGTCATCCATGGTGCTCTCCTTCCTTGTGATCTTGAAGACAGGAAAAGCCCTCTTTGGCTTTCAGGCATTGCTCCCACTCAGTAGGAGAAGGTTGACTAGCAAAATTAAGAGTTATAGGGGCTCAGAAACCTAGTTATGACTACCTGTTCCTGACTCCCTTCTAGGATAACTTGAATCCATGTTCTCCACTTTTAATCCTAATGTTGGAATTTGTCAGACTCCTCTTAGTACCAGCCCTGACAAAAGACAGGATACAGGACATAGGACCCCTTCCAAATCCTGTCCTCAGGCCACAGAGACACTGAGCAGAACATTGACCGTCCTTTTCTTGTAAAGGCACTGTTTATCTTTTTTTTTTTGAAACAGGGTTTTGCTCCATAGCCCAGGCTGGCCTACAACTCAGGGCAATTCTCATGCCTCAGCCTCCCAGGTGCTGGGATTACAGGCATGTGCCACCACACCAGCTTTATGTGGTACTGGGGAATTAATTGAACTCAGGGCCTTTGTTGTGCCATTCCTCCAGCCCAGTACTGTTCACTTTGAGGGATCTCTAGATCTTAGGGCCTCAGAACCTCACAGTAATGATCCCTTCAGACATTTTCTCCTGTTTTAGAGAGAAACTAAACCCCAGGGAGGTCATGTACCCAGAATGACACCAGAAAGAAAGCAAACCAGGGCTCATTAGTTCAATGTCTTCATTCTCTGACCTCTTCAGATTGCAGAAGCTACCTTTATCATGGCCAGCTACATGAACCGCTCTGCAACCGCGAACCCACCCACCAGCTCACCTGCAGCCCACCACCCACAGGAGCTGGGCAGACAACACTTCTTTGCCTGTGCTTCCAATGGGCCAAAGTTGCTGTGAATATTTTTGCTACCCCTTTTCCCCCCACCACTTGGTGCCTCTAGGATTGTATTTATATAACCCTGGAGTATGATACTACTGTAATGCTGTGATGGGTCTAATATCCCCTCCACTGCCACCGACTGTTCTGTGACATGTCAGTGTATGCAAAGACTTTACCCTCTAGGTGCCTTACAGTGAATGGTTCAGGCCTCAGTGCCTACAGATTCAGACCAAGTGTGAAACACACTTGGCTTTTTCCCACCCACAAAAATACTGACTCTGAATGCTACTAACTCTAGACACAGGGATGGTTTACAGTTACTGAGGGTAGTAGTACTGTATTTGGAGCTTTTGCACTGATACTCTGGAGGGGAGCTCATTTTAAAAAAAATACTGTATGTGGTCCTTTCATGGTGATTTATACTTGAAGTTCCCTGAGCATCCCTGAACAGAGCAGGATTGAAATTTCCTATTCATCTGAACCCTGAACCAATCCTGGAACTCACTAAAACTGGACTTACTCTCCCAAATGGGAACAGTGTGGGCAGGGCTGGAGAAAAAGGATAGACAAACTCTTCCCCTTCACTGGGGAATAGGGATTTTCAGTGCCCCTTTTGGAGCAGCATCTCTAATTCCTACAGGAAAATACACTATGATTCAAGCTCTATCCCTCACACTGGACTGGAAGGTCGTCCCCCCCCCCCCCCCCCCATAACACACTGTTCAAGCAAGAGCAGGAACTGGTCCCGTCTGACCTCTCGTCTCATTTTAATGCCAAGACAGGGCTCAGTGAAGACTGCTTCACTACTGAAGGACGAAGTGGCCATTATCTCCCAGTTCTTTGGAAGATGAAGCAAATGCTTTCTGCTTTTTGCTGTTCTGTGAGGCCACTGAATGTAAATCAGGAACACAGAAGATGACCTCTCCCCACACACTTCACTGAGGGCCCAGGTGTGCTCCTTAAGACTTCTGGCGAACTTCCGCTGGGAAATAGTTGGAGGCCCAGGACACGTATGTGATGTCTGCCTTAACCTAAGAACACTGGGTAAAAAAAAAGCACAGTTTCACCTTTTGTCTGCCTGAGAACATAATCCTCTTTAACTCAGGCCTTCTAGTTGAATTTGGGGGAGATGAATTTTACACTCCCTTATAGAAAGAAAAAGAGTCCACCTCTGATTTTCCAACATGTGAGCAACTAAGTTTTATTTCATAGCTATAAGCAGCCGTGCTGTTTGTCAGTAAAGTGCTGACAAGCTGAGAACTATGGGTTTTGCAGGTTCACCCAAAAAATAAGCCTTGAATCCCAACAATGTGCATATGTTGTGCATTACAAAGCTGTAACTAGTTACCAGCTGCTGTAAGCTTCCCCTCTTATCCTTTAAACCAATAAACATCATGAGAACAGAGGTGCAAGTCTCTGCCTCTTATAAATTAACTTGACTTTGCAAGGCAGGAAGTTTTACAGCCATTTCTGTTCCTGCCTTCCTCCCAGGATTTGGGGGTCTAGCTGAGACATTTCTACCTCAAACAAGTCATACAGGAAAGTACCACAGCTCCCAGATAACCCCTCCAGAGCGGATGTAATAGGCAGAGACTATAGCTCTCAGGTATTCTTCAGGAGCAACTCTAAGGCCAGTGAAGATAGCTACAAAGGAAGGGTTTTCTTTTTTAGTAGGGTTCCAAAGAAAAAGAATGGAGCTTATTCATACTGAATTTAGGAGCCAAATTATTACCCCCACCATCTATCCTTCCCAACCCTCCAGAAATTGTCCCTTATTTGTCTAATTTTATACAGAAGAAAATGCCTTAGGAACCAAGAGTTTTATACTTTGCTTGTTTATCCTTGTTTAATATGAGAGTCCTATGTCAAGAAACCTAAGTCAAATTTCTGTCTCATATTTTGTCTCATCCTCTTGGCAAAGGTGGCTTTTTATTAATGTGCTTGACACCCATGGCTGAAATGCTATGATCATGTTTGTCAATAAAAAGTAGCTGTGTATGAACCAAGCAATTATTGTATATGTTTTAGAAGATCTGTTGATTAGGGTAAGTTATCCCTGTACAGAACACAGGTAGAGACTAACCTTTTGTAGGAAATTTATTCCTTCTAACCCATACCTGAAAAGTTTGACTTTTTCCCCCTTAACTATTATACAAAGTTACTAAGCAGTTGAAAGTTACGCCTATTTTTACGAGGTCTGACATTAGTTTCCCAAAGACTTGCTCCACAAATTTCAAGACAAAGTAAACTTAAATGTGCTTAGGAATTTCACAAAATGCTCTTTGCTGACACTACTTTTGACATAATATATCAAAAATCTTAAGGTCTCCTCTTCATTAGTAAAGTATGTAAAACCTTACAGGAAGAATACAGTATAGAAATACTTTGAGTCATATTTCCAGTCACCTGATCTGGCCCTGAGATCCACTGCATCGATTCTGGCTCCTAGGACTGTGTCTTACCTGGTGGTTTGTAGTACAGAAATCAAACCAACCACTATGGCTTAGGAGATATCTCCCATGAAAAACAACTGGCCTTCTGAATGTTGGCAATTCATGGGTTTGTTGACGGGGCCTTCTGGTGTGCCAGAATCTCCTGGCAGCTCCTGTACACTTCAATCAAGCAGTCCAGCCGGGGCTTGGCACTCTGAATTCCAAAGGGGAGAATGTAAGAGAGAGCTTAGGTCCTGTATCTACATCCAAGCTGAATGTCTCATCCGCATAAGGGTAGCACAAGTGTGAGCTCAGGCAGGAAGTCAAAGCCTCATAGTATCTTTCTGAGAGGTCTCCCATCTAGGCCCACAGTCTAGTAGTCTGGGAATTGTGTAAGGTGGGAGACAAGACAGCCGTTTTTTTTGTTTGTTTGTTTGTTTTGTTTTTTGAGTCAAGGTCTTGCTGTCTAGTCCAAGTGGGTCCTGAACTCACTACATAGCCCAGCTGGATCTTGATCCATGGCAATTCTCCTGTCTCAGCCTCCTGAGTTACTGGGATTATAGGCATGCACCACCATGCCTGGTTTAAAACAACTTTTTAATCTGTCTAAATTTCATGATGGGAGCCAAAGGACTAACAAGGACTACGAACAAAATGAAAAGTAACCTTGATACGGTTTTAAAAGCTAGCAAAATAAAGTGGTATTTCAGTATGACAATGCAATACATGTACGTACTTAACTTTTTTTTTTTTGAGTCAGGGTCTCACTGTGTAATCCAGGCTGGTCCTCAACTCATGATGTAGCCCAGGCTGGCCTTGAGCTCACAGCAATCCTCCCAGTTCAGCCTCCCAAGTGCTGGGATTATAGGCATGCACCACCACGCCAGGCTTATCTGGTACTGGGGGATCGAACCCAGGGCCTTGTGTTTGCTAGGCAAGTGTTTTAACCCCAGAGTTTCACTCCCAGTCCCTACGTATACTTAAAGTAACAAGTATAATGACCTTTGTAGAAAGGTTCATGTTAGATAAAAAGACACAAAACAGTGTGTAACTTATGTATCTCACTGACATCTATGTAAAGTTGTACCATTGTGGACTGACTGTAAAAGTAGATGATATGTGCTATATAAACAGATGAGCAGTGACAAAACAGGGATTTGTAGGAAGAAGGCGCTGTATGTATTTTCTGTAAATTTGCATGGATTCCTAATTTGTTTACCTGTTGTGTGGTACCAAGGATTAAACCCAGGATCTCTGCTACATCCCTAGTATTTTTTTTTTTTTTTTTTTTTTTTTTGAGAGAGAGGGTCTTGGTAAGTTACTAACCTGCCTAGGCTGGGCTCAAATTTGTGATCTTCCTGCCTCAGCCTTGAACGTGGGGATTTACAGGTGTGTGTTACCACACCTGGCTGAATTCCTAGCATTGGTGAATGTCTACCTTTGACTCAGAAAGGAATTTCTGAAATAACTAAAATCCGAATCCTTACTATAATTAGCTATCAGAAAAAAATAAAATTAGTTGTTAGCTGACAAGTGTACATGCCTATTGGACTGAAGTGTCAAGAGACATACAAAAAAGAGGAAAATACAGAAGATTTTGACAAGAAAGGAAAATTGTTCTGTACTCATGTACTCACCTGGAAGACAGGTACTACTTGAGATATCCTATGTGGTTCTACTGGATCCTTCAATAAAATGCAGAGGTAGTAAATCACCTTCTGCTGTAAGAAAATCAAATAACAGAAGTCTAAGTAAAACTCATTTTTTATTTCTTTCATTTTTTTTGAGGTACTGGAGACTGAACCCTTGGCCTTCATACTGAGATACATCTCCAGCTCTTCTTTATTTTTTTACTATGAGACAGGGTCTCACTTCATTGCCCAAACTGGGCTTGAATTTATAATCTTCCCAGAGTGCTAGGATTACAGGAGTATACCAGTATGTCACCTTCATTTTGCATTCTTTTTTCTTCAAGGGAAGTCTCAAAAATTTTTTTTTTCTTTTTGAGACAGGGTCTTGGCTTATAGTCCAGGCTGGTCCTGAGTCACTATGTAGCCCAGGCTGACCCTGAACTAATGGCAATCCTCCTAAGTGCTAGGATTACAGGTGTGCACCATCATGCCTAGCTCATTTTTATGTAGTTCTGGGCAAGCACTTTTACCACTGAACTATGCCTCCTGCCTTCAAAGCACTATCATAAATGGTTGTCTCTAAGTAGTAGAATACGTGATAACATTTGAAGTATGAGAGAACTATAATCTATTTTTTAAAAGACAAGAAATAAGGAACTAAGTAAGGCCTGACGTGCTATAATCTTAGTTACTTAGGAGACCAAGGCAGGAGGATAGCTTGAGTAGAGACCAGCCTGAGCAACATGGTGAGACCCTATTGCAAAAAAGAAGTCAAAATGCTGACTTCCCATCCAGGAAAATGTGCTATGTCTCTTTAAAAATAGTTATGTTCTATACAAAAGTGTTTTGGTCAATAGTGTATAACACTGGTCCCCTAAGGCAGGCAATGGAGCTGAAAAATCCCTATTGCCTAATGACAATATAGTGTAAAATGTTTCTTTTATATTTAAGTGGTGATGTTATAGACAAAACTATTGTGCTACAAGACATTTTGAAGTATAGCATGTATAATTATGTCTAATACATAAATGTTTAATGATAATAAATGACTATGCTAGTGATTTAAGTATTCATTACACTATACTTTTGATTGCTGTCTTGGAATACAGAGCAGCAGCTTTCCAGATGCAACTTCCAACTGACTCCATTTTGAGTATAAATATTAAGACAGAATGACTTTGCTTCTTGTCTGCACAAGTAAATAGCCTCCATCTTTACATCAAAACCATAAGGCATAAGCTTGACAAATGAACTTTTCTTTTCTTGAGTAAGTGTCTCGCTCTGTAGTACAGGCTGGTCTTGAACTCACTAAATAGCCCAGGCTGGCCTCTAATTCATGGTAATCCTCCTGCCTCAGCCTCCCAAATGCTGGGATTACAGGCACATGCCATCATGCCCAGCTTTTGTGGTGCTGAGAAATCAAACCCAGATCGGCCTTTAGTTTGCTAGGCAAGTGCTCTAACCACTGTGCTATTCCTCCAGCCCCTGATAAGGGAACTATGTGTGCTAATGGGAAATTACTAATTGGGCAAGGTGGAGCACACATGTAATACCAGCACTTGGAAGCCTGGCTATATGGTGAATTCAAGTCCAGCCTAGAATACACAGTGAGATCTTGTCTCAGAACAACCAAACCAAACAAAAAGTTAGGCCTATAATCCTAGAACTCTGGTAGGCTGAGGCAAGAGAATCACAAGTTCAAGTCCAAAAGGACTACTTAGTGACTTAGTGATGTCCTGTCTAAAAATCATTAGCTGGGTATGGTGGTGCATGTCTGTAATCTCAGCACTCAAAAATAAGAGGCAAGAGGACTGCTGTGAGTTCAAGGCCAGCCTGGGCTCCATAGTGAGCTCAGGACCATCCTGGGCTGCAGAGCAAGACCCTATCTCAATAAATGAATGAATGAATGAAAAAAATTAAAGTGCTAAGGATATAGCTTAGTGTGAAAGTACTAGGTTCACAAAAGTAGAATAACAGGACAATGACAGGATTTGGTAAAAAAGTACAATAAATTGCTCTTGATGTTAATAGTCTTAACTCACCAATCAAAAGACATGGACTGGTAAAGTGGATCAAAAAAACGAAATCCAACTACTTTTGTCTGTAAGAGACACATTTCATGCTCAAAGAAGCAAACAGACTGAAGATAAAAGGATGGAAACTAAAACACAGGCTACTGGAGTCCGGAAGCAAGCAGGAGCAGCTACACTGCTCTCAGACGGTGCAGACTGGAAAACAGATCGGAAAAGACAAAGGAAGACACTGTATACTGGTAAAAGGAACAATCCAACAGAAGAGTTTACAATTATAAACATAGATGTACCCAATGTAGGTGCACCAAACTATATAAAACTAACGACTGGACCCAGCAGGCCAAATAGGCTCCAATAAAACCATACTAAGGGACTTCAATATTCCACTCTCACAAATAGGTCAACCAGACAAAAAAATCAACAAAGAAACATCAGAACTAAATAATACCATGGGGCAAATGGACTTAACAGATATCTACAGAGGGTTCTCTATCAAATGTCCAAACACTATACCTTTTCCTCAGCAGCACCTGAAACTTCCAAAATAGACCATATCCTTGGACATAAGACATGCTTAAATAAATACAAATGAATTGAAATCATTCCCTGCATATTTTCAGATCACAGTGGCGTGAAACTAGAGATCAAGAGCAAAAGAAATTATACAAACTACACAAATACATGGAGATTAAGCAATATATTATTAATCAATGGATCACAGGAGAAATTAAGAAAGAAGAACTTCCTAAAGTCAAATGACAGTGGAAACATGACACCTGAATCTGTGGAAAACAAAACAGTACTAAAAGGGAAATTTACAGCTACAAGTGCACATATGAAAACACAACAACAAAGACAGAGCAGTCTCAGAAGTCCTGGGTTCAAACTCCAGTCCCCAAAACAAAAGACTACAACCACCTACCTCTGAACTTATCAAATTAAATCAGGGACAGATAGACTGGATTTAACAGGTCACATCAGAGACATCAGGCCTGTGAGTTTGTCAAACACCATACCAACAAATTATGCAACCATCTCAATACAAGATATATAAAAGGAAAGACACCTCAAGCTGCAACATAGCACACCACATAACACCTTACCGTG
This sequence comes from Ctenodactylus gundi, assembly GCA_004027205.1. Lineage (NCBI taxonomy): Eukaryota > Metazoa > Chordata > Mammalia > Rodentia > Ctenodactylidae > Ctenodactylus > Ctenodactylus gundi. Next base: position 757,800 of record PVKB01000306.1, on the reverse strand, counting down.
GATCTCCTGGTGTACACATCACAGCTTCTGCACAAGAATTCGCCAGGTAACAATTCCCAGCTGTCCCAGGACAGCTCAGTGCAAATCTTCTTTGCATTTACACGCTTCTCACTTCAAAGCAGGCTAGACCCTTTACTTGGACAGCTTCATTATTAATTATGCAACTATCTGACCACCTGCAGAGGCCTGCATTTGTATTAACTCTTTGCCTTTGCTCTTTCCATTGCCTTTTTAATTCTATAGCTGCTTTACTCTTTTCTTTCTATAACCTAAACATTATTTTGTGTGATGTATGAGTTCAGTGCTAATTGTTAGATGTTAATAAGTTAGGGATGGAAGAAAAAAACACAATTACCATGGTTACACCTCCAAGTGAAATCTGAAGTTCTCAGTGAGACAAACCTAATGACACTGATGTAGCTTGTGAACTTACTGATAATTCAATAAATTCTGACACTGGAAAGACACAAATATGTCAATCTATGTTAAAGGCATTATTTTAAGAATTTACTGTAAAGCAGTATGCCATTTTATGCTGGCAACCACTTCACACAAATGTTTACTCTATCTCTTACATCAAGAAGCCATGGTTGAGTGAAGACCGATACCGCTAGATTTGTGAAAGTACACACTATATGTATGTACAATGAAGAAAATAACAATACACTTCTCAAAACATACTCCATCACTAAACAAAGCAGACTGTAAAGGGACTTATCTTTTCAGCTGAAGTTTCAATTTTATGTTTTATAGAAATGCCAACCAAAGGAAGCATTACAATTAGGACAGAAGATCAAGTTTAATTCTGTGATATCAAATACTTTAGGTATTTAAGTTTAGATCTGGACTTAGTTTAGATCTTGAACAACCTATGAGCAGACTTTCTACAGAGAAGACTGTAATACTTACCACTTAATCACTTACCATGTAAATAGCCTCATTAATGACAATGTCCTTGACCTTGCCCATCTCTATGAAGGTGGTGCTTTCTTTGCCTGAGGCATAGGATGAAGTCATCTGGATGCCCAGAGACTCAATGATTAACAGAGTCTCTTGATCAATCTTCACAAAATGGAGGTAACCAAGCAGGCCTAACAGGGTGATGAAGATGGCAGCAGAGAGGATCATGCTGTTCTGAAGAAAGAGCCAGACACAGGCAGTAAATCACCAAGTGGTTCTCTGCCTATATTAATGCTGTGTAAAAAATTAACTTAGTAACATGGCTTTGCTGTGAGCTGAACAGACGAGGCAAACAGACGTGGAATAAGATGAAATCACTGACAATTGGTCTCTGTAGTGCTATGGAAATATATAGTTAAGTAAAGAATAGGTGTGTAGAAAGATCTTCCAATAATTCCACTATCATACCTATCTCAGAAATTTATCTTCTAAACTTGTTAAACCTAGGGAACCACAACTCTTCCTCCTATATTACCTTGGCAGAATATATAAAAATTCCAGACTGAAACACTGTAAAGTACTTTGCATGGTAGTAGATATAATCGCTCATATGATAACCACTCAGCTTTCCAACTAGAATCTGGAATGAATCATGATTGTCATAGAAACAAACACGTAACAACTCTGGCCAATGAGCTAGGCAGGAGGCCCACTACTAGGTTAAGTTGGAGTTTGGCCCCCTTGGACAATCACTGCTGAGGCCTTTTGAATTCTTAGATAGCTGAATTCCAGGTGGCTAAATTTTGTCAAACATTTCTCTCTTTGTTCCTATAAGATGACTCTTCTCAAATTTTGCCTCGCCACCCTTTAATTGGTAAAGAATGGGGTCTTGCTGATTCCAGACATACCACAGCTGGGTCAAACGGGATAACTATTTTCAGTATGAACACACTCCATATTGTTTTCTGTAATGGTTGTATCAGTTTACAGTCACACCAGCAATGTAGGAATTCCCAGGAAACTTACCAGTATTTACTAGTGTTTGATACTTGATACTAGCCATTCTTACTGGAGTTAGAAGGAACCTCAGTGTTGTACTGATTTGCATTTCTGTGATAGCTATTTTTTTTTTTCAGATATTTACTGGTCATTTGGACTTCTTTTTCTGAGAACCGTCTGTTTCACTCACCCATTTCTTAACTGGAACTTTACTTTGGTGGGGGTGTGTCTAATTTTTTTCAGTTCTTTATATATTCTAGGTAATAATTGTTTCCCATTTTGTTGGTTCTCTCTTCGCTCTGTTGATTGTTTCCTTTGCTACGTAGAAGTTTATTTTGCTTTGTTTTTCGTTTTTGCAACAAGGTCTCCATATGTAGTCCAAGTTGGTCCTGAACTTACTAGGTAGCCCAGGCTGGCCTTACAGCAATCCTCCTGTCTCATCCTCCCAAGTGCTTCGATTACAGGTGTATATCACCACACCCAGCTTCTGTGGTGATAGAAAATTGAGCCCCAAGTCTTGCATTTTCTAGGCAAGCACTCTAATCACTGAGCTACACCCATGGCCTTATGTAGCTTTTTAATTTGATATAATCCCTGTATTAGTTTGGGTTTTTTCAAAGGCATAATTTACAGATTTTAAAACAAAAAGGATCTATTAGGAAGGCTTACAAATCCAAGGATAGAGACAGTCCAAGACGGCTGCTCAGCCATTAAGTAGATCTCTTGTCCGGGACTGAAGGACAGCCAGTGAGGTAAGAGTTGGCTGCAGATCTTGGTTGTTCAAAGAACAATGGCGAAGACCAGAGCCTGAAGATTGGTGACTGAAGAGCAGCGACGGAAGGGCAAACAGGCACAAGTCAAGACTGGAGTGAATCTGTGCTAAAGATCTGTGGCATGTAGTAAGTTGGCATCTGGCGTCCATAGACAATTGTAAAGGTGAGAGCTTTCCCAGAGGAAGAAGCTGTAACAATCTTCCTTCTTCCTTCCTCTTATACTGTTGGGAGTTCTAGCTGGCCCTCCCACATCTGGCTGGGTGCTCTTCCCTCATTGGCTGGCCCCCAAGTCCCTCACACGCTAATCCAGGCTCGTTCTCAATTCCCAATCTAGGCATGGTTCCCAAACCCTTATCTAAGTATGGTTCCTGATTCCCTCAAATTGACATAATCTCTTTAATGGTCACAATCCCCTTTGTTTATTCTTGGTGTTATGCCATGTGCATTGAGTGTATAACTCTTAATCTTGTAATCTGTAAATTGCTATAAACTAAGCAATTTATAGACACAAAACATGTACCATACATATATACATCCAGAAAGCAACCATCAACTTCCCATATTAGATCAATCTGTAGCATATTACATAATCAATCCTAAGGCCCATGGCTCAAAGTTCCTTTACAACACTTTTATTTTGAGCAGACCAGACAGAGTACTCAAAAATAATTTTTTTTAACCTCCCAATTTAAGTTTTCTGTCTAAATTCCACATTGGGTCAAGGAGGCAAGGAAAAGGAAGGACAGTGGCCTCTGAGGTCCTCTGCAGGTTAGATATAAAACTTTCCAACCAAATCCTAAATCTGGAAGCCAGAATGAGCATGCCCATGGTTCATAAAGGGGAAAGCCCCATTTAAGTCACATTTTTGTAGTGACAAAAAAAGCCAATATAGTTCAAGCAGCCTTAGTTTCTTATTATAGGCAGTATCAAAAAGTAAAGGTAGTTATAAAAGAAAGAAAGGAAAAACTAGAATATCAGGATAGGTGCTCAACCAGACCTGATATTTATATTCTGAATATTTTGCTGCCTCGGAATCTCTTTTCGTATTAATCAGCACTTCCAAACTTGATAGTCAAAGTTGACCAAGATGGTTAAGAATCATTTCACCCAGATGGCACTGTTCCAGGGTGACCTAAAGAGCAGGTCAAAATACTAGAGATTCCAAAGGTTACTTTCCTGATAGATGACCAGACTAGACTTGTCAGCCTGACCAGTAATGCTTTGCCTTTTACCAATAGCATTAATGGCAAATTAACCAAGAAAACCCCCCAAAAAGGAAGAATTCTCAGGGTCAAATAGGTGACCCTGGCAACTGCTAGAATCTTCCTGCAATCGTAACTGTGGGATCATCTCATCATGAGCCGTCAGTACTTCGTCCCAAATGTCTGCTAACCTAGGATAAAACCAAGGGAACTATGGCTCCTTGAAGTCAGGATTAAATTCCCTATGGAGTGCAAATCTGTTACCAACTACTTAACGTCCATCTGTGTTAAGGGTCCTTAAGCTTGCTGCTGGCCCAAATAAAGGAGGCCCCTCACGTAGTAAAAAGGAAAGAGGTTTATACAAAGCCATTTTTTTTGGGAGATGGTGGCAATAATTCTCTAAGAATTGCTTCTGAGTTGTCTTAGTATACCAAAGACTTCTACAGAAGCATGAAGCTTGGGGTTGCGAGCTGGGGTGATTGGGGGTGAGAGGAAGAATTACAGATCTAAGTTTATAAAATAAATCTTACAATATATTGTTGGATAGCAAGTGCTCTGATTATCAACATTTGTATAGCTTTGCACCTGGGATTTCTTTGTTGCCCTCCCCTGCAACAAGGTCCGTATCTTGCTCTTGAAAGGAGAGGGAGTCCTTAATTAGGCCAGTGGCACAGGCCTGTAACCCCAGCACTCTAGGAGGCTGTGGCAGGAGGATCCCAAGTCTGAGCCCAACATGGGCAGCCCAGACTCTGTCTCAAAATAAAATGAAAATGAAATAAAATAATGGGATGGGAATGTAGCTCAGTGTGAAGGACCTGAGCTTGATCACCAATATCACAAAAAGAAAAAAAGCAAGCAACAAGCAAGCATGCATGCATCTGTATATCTATATGCTGATCTATACATCTGGTATTTTTCTTCTTTCTTGTCAGACTGGGGGGGTGGGGATTGTTACAAATCTGGTGTGTGTGTGGGGAATATTCTTTGGCTTTTAAGTTTAAAATGCTTTCCTGCCATTAACACTACCTCATGGCTTCTTTTACTAAATTAACAAACAACCTTATCATTTAAATCTTTAATTATGGTTATTTACAGTTAACTATGACTAACTGGTATGTTAAAGGCTCAAAAATGACAGCTACTGCCAGTGGTCAAGATCAAGTGGGTCTCCAAAATGAACATAAGGGACGTAAACACCTCCCACCCACAGAATGTATTTGCTGACCTGAATCACAGGAAAAAAAAATTCAGAGCTAGTCAGTAAGAGATTTGGGGAAGATTCAGGAAAAGAGAATACACTATCAGACTAGAGTATAGGCATTCAGAAGATGAGGCACAAGAAATTTAAAACTATACACTCAAAAGAATGAAGGCCCTCAAGAAGAGGCATAGTATCTTCTGGGGCTGAGAATATTTATGTTTTGGGGGGAGTGAAAGTCTGTAATCTATAAAAAGCATATACATATAGTTGTTGAAAAGTCAATGCATTTTTGCAACAGATGGCTCTAGTTCATTTTTGGAAGTACTACCGTCATTTACATCTGTGTTACTGGTATGTCATTTGAAAGCTGACAGTTCCAGCTTCATTCTAAATAAAAAACTTGAGCAATTTGATTGAGGTTTGGAGATTTTACAAGTTGAACATGGAAGACCAAACTGTATTTTGCCATATTTTACTGTTTTACTTCCATACAGGGAAGAGTATGTGTCAAGCTTGTGAAAAGTTGTATATACCAATGATGATTCATGGAATTCCATGCTGGTCATTTTGATGTCAATGACAACCATTGGTCAAGGAGGGCCACCAACATCAGTGAAGCCAGATTTATAGGCACTGATCCATTTTACATGACACAAAAGATTGCAGAAACATTGAACATTCATCATTCAAGTGTTCACAACCACCTGAAAAAGCTGGGACATATCAACAAGCTTCATATTTGGGTTCCTCATGACCTCAAAGAAGTCATTTGATGGTGTGTATAAACATCTGTGATATGATCTTTAAACATGAGGACAACAATCCTGTTTTGAAGCAACTGACAACTGGTGATAAGGAGTGGATTGTTTGTGTGGTACACTAACAGTTTTGGTTCCTAAGTCATGATTATCAGATATCATCAAAAGCAGACATTCATCAGAGGAAGATCATGTTCTCAGTCGTGGAATTTTAAAGGTGTCATATTTTTCAAGCTCATGCCAAGGAACCAAACAGGGGGATGTGTGCTGTCAGAAACTGGAGAACTGGAATGAATTTATCAACCAGAAATGTCCACAGCTTGTTAGTCATTGAGGAGTTATATTTCATCACAATAATATGAAACCACACGCAAGTTTGATCACCATCAGAAATTACTGGCGCTTGGACAGCATGTGCTGTTACACCAAGCACACTTGTGGGAGGGACTTCATGCTATCAGACTTCCACTTGTTTTGCTCTCTTCAAAATTCTTTGCAGGACTTCTGGTCAAGATGGCGGCCAAGTAACAAAGTTGCACAATGTCTCCTCGTGAGACCACTTAATAGTCAAAAACCACCAGTTCAATGTAGCTAGGACAGGGAGTGCCCCAACAATTGAAAGGAGGCCAGGGGAAGATCAGAAATCTCAAAGGAACATTGGCATTAGGATTTTAAAAGACACAGCAGTCTAGGAAGCCTTCCCAGGACAACTGCGAAAAGCTGGGAGCTGCCGGTCTCCACAGACAGAGGAAAGACAGCATGGAGTCCGGAACCTCTGACCAAGCTACGAGAGGAGGGAGCAGCCCAACAACGAAAGAAGGACACAGGAAGGTCAGAAATCCTGAAAACACATTGGAAGTTGAGGAAAACAATAGCCGATTGAGTGCGGGACTGAGCTGCAAGCATTCACAGACAGAGGAAAGCGTGGAGACCAGAACCTCAGACCAAGGTAAGTGCAGATCCAGAAGAGGAAACTGACAGCAACTGGTGCCCCACCCTCTAAAAACAAGCCTGTGAGTAGTGCATACTACAAATATACTGCTAGCTTCCCTTACTCAAGGTCTCAATGAGGGGGCGGTCTCTGGAAAAGAAAAAAAAAGGTCTCATGGAGCCTAGATCAGACAATGACGTAAACAGGAGCTATTTTAAAACAGAGCCCGAGACTGAACTGATCAGAGTAAAAGAAAGCTCAGAAAACTGCATCAGGGTTTTGGCATAGAAAAAAACTGGCACAAGAGGTAGTTGTGGAGAGGAGAGAAAGGATATGGGCTTCCTATACAGCTGGGGTATAGTGGGACCATCTCAGAGGGTAGAGAGCCCTGCCCTTGGGAGAGGGAAGCCAGGACAGGTGGGAGAGCTTTGCTGAGGATTCTGGGGGTGATCATGACACATCAGAGGCCAGCAAGCTGTTAGGTCCTCTCTCACTGCCTACTCCCAGCATAGAACTTGGAAGAATTTAGGCTCCTTCGACACACCTTCATACTCATTCAAAGAAACCTCTCAGCTAGGCCTTTCAAGTGAAGTCCCTCAACAACAGAAACATGGGAAAAAGACAAGGCAATACAACACCCACAGACATGCTTGAGACCCCAGAAACTAATGTCATGGCCCTGAAATAGTGGAACTCATAGGGAAAGAAATCAAAAAGCAAATAAATGAGTTCAACAACCAGTTCAAACCAGATTTCTCAAAGAAATGCAAGCATTGATCGGTGGGCTTAAAGAGTAACTTAATAAATAGTGGTCCTAATGGAGACAAAGCTTACTGAGCACACAGAAGCCACAAATAAAAAGCTGGCTTAGGTAAATAAGGAAATGCAAGATAATGAAGGAATATTCTAATAGAGAAGTGGAAATTTTGAAAAGAAATCCAGCTAAGATTCAGGACATGAAAAACTCACTTGAAAGCAGGGGAAGTTGACTTAGACATTGTGAGGACAGAATTTCAAACCCTGAATACAAGGCAGAAGAAACACAAGCTATAATTAGGCACAACTCCAAAATTAGAAATAAGCAAAGTAGATGGATACAAAAGCTGATGGATGATTCAAAGAGAACCAATCTCAGAATTATGGGTGTGGGAGAAATAGCAGAAGACAGCACCAAAGGTTAAAAGAATTTCTACACTAAAAATCACACAAGAAAATTTCAGAAATCTAGGAAAAGAAGTTAATATTTAGGTATAAGAAGCTTCCAGAAAACCAAATAACTTGACTAGAAAAAAACCTCACCATGACACATTATAATCAAAACCTCAGAAATTCAGCACAAAGAGAATATGAAAGTAGTAAGAGAATAACAGACATTTTACAAACCAAGACAAGCCCATCCAAATTACTGCAGGCTTATTGATGCAAACTTTAAAGGCCAGGAGAGCCTAGAATCAAGTCATTCAAACCTTAAAACAAAGTGTCAACCCACGTTGTTGTATCCAGCAAGATTATCCCTAAAAATTGAAGAAGCAGTAGAAATTTTTCATGACCAAGAAACCCTAAAGAAAACTGCAACCACTAGCCCAGGACTGCAAGAAATACCTGAAGGAATCTTACAGACCAAGAGTAGAACAGCACTAAAGAACATAAAAGAAAGGAAATACAGAAAGGGAAAGTGTAACAAAAAGAAAAAAAACAAAGAACCAACACTAGAAGAACAGGACAATGGCAAGATTGTGTAAAAATTTTACAATAGTTACTCACAATGCTAGTGGTCTTAATTCACCAATCAAAAGACACAGACTGGCAGAGTGAATCAAAAAACACAACCTAACCATATATTTTCTGCAGGAGACACACTTAACTCACTATACTTGATCGTAGCCAAAAGACCAAGAAGCGATGATACTTCACCTACAGAGAAGCTCACAGACTTAAGTTAAAAGGATGAAAACCAATACTACAGGATACTGGAGTCCAGAAACAAGCAAGAGTGGCTATCTTATTCTCAGACACTAAAGACTTAAAACCAAAACAGATTAGAAGAGAAAAAGATTTGATACTGGTAAAAGGAACAATACTGGTAAAAGGAACAAGCCAACAGGAAGAACTTACAATTATTAACATATATGCACTCAATGTAGGTATAGTCATTACATAAAACAGAAACTTCTAGACATGAAAGGCCAAGAAGGCCCAAATACAATCATCTTAAGGGACTTCAATAGTCCACTCTCACAAAGGTCAACCAGACCAAAAAAAAAAAAAAAATCAACAACAAAACATCAGAGCTAAATCATACCACGGAGTAAATGGACTTAACAGTATCGACAGACTACTGTATTTTATCCAACAACAGATCACACCTCTTTCTCTATAGTACACTGGACTTTTTCCAAAATAGATCATATCCTTGTACTTAAGGCATGCTTAAAGAAAATTGAAATCATTCCCTGCATACTTTTGGATCACAGTGGAATGATACTAGAAATCAATAGCAAAAGAAAATATAGAAACTATTCATACACATGGAAATTAAATAATATATTATTAAATTGGGCATGGTGATGCATGCCTGTAATCCCAATACATCACACCAGAATCTGTGAGACACAATGAAAGCAGTAGTCATAGGGAAATTTATAGCTATGAATACACATAGGAAAAAACAGAGCAATCTCAAACAATCTAATGATGCAGCTCAAGAGAAACAGGAATAAAAAAATCCAAAAGCAGTAGGAGGAAGGATATTTTAAGAATCAGAGCACAGATCAATAAAATTGATACAATAAGATGAAAAACAATGCAAAAGATCAGTGAATCAAAGAGTTGGTTCTTCAAAAGGATAAAAACGATTAATAAACCTTTAGCCAAATTCATCAAAAGAAGGAAAGAAGAAATTCACATCAATGCAATTAGAAATGAAAATGGTGAAATTGAGGATTATAAAAAATTTAAAAACCTACATTCCAATAAATGCAAAAACTCAGAAAAATGCATAAATTCCTAAACACATATGATATATCAAAATTGAACCAAGAAAATACAAAAACCCTGAATAGGGTGATAACCAGGGATGAAATTGAGGGTCTACCAACAAAGAAAAGCCCAGGACCTGATGAAGTCACTGCAAAATCTTTTCAGAACTTTAGGAAATAGTTAGGACCAATGCTTCTGAAACTCTCCCGTGAAATTGAAAAAGAGGAAACACTGCCCAACTCCTTCCAGAAGCAATTATCACCGTGATCCCTAAACCAGATAACGATCCAACAAAGAAAGCAAACTACAGGCCAATTTCCTTAATAAATATTGATGCAAAAATCCTGAATAAGATTCTTGTAAACAGAATGCAACAAATTATTAAAATGATCATACACTGTGATCAAGTTGGCGTCATCTCAGTGGTGCAAGGCTGGTTCAACATACACAAATCAATTAATGTAATATATCACACTACCAAAGCAAGGGCAAAAACTATGTGATCACCTCAATACAAGCAGAAAAAGCCTTTGACATAATACAACATCCCTTCTTAATCAAAACTCTGATGAAAATAGGTAGAGAAGGATCCTACCTCCAGCTGATGATAGCAATTTATGACAATCCTACAGCCAACACCATCCGAAATGGGGGCAAACTCAAAGCATTTTCTCTCAAATCAGGAACAAGACAAGGGGGTCCACTCTCACCTCTTATATCCAACATAGTGCTTGAAAACTTCGCCAGAGCAATCAGGCAAGAAAATGGAATAAAGGGAACACACAAAGGAAAAGAATAAGTCAAACTATCCTTATTTGCATATGACATGATCCTTTACATAGAGGACCCTAGAAACTACCAGAAGACTCACAGACCTAATAAACAAATTCAGCCAAGTGGCAGGATATAAAATCAAGAAGCAAATATCACTGGTATTCCTCTACTGCAACAATGAAAACAGAGAAAAACAATCCTATTCATAGTCACCTCAAAGAAAATTAAATACCCAGGAATCAATCTAATTAAGGAAGTGAAAGACCTCTATACTGAAAACTATAGTACTCTAAAAAAAGAAATCAAAAGAATTTTACAAAATGGAAAGGCCTCCTCTGTTCCTATATAGGCATAACTTATGTTGTCAAAACTGATAAACAGGTTCAAAGCGCCAACATTTTTCACAGAACTAGAGAAAAAAGATCTGAAAATTATCATGGAACCAGAAGAGACTCAGAACAACCAAAACAATCCTAAGCAACAAAATAAAAACAGGAGTCATCATAATAACAGGTATCAAATTATGGAACAAAACAACAATAAGAAGAACCACATGGTACCAGCAGAAAAACAGACAGGTGAAGCAACGGGATAGAACTGAGAATGCAAAGATATTCCGCAAGAACCTTCAGCCATCTGGTCTTCAACTAAAGGGCCAAAAACATACATTTCAGTTAAGACAGCCTCTTTAACAAATGGTGCTGGGAAAACTGATTAGCCACTTGGTGAGAAATGAAACCAGACCCACCATGTACCAAAAACAAATCAACATAGATCAATGTTCTAGACTTTAGAATGGAAACACTGAACTTATTGGAAGAAAAAAATAGGCAAAGCCCTTGAAAACACAGGCACAGGCAAGGATTTTCTCAATAAAACATCTAAAGCACATGAGATAACACGAAGAATCAACAAATGAGATTTTATGAAATTAAAAATCTTCTGCACAGCAAAGAAACCCATCAACAAACTGAAGAGGGCACCCATGGAATGGGGAATAAAAAAAAAACAACTTTGCCAGCTACTCCTCAGATAAAGGATTATTATCAAGAATATGGAAAAGAACTGAAAAATATTACACCCTCCAAAATAAAAGACCTGGTCAAAAAATGAACAACTGAAATGAATAAACAGCTCTCAGAAGTCTGAATAGCCAAAAAAAATACATGAAAAAAGGTTTAGTATTTTTAGCCATCAGAGAAATGCAAATCAAAAACAATACTGAGGTTTCATCTAACTCCAGTAAAAATGGCTGGTATCAAGAACTCAAGAAAAACAAATGCTATCAAGGTTGTGGGGAACTGCTGGTAGGACTGCTGGTACACTGTTGGTAGGACTGTAAACTGGTACAACCACTATGGAAAGCAGTACGGAAATTCCTCAAAAAACTAGATATCGCATCTGACCCATATATACCTCTTCTGGGTATCTTTCCAAACAAGTTACAGTCATCTTACAATAGTGATACATGCATACCTACATTTATAGCAACATGATTCATAATAGCCAAATCTTGGGAGAAGCTAATATGTCTAATAACAGATGAATGGATAAAGAAGATGTGATACATATATATACAATGGAGTACCACTCTGCCATCAAGAAAGATAAATCTGAGCCATGTGTAGGAAAATTGATGTACTTTGAAGCCATTATCCTTAGCAAAATGAATCAGACACAGAAGATTAAATATCATATGGTTTGTCCAATATGAGTGTTGTGGCTTACATTTGCAGTGTCCTCCAAAAGCCTCACGTACTTATGGATACTGTGTACTGTTGAAAGGTAGGAGCTACAGGTGAGAAAGGTGGAAGGGGAGGATGCTTGGGGACTGACCTGCAGGGGTGTTTGCTGGTTTCCCCCCTTCCTCCCAGACTTGTCTCTGTTCTTCCATACCATGAGGACCTCTGGCTCCAGCTTCAGCCCCAGCCCCCAGACTCAGCCACAATCCCATCATGTGATTCCACCATTTTCCAGCCACCCATAAATGGACTGTGACTTTCTGAAACTGTGAGCTAAAATAAATCTTTCTACGAAGTTGTGGATGTTAGATGTTCTGTCCCACTGACAAAAAGGTAACTAAGACAATGACAAACCATAAAAAAGTAAAAGTGATAGGAAAGAAAGTGAGAAGATAAACTTTGTAGTGAGGGAAAGGACTGCAGCAGGGGAGTGAGAGAGTGGGAAATGGAAAGGTATGTAAATTTTTAAAATTAAAATAAATAAAACTAGAATAAAAAATCCTTGTGTGGTATAACATTCAATTCCAATGAGGCTATAAATCAGCACTTTGTTCAGTTTTTTGCCAATAAAGTTTTTTGGAGGTACTTCTCCAAATGAGGAATTATGAAACTCACTGAAAGATGGTACAGGTTATAGAAAACAGGCAGTGTAGCAGTTTGATCTTTGTTCTTTCTGTAAATAAGAGCCCTCTGAAAAACAGACACAGTATTTCATGACTTTTCTGACAACCATTTATAAACATATTTGGGGGAGGGAGAAAAAGCTTGCAGACCTCTGTGCTAGGTAATGATTTTTTATCAATAAATGAAGGATACAGTGCCGGGTCTTTAATAATCTAAAAAGATCTACTTTGAAGGGAGAAGGAGAGGACAGAGGGATGAAGGCACAGAGATATTCCATGAAGACTTCTAAGAAAGCATGCCTTAACTGGTTCAAAGAAGGTGGCAGCTAATGACAGATAGATACACTTAGTTGAAAGGGAAAAAGGGGAAATATTCTAGGTTGGAATTATCAAAGTAAAAACCCATAATTTTAATACAACTATGAATTAAAAAATGGGAATGAATGAAGGGATGAAGAACAATAAATTATTTGGGGATTGGGTCCATCCAATTTATCCAGCCCCCAACTTTTTTTTCCCAACTATTACTTTATTTATGTATGTGCTTAAATTACATGGAACAAGACAACCAAGCAGTTCTGGCTCATTTCAGAAATAGTTTCTGTTAGGGGAGCTAATAGGACAGGTGGGACAGAATAGGGAAAGTCTAGGGTGCTCAAGGAAAGAGGTGGAGGCCAGAGGATATCTGCAAGATGGCAGAAACTGCATAGCTGAACACAGCAGAGGGCAGGCACACTTACAAACTGCAGTCAGCCCTGCCTACATGACTCAGGTTGCACAGCATCAAGGACTTTTACATCTAAGGGCTTCCATATTCCAAACCATAAAGCAAGGAGAGAAGAAGTTGGGGGGGGGGGGAGGTCTCTAACAAAAGCTTGAACACAAAGAGAGGCTAGGGTCGCCCCCAACTTTGGAACCCCTCTTGAACACCTGAGAGCTTTGTTCTCTGCAATTCTCTGTAAATAAAGTTTTTTGTTCACTTTGCTTTTCTTTGGACTCTGTCCACTTTTTAAAACCAGAGCAAGAGTCCAAAACCTGGGATATGGATGGGTGGTCATCCCCATCCAAATGGAACTCATGACATTTCCAATCAACACTAATTATGTGGTGACATGTAACTAGGAATGGTGACATCTTTGAGTCAAGACTGACAGGAAGAATGGGCTCTGGTGCTACAGGTCATCATCTCCAAAAGGAATAAATATGGCATACTGGCTAGCACAGACATGCTCATTGAGTCTTTAGCCCTGGGCACAGATTTGGATCTCTTCTCCAAAGCTAGGAAATCAAGTGAAATAACAGATTTTTTTAAAGAATTTTTTTGTATATGGTGGAAAACAGGCATGTGGCAGATTATAGATTACAGGCATGTGGGGGATTAGGGGCTTAAACCTGGAAGGGTATTTCACAGAGGCTGGACCCAAAAGGGGAAGATCACTGGAGCAGGACATGCAAAGATAACTGCAACTTCCTCTCATCCTTCAGGGACCTGGCTCTTGTTTGCAATACGGTGAGGAACTGCCTCCTGCAAGGGCTTCCACCATTACCAGCCACCAATGAATGGACTGTGTGACCTTCTGAAACTGTGACCTAAAATAAACCTGTCTTCCCCTAATTTGTGCGTGTCACAGGAAGAAAAAAGTAACTAAGACATAATATCTGTTCATCCCCCCCCATCCTCCCCATAACATGCATGACTAAAACTTAGGTTAATATTAAATTCAACCATATTACAAATTAAATTTGGGGGTAGGGTTCTGTCTTGGTTACTTTTTCGTTACTGTGACTCAATACCCGACACCCACAAACTCAGGAAAGGAAAGGTTTATTTTAGCACACACTCTTGAAGATCACAGTCCATTGTGGGGTGGCTGGCAACAATCGAAGCACATGGCAGAGAGAGAGGTGGAGGCAGCTTCCCCGGACAAACAGGAAGACAAGCTGAGGCTAGTTGAGACTAGTTCCCGTCCTCCAGGAAGGCAGGTGCAGCTTATGTATCCTTTCAGGTCTCCGCCCAGTAACCAGTCCCTCCTGCATCCAGGTGTGGCCACTACACACCGTTAATCCTAGCTTAACTGCAATCCACCCCTCCAGACCAGACCCCAATCCACCAACATCACATGGTTTCATTAAAATACATGAGACTTCTGGGGGACACTCCAGATCCTAACCTTAACATTCCATCCCTGGCCCCCAAAAGACTCATGCATGTCCTTCTCCCCATGCAAAATGCAGTTAGTCTTTCTCCAAGAGTCACCAAAGTCTTAACAGTTTCAGCACTGCTAAAGCAACTCCAAGTCCATAGTCTCCTCTGAGATATAAGACAAACTTTGAGCTGTGAGCTCCTGTTCAAACCAAAGAGTTAAGCACTTCCAACATAAAACAGCACAGGGTAAACATTTCCATTCCAAAAGGGATGAATAAGGACACTCCAGATCCTAACCACAACAGGTTCTTTATTTCAAATCTAATTAATTATTTCTATCCATCTTGGATGAAATTTTTAGATGCAATTTGTACAAATTAAGGCAGTCTTTCTTCCTCTACTTCTATGCTAAATTACCATGCCTTTGACATCAAAAAAGCCAAGGAATGCAGTAATGGAAACAATATGCAAATTACAGAACAAATGGCCCTGTTGTACTTGATTCTGGTGAAATATTTCTAGAATCAATCTTTCTTTCTTTCAATACCGGATTTCATTCTGCATTCCAGGTTGGTCCCAAACTCATTATGTAACCCAGACTGGCCTGAAACACACAGCAATCCTCCTACCTCAGCCTCCCTGAGTGCTGGGAATACCCTATACACCATCACAGCTAATTTTTATGGGAGTCAAGGGCCTTGCATTAGCTAGGCAAGTACTCTTACTCCTAAAGTATGCTCCTTAAGACCCTAGAATAAAACATTATTAAGTGCACTATATATGAAACTAGAACTCATCCTGGACAAGGCAATTCGTATGATTCTTTTTCTTTGAGAACGGTCATAAAGTTACTGCTATGGACCCTTAATAATACTATCAAGCAGATATTAGATTTCAGAGATGTGAATTGAGGCTCAAGGACAAAAGAAATGAAGGAGTCTGGAAGCAGGGCAAAGAAACCACTCATGTCTCAAATTTCCTAATTGTTTAAAAAGCACACCTTAAATCAGAAAAGGAGTGGGTGGGAAAGACGAGGTCAAAATGCCTTGAAAGACAGAGGCTAGGAATCCTGGAACGTAACTATGCGCACACACATACTTGCGGGGAGGCAGACTGGGGAGAGCTATGAATTGATAGCAACGGACGCCTCAAACGAGGGGCAGGGTGACCCACGTAACACCTCTCCGGGATGAGCAGTACTACATACACACAGCCCATGGAAGCGAACGTTCTGGGCTGTCGGGAGGGACCTGGAGTTGCGCTGGGTAGAACCAGGGAACAGCCGTCCATGGGGGTGAGTATCCACGGGCACAAACTGCGCTGAAAACCGAAAACGAACGCAAGGAGCTCGGTGCAAGGCCTCAGAGCCAGCGAATCCCCGCGCTCCGGCCCAGGACCGCAGGAGGGTCAGACCGCAGGTCCGGGCTCGACCTGCCCCGAGCCGAGACGCCGCCTGCGAGCGCCGGCGGAGGACAGGCGCCATTACCTCCCAGAGGATGAAGAGCCCATAGGCCGCCAGCCACACGGTGCAGGTGACAGCGGTGAGCGAGTGCAGCGACAGCCGAGGGCAGCTGATGCAGAACTCCCGGCAGAACGGCGAGTAGTAGCGGCGCTGCAGAGCCAGGCGGCCGCCGCAGATGTCCGAGTAGACCCTCTCGTCCTCCATGGCCGGACGCTCGCGCGGCGCGCCGCTCTAGCCAGCCCAGCGCGGCGCGGTCTCGCCGGCTCCCGACTCGCTTCCGGGAGCGAGCGGCCCCGCCCCACGCTCCGCGCAGCCGCCGTTGCGGGCCGAGAACGGCCCTTGAGGCCAGGGGCGCTTGTGTGACTGATCCCCGCGGGCCGGGTTCTGTCGCTGCTTCCGGGGACAGTTCACAAGGAGCCACGAATTGAGGACAGACGAAGCGGCGTTAACGCGCGTTCACTGTCCTGTCTAAGCTAATGTCTATTGCTGAGCCAGCGTGAGCGCCGAGGAGACGGTCCACACTCATTCATTTTTTTTTTTTTCTTCCTGCGCCAGGTAGTTTTAGGTGTCCAGCCTCTCGGCAGGGTCTCTGACCGCAAGTAATTTTCTTTTGTCTTAGGAAAAAAGATATGGAAATAAAAACCTCAAGAGTGTGTGGTTGGCAATAATGACCGGCACAGAGGGACTGGGTACTTTAAAAGGCAGTCAGGCACGGCCATTCTTAGGACTCGGGCTCGCTAGAGAGAAGGAATTTGCCACAAAGACATCAGGGAAAGCCCCGAGGATGGGCTGATGTCTTATTAAAGGAATCAAAGATTGGAGAGGTTCAAGGGTAAGGCGAAGAGGTTTGTCTTGGTTTTGTTTCCTTGTTTTAGTGAGTTGGAGAGGTGGGTAAGGGTAAGATCCAACAGGTTCTTGTAGGATCTGGAAAGGAGTTTGGGTTTGACTGCATGGGAATTCCTCTCCCAGACCACAGCTTGGAGAGTGAAGTAGACAAGTCCTGGCTGTGAGTTAGGCAGGAGTGGGAGATGCAGAAGCCATGGACAATAAAATTACTGAAGCCATGAGTAATAGCCTGTGGGTTATTACTCTTTTACTTCAAGTGTTGCCCAGTAGTGGTTGTGTGGTCTGTTAAAACAATTATAGTACTTCAGCCCTTAGGTAGCGGCAGCATGATGGATTAAGGAGGTGATCCATTTGTATAGAAAGATAAATGGAATAGAGGTCTTGTTAGCTTTAAGTCTCAGGATGAAAGTTGAGCTCAATTGCTTCATCGAGGATTCTCTTCTGTGCCCTGTTCCTCTGGCTTCTCCTTCTCCCTGTCTCCTTCCCTCCTGAAAGATTTCCTTCAAGTATTATGTTATCTTTTTCAGTTTGTCCTTTATTTTCTTTTCTTTTCTTCCTTTCTTTCTTTTCTTCCTTTCTTTTTTTGAGACAGGTCTCACTCTGTAGCCCAGGCTGGTCCTGAACTCACTATGGAGGCCAGGCTGGCCTTGGACTCACGGGGCAATCCTCCTGTCTCAGCCTACCAGCTGCTGGATTACAGGTGTGCTCCACCATGCCCAGCTTATGTGGTGCTGGGGAATTGAACTCAAGTACTTAGCACTTAACCGTTGAGCCATTCCTACAGCCCTCAGTTTTATTTCTGTACCCTGAATTTAACCAAGTAACACAGGCTTCTTTTTAAATGTCTTTTGTAATTGTAAATGTGATACATTCTTACTGTAGAAAATCTGAAAATACAGAAAGGAGAAAAATTTTAAGCAACTCATATTTCCACTACCTAGAAGCAGTGTCCTTTTTGGGGAGTCCTCTAGTCCTGGCATTCTTAATCTGTACTCCCTGGGCTTCATATTCAGTTTCATTAACTTCTAATTGAAATTTAGCTCTTCTCTGTGGTACTGGGGAGCAAGCTTGGGGCCTTCACATCGAGCTACATCCCAGCCCATTTTGATTTTGATTTTGGCACAGTGTCTCACTAAGTTGCCCATGCTGAGCTCAAATTTGAGATCTTCCCACCTCCCAGCATGTTGGTATGACAGGCCCATGCCACCAGGCCCTGCTTAGTCTTTCTTTTGATTATGAATGTAGGCAACAGACCAATTGCTATTGGCAGTACTTGTCATTTTTGTCTGTGACAGAAATCACAAGTTTTTGTTTGTTTTTGAGACAGGGTCTTGCTCTACAGTTCAGGCTGGTCCTGAACTCACTATGTAGCCCGGTCTGGCCTTGAACACACAACAATCCTCATGCCTCAGCCTCCCAAGTGCTGGGATTATAGGGATATGCCATCACACCCAGCTTGGGTGGTGCTAGGGAATCAACTCAGGTCCTTGAGCTTGCTAGGCAAGTGTTTTAACTACTGATCTCTTCCTCCAGCCCATGTATTTTTATTTCATAAAAATTGTTACAGCTATCTCAAAAATGTATTATCCAGTCATCACTATGTTAAAATTTCAAAAATTATTAGAGATACCATGATCTTTTTATTGTATCAATATATAGATATTACTATAATTTTCTAAACTTTTTTTGGAGACAGAGTCTCTCTCTGTAGCCCAGGCTGGCCTTGGACTCTTCGCAATCCTCCTGCCTCGGCCTCCAGAGTGCCGGGATTGCAAGCATGCATCACCTTACCCAGCTTAAACATATTTTAATAGCTATATTTTGTTTCAGCTTGGTTTCTTTGAAATGCTGTGTATTTTACTTACTCATTATTAACTGTCATTACAATAAATGATCCTTTAGCTTTACCAGTCTTGTGGAGGCTCTTTGGCACAAAAAAATAGGAAGAACCAGTGTAGGGCAGAACATTTCACAAGTAGTCAGGCTCCATATCCATGTGTGCAACTCTAGCTACTTGGGAGGCTGAGATAGGACATTTGCAATTGGAGCTTAGCCTGGGCTATTTAGCGAGATCCAGTCTCAATATTAGCAGCACAACTAACAATAGCAAAAATATGGAAGTCACCAAAATACCGGTCAACAGACCAGTGGATACACAAAATGTGGCATTTATACACAATGGAATACTACGCATCAATAAAGTCCAATAGCATGGAGGCTTTTGCAGGCAAATGGAAGAAACTAGAGAACATCATGCTTAGTGAAGTAAGTCAGAAGCAGAAGATGAAACATCAAATGGTCTCTCTGATATGGGAGACCCAGATCACAACACCTATGGAACTTAAGACGAAGGACAAAGTGAAAGAGGGGAGTAGGGTGGGGGATGAGGGAGGGTGGGGGGGTAGAGGGAGGGACAAAAGGAGAGTGGGAAAGCCCTTGTCACCTTGACAAGATACGTATGTGCACAAAATGCTCAACTCCATTGTAAACCTTGAATTTTGCACGTATACATATCAATAAAATGTGGGGGAAAAAATCCTCAAAAAGGGGGGGGGGTGCTGAGGGTATAGCTCAGTGAAGAGGCCTTGGTTCAGTCCCTAGTACCACACATACACACATTGCCTAGACAAAAATGAGGTAAACAGAAGTGAAAACACAAAGGATTTATTATACCTCTGCATGCATGGAGTCAGGTGGAGTCCATGACAAATAATTTGCACATCAGTGTCATTATTTCTTACCTCCAAAGAGAGCATGACTAATGTTATGGTTTGGATCTGGAATGTCCCCCCAAATCCTCATGTATCATCTGGATGTTTGGATTACCTATGGATTCTATATGCTGTTAAAAGGTGGGGCCTGGTCAGAAGTGGTTTATAGGTGTGTGGTGGAAGATGGGTGTGTGGTAGTTTATAGTTTAAAGGTGTGTGGCGGATTAGAGGATTTGTTGTAGATTACAATTTTGTGGCACATGACTGGGCTGTGACCCAGAAGGGGCAGATCACTGAAACATGACCCGGAAGGGCAGATGCTAGCTCCTCTCTCCATCCCCCACAGGGTTTTCTTCTACTGCGCCATAAACAGCTAAGCCTCTGCCATGTGTTTTCACAATTACCAGCTGCCCATGAATGGACTATGGCCTACTGAAACTGTGAGCTGAAACAAATCTTTCCTCCCTTAAGTTGTGGATGTCAGGTATTCTGTCCCACCAATGAAAAAGTAACTAAGACAACTTTCTCCCTAACCTTCCAAAAAAGAACCAAGAAATATATTTGACTGAACTGAGTCCTGCAAGAAAGCTATCTAAGATTAATTTTACTGTTAATGAGAGTTGTTTCTACTGTTGGAGTTATTCTTGGAGCCTCAGCACCTATGAATAGAAAAAAAAAGGAAGAAAGAGAGAAAGAAAGAAAGAAATTCAATCAAATTCAGTTAGATTTTCATTTTGGGGCCCATTATGAATTTTAAAAACCTTTATATGGCACCCTCTTTCTAGTATTTAGTATTTACTTAACACTTGCAGACTAAAAGCTGTCCCAAGAATACCATCTTATAGTTTTTATTATATTTGATTTAAAAAATGTTCTTGAGGTGAGGTCTCCCCGTGTTTCCCAGGCTGGTCTCAAATTTTGGGTTCAAGTGATCCTCCTGACTCAGTCTCCTGTGTAGCTATGACCATAGGCACATGCAACTGCAACTAACTCTACAATTTGATTTTTTACAGTATAGAATTAATGACTGCTGCAATGGTGTTAATTAAGAATAAGTCTCCTGGCTACAGTCACTTACTCACAGCAGGGGAAATGGAAAGATTCATCTATATTTTTTCATCTGGGCCTGCTGGTGCATGCCTGCAATCCCCGTGTTCGGGAGGCTAAGGCAGAAAGATCCCAAGTTCAAACCCAGCTAGGGCAACTCAGTAACTTAATGATATCCTGTCTCAAAATAAAAAATAAAAAAAAGGCTGGGGATGTAACTTAGTGTGAAGGCCCTGAGTTCAATCCCCAGTACAAAGAAAAACAAAATCAACAAAATAAGGATTCAAAAAGATATATATATGATGCTATGTGTGCTTGCTTAGCATTCCATTTTGATTTATCTCTATAGTATCTGAGTGCACTTCTTAGTATAACTATTTTATTGATTGCTCTAGATATTCTTATGTATTCACAATTTAGCACAGTCTGAGTTATTTATCAGTTTGAGGGAAGGGTAGAAATCTTACCTCTCTCTTTATACCTTTGCTCTCCCCCACCTGCAATGGTCTGAACTATTTCCTCTGCCCTCATCAAGAACCACAGCAGACGGTCAGCTCATTTTCACTTCAACCATCAAAGATAATTCAGAAAACTCAAAAGGAGAAGGAAAGTCTACTGTGTATACTCAGCTTTTTTACTTTTCATTATCTTCCTTGATGCTGTGCCAGGATTCCTTCTTCCATCATTTCCTTTCTATTTACAGAGCTTACATTTGTCATTCTTTTAAGGTAGACCTGCCGGTGACTGATTCTCAGCTTTCCTTCATCAGAGAATTTCTTGATTTAATTTCCCTTTCTTCCTCCCTCCTCTACCTTGCAGGTACTAGGGATTGAACCCAGGGAGTGTTGACATACAGCCTCAGACTTTTTTTTTTTTTTTTTTTGAGATAAAGCCTCACTAAATTGCCAGGCTGGCCTTGGACTTTCAGTTCTCCTGCTTCAGCCTCCCAGGTAGCTGGGAATGATTAAAGGCACATCCCACCATGCACAGATACTTTCTCCTTCATTCTTGAAGGATATTTTCAGTGGCCATAGAATTCTGGATTGAAAATTCTTTCATCACTTTAAAATATTGTCCTACTTTCTCTGGCCTCCATGGGTTCTGATGTGAAAGCTGCCATCATTTGAGTAACTTTTCTCCTACAGATAATGTACTGTTTCTCCATCACTGTTTTCAACATTTTCAACTTTTGTTTTTGGAAATAAAGTAATTTATTGAGTTTATTCTGTTTGGAGTTTGGTCAATAAATTTATTCCTTTTGCCAAATTTGGAGAAGTTTTAGTCCTCATTTCTTCATTTGAAGCTTCGTTCTCTATCGCCTTCTGTTTGCCAAAAGGTCCATGGAAATATTATTTTCCTTTTTTTCTTAGAAGCTTTATTATTTTATCATTCATATTTAGGCTTTTAGCCTATTTTGAATTAACTTTTGCTTTAAAGGCCAAGGATCACTTGTATTCCCCATCAGCATTTACGGAAAGGACCACTATTTCTCTACTGAATGCAAATATATATGTCTGTATATACAAATATATATGTGGAGATATACATATAAATAAAACCATGCCATGTATATATATATGCTGGTCTGTTTTCAGACTCTATGATGTTTCATTGTCCTTATTTTGTCTTTCCTGTGATAATATTGACTTAAATTAGGTCTTGATTTTTCATAGTGTTGTCTCCCAGTAGGTACACAATGTAGTAGCCAGGAGTAGGTAGAAATCCTGTCCCCTTGAAGTGTCCATTGCTGCTGCTGTGCTGATGTGAGAGAGGTGGCTGGGTTTATTTTGGCAGGAAGTGGTACAAAGAGGAGATAGTGGTCAACACCTGATAAGTCAGCAGCATACTCCAGGGTCTCGCCCCATCCCAGCCATCTCCTGTAAGGTGGCACACTCACTCAGTAGTGGGAACCAGGAGCTGGGGCCTGACCAGAGGAAAACCATGGCATGAGCCACACACAGGGTGTGTGGTAGGCCCACAGGTAGGTCTTAGCTGAGCCACAGTGAGCTCAGCTGCACCAAGATCAGCCCTGGCCCTGGCAGCAAGCCCTCCTACATGTCTCTGGCCCTACACACTCATTCTTTTCACCCAGTTGGCTCAAACTGGCAGGGAACCCAGACAAGAGGACCTACAATTTTCTGGGTAGGGTAAGGAAGGAGATAGCCCAGTGTATAGGCCATTCCCAACCCTCTCCAGGGAACGCAAAATGGGTACAGAGAAAGAGGACAATGGCAATGGGAAATTAAGGATAAACTTCAGAAACCATCCTTTTTATTTTTAAATATTCTTGTTTCTTTGAGGAAGGGCTGTGGCAGCATGTTACACCCAGGGAAAATACTGGAAGCTTTGGGAAAGCTTATAATGAACTGGATAGAAATCTGGGGGACAAATCCATTTACCATTCTCTTAGGGAATTAATTGGTGGCAGGGGCAGTGCTTAGAACACTGCCTAGGAAACTCTACCGCGGGAAGTGAAGCAAGGCCATAAGTAGCTCAGATGTTGTTTCTGGGGGGTAACATGTGATACCATTGAGCCAGGATACCCCTGAGTGAATACGCGCTCCCAGCTCAAGTCCAGAAGGGTTGAGGGAATGTCTCATGAAGTTGCAACCATGCGATGGCTCAAAGAGATGGAGAGTAGAAAAGGCAAGGACACCCTTTTCTACTGAATTTTTCTTATCTCTTCATGAATAGGGATGCCACTCAACATGAATGGCCAGTAGAGGGCAGCATTAACCTTAATACTATTCTACAGTTACACCTCTTGTGCAAACGGAAGGGTAAATGAATGAAAGTCAGTATTCAGACTCCGATGCTTTTCAGTCAGATTCTAAACTATGCCAGGCTTGTAAATTGGACTTTGCCACCTAAGGAACCGCCCTTGTCTTTGGTGGGTCAGTCACTAAAATGACCTTTTGGCTCAGTGGAGGAAGAACACAACCCCATGGGTCAACAGTAGGTGCGTCATCCCTAGACCTATGATGTAGAATCTCATATAGAAAGGAATGAAAAATGACTTTGGGGGACACTGATATGGATTTGATAGTAAGTGGGGACATAGACAATTCCTGGAGCAACTAACCACCATCGCTACTTGGCCCTCAGGGGCCTGCCCTTCCTTTTCATGATTTCCCACTGGAATCTTATGGCTACATTGGCAATTGTACTCCAATTCCGAACACAAGGTTGTCTCAACTGGATATGGACAAAGAAAAATAAATGTCTAGTTAAAATCACTCACGAGAAGAGGGAAACAGGTGGCATGTCTACAAGAGTGGATACCTTGACTGGCTCACTTTCTGACACTTCTTGGATTGTGGCTGCTATCAGACAGGAATTTACAGGTAATCAAGGCCCACTGTCAATGGGGAGCCCAAGATAGAAGAGGAATGGGTAGCATGGAAGTAGAACTTAACACCACCATCCCCTGGTTGGAATTATTTTGTCAAGGGGTGAGACGAATGGATAGAGGCCCCTTATTTGTAGGTCTTTTTTACATTAAGGGATAACTTAAAACTTTGTCACAGATATTAGGAGGGAAACCATAGGAAAAAAGTTCTTAGGACCTGAAACTCATTGATAACCTACCAACTGTTGCTAATTCCGCTTTCTGTAATGAGATATAGAGGAAGAACGAAGGAAAAAGGAAGCCTGAGGCTTCTCACTGCACAAAATGGTGTTACTGGTATTACCTGTTGGCTCTTTGCCCAAGAATGGTATGTTGACCAATAAATGCCATGTTTGATAG
Source organism: Ctenodactylus gundi (assembly GCA_004027205.1). NCBI lineage: Eukaryota > Metazoa > Chordata > Mammalia > Rodentia > Ctenodactylidae > Ctenodactylus > Ctenodactylus gundi. The sequence continues at coordinate 732,958 of PVKB01000306.1, read as the reverse complement.
GCCACTGAAAGAGAAATTGCCTTAATGTGGGTTGATTTCTAAGTCACCTTGCCCTAAATGTGGCAACGCAAGATACGGGTCGACTTACTGTCCCAAGGATCAAAAGACCTCTGGTCCAGAACTCCAGTTGTTGTCCATGGAATTAGGAAGCTCAAGGCACTAGTCAGCTCCCACACTAACCATCACCATCAATGGGACAGAGCCTCAGGCAACACTGGGTGTTGCAGGTAAAATACAAGCTTTCTCTTTAACCATGAGGTCTCTTGTTCCATTTTTATCTCCAATTTCAGGCAGTTGCCTTCTGCCCTGTGTTGGGTAATGGATGTCAATGGAACTCCAGTGACTAAACACTTTTCTTCCTTTTGATGTTGCTTATGGGATAAATTTCTCCTTACCCATTACTTTGTCCCTGTGTAGCAGAAAGTAGTCAAGAGTGGTCATCACTCTTCATCCCCTGATGACTCATAGTCACAATTCTTTGACGGGAGATTGAGAGGCAGATGAGTAGACGTGAGTAGGGAGGTCAAATAAAATGGGGATGGAAACAAGAAGAGCTTGAGAGTTTTAACAGTACCCTATAGCATGTGGAAAATACGAAATATTGACTTTATTTCTTTTGGGAATATACCCAGGAGGGCATTGGCTGGATCAAATAAAATTTCCATTCTCAGTCTTCTAAGGAACCTCCAGACTGCTTTTCATAATGGTTGCTCCAGCTTGCATTCCCACACCCTTTTTTCCACACCCTTGCCAATAATCAATGTTTTTTTTTGAGTTCTTGCTATAGGCCATCCTCACTGGAGTGAGGTGAAATCTCAATGTTGTTTTTATTTGCATTTCTCTGATGGCCAGTGATGAAGAACACATTTTCATATGCTGTTGGCCATTTGTGCTTCTTATTCTGAGAAGTTTCTTTTAATTTCATCTGCTCACTTCTTGATGGGATCATTTACTTTAGGGGGTTTTATGTTTCTCAGTTCCTTGTATATTCTAGATATTAATCCTTTGTAAGACATCTTCTATTGCATTAGAATTTTAGATGTAGCTGCTCGGAAGTTTATACATCTTATCCTGGCTCTATTGCTCAAGACTTCTAGCGTGGAAAACAGAAACCTGTCTAGGAACAACTCGCTCCCCTGAGAAGAACACAAAGGCATGCCAGTTGTCACATTTCCCATTTACCTAGTTGAGGAGTGGAAGGAGCAGCAAAAGAAAGCAAAAATCAATTGCTAGCTAACAGAAATGTTGACAAATATTTTGATACATATACAGTTCAGAACCATTTGCCAAGGACCATTAACCAACATGAAGGGAACAGAGTGTACTTTCAGTTTTGTAGGCCATACTGACTCACACACACACAAAAATCACATTTTTCTGAGTCACAAGTAACGAACACCTTTTTCCTGGGCTATGAAGTAGCACATACACTTTCAATTCCAGAAAATCACAACTGAGCTCTCCCAACCCATCCCAGTGTCTCTAAACTCTTAGTGCAAAGTTTCCTGTCCAACAAATCCCACACGGGTTCCCAAGAACTACTAAAGACAAGGAAAAGGAAGGACAAGACCTATGTCTCTGTAGGATGGATTTAAACTGCCTTAAAGGATATTGTCCTGCTGAAGATTAGGAAGTTCCCTGGCCAATCTGAATGCTCTGTCAGGGACTACGGGGGCAGCCTTTCTTGCCTTATATTAATACGGTGGAGAAGGCACAGCTCCCATGGTGCCTCATCATAGAATTCTGGCTAAAACCTGTCTAGTGAGGACGCAGCTTCTAGATGGAACTGAAACCCTGCTGCCCACCACAGGATAAAGGTGGAAAGGAAGATAAAGGAAAGGAAAGCAACCCAAAATGTGCAAGTACTCCAAATCAATAACACAAATGCTTGGAACCTTTTTCTATCCCTAAATCTATTTGAATACCAGTCAGTGCCCCACAATAAACTGCAGTTAGTCCAAATGGCCTCAAACCATGAAGGTGCTTATGTCACCACCCACAATAGCACTGCCAAGCAACCCAAGAGAAGGTCCGCATGGTGGAGGGGGTAGATCCTGTTCCGGTGGGAAACCAGGCAGAGCCAGCCAGCCCCCAAACATTTTCTCTTTCATGAATAATACAGGTAGCTGATATCACTAATGGGAAAGAAGGGAGAATTCCTAGGGTACAAAATTGTCCCTGGTAGCTGCTGAAATGTTGCTGGAGTCCCAATCATGGGTTCAGCTAGCAAGGAGCAGTCAGTCAGTCCCTTTTCCCAAGGGCCTGCTGCCTCACAATGGGAAATGGGGAAACCCGGAACCTGGACTCAACTCCTGGCTGGCCATTTGAATCCACATGCTCAGATTTGTTTGTTCACTGCTGACCAGATAAAGGGTTTTTTTTTTTTTTTGTAAAACAAAACAAAACAAAACAGGATTTATTAAAAGCTAGCTCTGTTCAGTTTGCTCTACTGGTTATACTTCCATATAATTAAATTAGTATGAGAAGATATAAACATGAATATTTTGTTTTAAATTCACCCATTTTTTTTTTTTTTTTGAGATAGACTCTCACTCTATAGTCCGGGATGGTCCTGAACTCACTATATAGCCCAGGCTAGGCTCAAACTCATGGCAATCCTCTTATCTCAGCCTCTTGCTTGCTAAGGATTATAGATGTGGGCCACTGTGTCAAAGAGACTGAACCAGGATCTTGTGCACATTAGGCAATTGTTCTAAATGTTGAGCTATAGCCCCCATCCCCCATGCTTTTTGTCTTGTGCTCATTTGTTTTCTGATAAAGGGTCTCACTATGTAGTCCAGGCTACATTATGTGTAGCATAGGCTCGCCTAGAAGTAGAGATCCACCTGCCTCTCAGGTGATGGATTTTACAGGTGTTCACTACCATGGCTGGCTGGGAAAAACTCCCAAATTATTTTTAAGGAGCTAAGTATTGAATATTATTGGGAGGAAATCTTTTCCTTGGCCATTCTAGATTCTAAGGTTGAATTATCTGATGATAAACAGATTGATAGGAGAAAAAGTTTATTTACCCACTGGGAAATTACTCAGTGGCGAGCAACTCTAAGTAGGCAGCCGTAAAAGCATACCTCTACTGTAGCACTTCGTAGTCTTTTCCCAGGCAAGAAATTTCCTTATGGGAAATTTTACATATTTATTTAAAGTTTCCTCCTTCTCCTCCTCAGATTTGATTAATTTGCTGGAGTGGCTCACAGAACCCAGGGAGACACTGTACTTATGTTTATTTACTGAATATTAAGAATATTTAAAAGATACTGCTGAAAAAAATCATATGGAATTCAAAGTAAAAAATGAGGCTTTATTTCAAAAGAGCAGTTTTCAAACCAGAGAGAAGAAACTGTTTGCGAAACACTGCTCCAAAGAAACAAAGAGAGGGGGTGTCCGGGTTCCCACCTTCAATTCCATACACATACAAAAAAATCAGAAGTAGATAAACTGAAACCTACATTTAACAATTAATATTTCAGGGCTGGGGCATATTTCAGCAGCTAAAGTGCTTGCCTAGCACGTGCAAGGCCCTGGGTTGGAGTCCCCAGCTCCACATAAAGATCAGCTGGGTGTGGCATGCACCCGTAATCCTAGCATTTCAGAGGCTGAGGCAGGAGGATTGCCATGAGTTCAAGACCAGCCTGGGCGACATAATGAGTCCAGGACCAGCCTGGACTAGAGTGAGACCCTCTATATAATAAAAGTAAATATTTTATTTTATTTGGAAATTATATAAATATTTAATAAATGTATATCATTTAATATAACAACAAAATTCTACGGATATAGTTTTTAAGAAGATCTGGAAAACTTGTCTAAGTAAATACATTATAAACCATAATTATTATTAAAATACATTCATTAACTTATCTCATTTATCATTTATTATTTATTATTATCTCTTATTATTTTCATTTTTTAGGTCAAACTCATCAATTTTACAGTTTCAAATCTCTACTAGAAGATATATGTGTATGCACCAATTCCCCAAGTTGAATGTAATTTTTATGTATTGCAGATATATATTAATAAGCGTAATAATCATGGGAGAAATCCCTATTAGAAATAAGAGATGTGAATCTGTATCAATTATTTTTATTAGACATGCCTATTTTAATTAGAATAATAATGCTTTTATTTATCAAAGTTTATTAAAATCATATAAATTTTAAAAACATTTGGGTTAAGTATTTAAGAGCCCTTTCAATTTAGTCCTATGTGAACAAGTATAAAAAAAACATACGCAGACATAAACATGCATAGTAACACAACATATCAGACACACATACATACATAAATATTAAAAAATGAAACAAAACAAAAAAACAGGCTAGACTGGACATGCAGCTCAGTGGAGAAGTGCAAGCCTAACATGCACAAGGCACTGGAGTCCATTCTCCACATTGAAAAAAAAAAAAACCCTACAGACAGACAAATATAAAATCTTGCGGGTTTTTGTGCCAGGGATTGCTCCAGGGCCTTGAACATGCTAAACACATGCTCTGCCATTGGACTGTCTACCCCTAGTTTTTAAAATTTTCATTCTGAACTTTTAGTAAAGAGACAAGTTCATTAATTAGCTGTACGTGGTGGCTCACACCTATAATCTCAGCTATTCATCCAGAAAATCAGGCTTTTTTTTTTTTTTTTTTGCCTTATTTCACTATTCTAAGGCAGGAAGAACACAAGTTCGAGCCCACCCTGAAAAACTTAGCAAGACCCTATACCAAAATAAAAAGTAAATAGGGCTGGAATCTCAGTGCTGAACAAAACAAACAAACAAAAAAACAAACTTTATTTATTTATAAAAGCAATTGGGCCCAACAGGTAAAACAGATCTCCAAAAGTGTTCATACAAAGCAAGGTTCGTAATTCAGAGGTCAAGTGCTCACCTAGCATGTGTAAGGATTTGAAGTCAATCCCCAGCACTGCAGGCAAATAAAATGTAAAAATTCAACATTTAATTGAACTGAATTGACCACAGAACTCTGAAAAGTCATTTTAAAAACATCCCATGGGAACTGGTGGGTAAGGCCAGGTTTAACAATAACAACAAAGGTATAGGAAAATATGGAAAAAAAAACTTTTGGTGAATATCCCAATAAATGGATTGGTTGGATTCAGAGAAGAGATATCAAGATCTAACTACTGCAAATCCATTAGAGGAATAGGAAGCTGGGGTAGAGTGGTGACTTAAGTGAAATGACTTAGGTGCAGAAGATTAATATGTTAAACACTGTATGGTTTCTTGGACTTGGAAAACCCAGAACGTAGACATTCTTTGGAACCATTAAGAAGAGATAGCCGGAGCCAAGGGAAAGGACAGGGAGGGTGTGGGAGGGTAGAAAATGGGAAGGGATTGTAAAGTTGATATGATACATAGATGTACAAAACACCCAAATTCATTGTAAATATTATGTATTACATCTATATATTAATAAAAATAGTGGGGAAAAAACATCCCATTATTGGGCTGGAGGAATGGCTCAGTGGTACCCGAGTTTGATTCCCCAGCACCACTAAACTGGGCATGGTGGCGCACGCCTGTAATCCCAGCACTAGGGAGGCTGAGGCAAGAGGATTGCCCTGATTCCAAGGCTAGCCTTGGCTCCACAGTGAGTTCAGGACCAGCCTGGACCACAGAGCGAGACCCTGTCTCAAAAAAAAAATCTCAGATTTTATCTTTTGGCCTATTATTTTTTTTTTTTGAGGAGTGGTGAGTAGGATGGTCATATTTCTGATTTTAGGACAAAAGGCACTAGAGAACAGAGCTACACACATAACTGGCCAAAATTTCATGGAGAACTTTTCATCAAGTTTTAAAAGTTTTGTTACAGAGCAAGTACAATAATTAAGCACAAAGCAAAACTGCAAGCCAGCGTGTACCAGAAGCACAAAACTGAGCAGAGGTCAGTTGTAAATCACGCTGCCTCAGCAGAACTTAAAGTAAAGCAGAGATATCCCTGAAGTGAGTGTAGTGAGCCCAGTGAATCAAGTTTACTCTCAGGAACACACTGAGGCAGAAAAAGTCTCGTGTGGCCTAGTTTGCTAGGGATTATGTTTTTGCAGGGATGGTTCTCCAAGTCATCCACAAAAATGAGCCATCTCCAAGCACAGACATGCTAATTTGTAACACAAGAGAGCTTATACTGGGGTGAAAGTTTCCCTACCAGTAACCAAGCAACAAAAGTTAGGATGACAAATGTCCCAATGGACTGAGGCCTCTTATTAATATAAATTTTCCTGAGGGTTCTGTCAGTTAGACATAGAGAATGATATTCAATATCTTTTTATATCTTTTTTGTGGGGGGGGGGGCACAGTACTAGGAATCCCTGGCCTGTTTTTTTAAGTTTTGATTTTAAGACAGAGTCTCACTCTGAGTTGCTCAGGCTTGAATTTGTAAACCTTCGGACTCAGTGTTCCCCCTCCCCACCTGCATACTACCAGTCTAGATATAATATCTTAAGTGTCTACATTTCTCAGCCTTTTGACTGGCTGCTAAGACAGACTGACACTTGTGTCTCTGACACGGCAGAGAACAGAGAGGTTGTCCTCTTTGGTCACGCAGACAAACACTTAAAATTTTCATTTGATATCTTTGGGTGAGGAATTTTAAAAGGCCAAAAAGCTATGTCACAGGCCTGTAATCCCAGTACTCTGGTAGGCTGAGGCAGGAAGACTTCAAGTTTGAGTCCAGCTGGAGTAATTTAGTGACTTAGTAAGACTGTCTTAAAACACACACACACACAAAAGGCTGGGTATGTAGCTTTGTGTGGAGGACCTGGGTTAGATCTCCAATATCAATACTACCACAAAAGGTTTTTTAAAAAAGCTTGGTATGTCCATCTCACTATGCAAAATGCATTTAGTCCATCTCTAAGTGATGCCAAAGTCTTAGAAGCTACAGCACTGCTCGAAAGTCCAAGTCCAAAGTCTCCTCTGAGACTCAAGGCAAACTCTCAGCTATGAGGCTCTGTTTTTTTTTTTTTTTAAAGTTACATACTCTCAAGACAGAAGCGTAGACTCAACATTAACATTCTGAAAGGGAGCAATGGGAGCGCAGAAAGGAATCAGACCAAAGTAAGACCAAAACCCAACAAAGCAAACACATTCTGCAGCTCCATGTGCAGTGTCTGGGGCACACGGTAGGGAGATGTAAGCGCCAAAGGGCATACATCTTTCCTGCATCCTCGCTGTTTGTAGCCCTTGTTGTTTGGGCTGGCTCTGCTCGCTATGCTCAGCAGAAATTCCACATTTTCTCCCACTTCCTGGAGTCTCCATTGCAGCTTCAGCCTCACTCTCGCTGGTTTACACATCACCCTCTCTTGGGGTCTTAACAGGGACTTCAAACCTGTCATATTGCCTAGCCTCCTAAGCCTTCCTTTGAAATCTGGGTAGACGTTTCCATAACCTCACAATTCTTGCATTCTGCAGCCTGCAAAATCAGCACGATATGGACAATGCCAGTGTCTGCTTCCAGCATAAGCAGTAGATGGGCTCCTTTGGACCACAGCTGCAGTAGCCTCTGAGTGCCCAGATGGCCGAACTCAAGGAAATATTTCCCTAGATGATCCTGAGTGAGAAAGGTGCTCTGGGGCTCTCTTCTCAAAGCAAAGTCTTTCAAAGGAGTATACACATTATTATTTTTTTATGCTGGTGATTGGACCCAGTGCCTTCCTACTCAGGTACCTTCACAGCCCCTTCTTAATTTTTTATTATTATTTTCTATTTTGAGAGGTCATCTTTTTTTTGACAGAGTTTTACTCTGTAGTCTAGGCTGTCCTGAACTCATCTCAAAATCACTGCAATCTTCCTGCCTCAGCCTCCTGAGTGCTAGGATTATAGGCATGAGTCACCACACCTGGATAGTTTTTATGTGGTGCTGAGGGAATCGAATGCAGGGCCTTGTGCTTGCTAGGTAAGCGCTTTACCCACTGAGCTATACTCCCAGCCCTTGAAATAAGATCTTACTAAGTCTTTTATGTTGCCTGGTCAGAGTTTGAATTTGTGATTCTCTGGCCTCAACTTCCAGGGTGCTGGGAATACAGGCATGTGCCAATATACCTGGTTGGGAATTTACACTTTTACCTTTGAGCCTGTGATAGGTGGGGTCTGATATTCCCCAGATGCTTTCATAGCATCTTTCCTACTGTTTCACTGCAAAGTACTTGGCTTCTGTTTGTTCACACTGACCTACAACCCCAGCCCATTATTTTGTTTTCAATTTTGAGACAGAGTCTCTCTAAAGTCACTGAATTCCCCAAAGTAGGCTCTAACTTGTGAATCCTCCTGCCTCAGCCTCCCACAGTGCTAGGATTACAGGCATGTTCCACTTGGCTTCTTTTCAATGGTGATAATTTCTTTAGCAACCACATTTTTTTTTTAGTCTTGACTTCTTTTCTGGTCAAGGTTTGCAAATTTTTCAAATCTTTCTGCTCTGCTTTTTGCTTCCAGTTCTCACATAAATCAGCAATACCCAAGCCACAGCCTGATGTTAGGTTGCCTTGAAATTAACTCCACCAGATTAGTCTTCCACTTTTAAATTCAGCCTCCTACAAAGTCTCAGAACATGGTCAAAATGGAGACAAGTTCTCTGCCAGCATGGAACACACAGGGCCTTTAGTCCAACTCCCCACAGAGTCCTCATTCATGTCTGAAACCCTATGAACACAATCCTGCTGTCCATGTCCCACCAGCATGTTGGTCCTGTGAGCTCTGACCCCTGAAGACCCACTCATGAGGTTAGTGGTCCCCATTCTCCAATTAGCTTCCAAAATCTCCACGTCTGAACACATGAGAGTTTTAAGGAATATTTTAGAATTAAACCATAGCACAGTGGCTGCATGATTATCATCTTTGAATGAAGAGAAAGTATTTTTAAAAGAATGTCTTGACCAACACATTTTGGCTTGAATTTCTGTAAAAAGTATTTTGATTAAAAGACAAAAAAATGTAGGATCTTCTCAGATAGAGTTGTTTCTTGGCAAATGAAGCCATCTAGATCTGACCACTATGTGTTGGTTAGGGTTCTAGGAGAGGCAGAATTGACAGACACTATAAAGAAAGGGGATTTATTTGAGGACTTACAAGTCAGAGAAGAGATAGAGTCCAAGATGGCGACCTGCATGAGCAAGAGCTGGAGAGTCTGGTAGCTACTCAGCTGCGAGGTAGAACACCTGTCTGGGACTGCAGGTCAGTCGGTGAGTTTGCTGCAGATCTTGGTTGTTCAAAAAACATCGGTGAAAACCCGAGACTGGAGTGAATCTGTGATGAGAATCACGATATGTGGAGAGGAGCAAGTCGATGTCTGTAAACAATCACAAAGGCCAGAGTTTTCCCAGGAAAAGTTGTCACAATCTTTTTTCCTCCCTTCTTATTCAAGTCAAGCTACCGGCTGGGCCTCCCACATCCAGGCTGGGTGTTCTTCCCTCATTCACTGGCCACAATTCCCTCACACACACACACCTATATGATCTATGCTAGGTATTTCTTAATTCTGGCAAGTTGACATAATCCCTTCAACAATCACACGCTGTATGTAGAAGATTGACTCAGCAGTGGGAAGGTATCAGCACATTCATACTGTGCAGCATTGACTCAGGACGGCAAAATGGTTGTCTTTTTATAGAACTGTCTCAAAATGTAAACTTAAGGTAAAAAAGGAAAGGAACAATCCAATAAATACAAGGAGATTGAAAAGTCTAAAAATAAAAACGTGTTTTTTCAGCAAAAAGGATTAAAAAGAGAAGATGTCTAAAGCAGAAGGTTGGGTTGCACCCGTGTGTACTTGGCAGCAAACCTCATTTGATCAAGAAACCTTCTGTGGGGCCGGGCGATACTAAAGGGCCCCTCTGGACCTGAGGCCACATTTCACCACAGGCACCCCAAGCGTAACTGACTGTGGGAAACAACTAATAGATTTTAAATTGATACTGGTGATAGATGATCCTTCTGGGGATGCTGGAGGCAAAACTAGAACCCCTGCCACCTGTCAGGTTAGGGAACTTGATTCTGACGACCCTGCTGTATGGGCAAACGGGACCTGAGAAGAACAAATAAAAATTCCCACTTTATTTGAAAAAAACATTGGCCAGAGACATAAATCAGCTAAAATTAAAGACAGGATTGCTATTAAAACATGTATACTGCTGAGAAATAGTAAGTGCCGTGTGTGAGCAATGCCTGACAGACTTCACTGAGACTTCAAATCACTTGGTGAAGTGCACACATGAGGTCTCATATTTGCAGACAAGAAGTAGCCTACTTTGGTTTCTGTGTGCAGAGCAGCCTTAGAAATCTGAAGTCCAACTACAGAAAGGCTCCTGTTACCTTAAAGGCCCCAATAAATACAAAATAATTTTCATGTCTGCTAAGTATTGCTGGATTTACCAGCTTTAAATCCCTAATTATGGCATGATAGCATACCCATTATATAAGGCCATGAAGAGTTCAGACTCTGACCCTTTAAAATGACCTGGGCTTGTCAATGGCATGGCAGATAAGGCACTGGGGTCAGAGTGTTGACTCAGATGCATGGTCACTTTCCCCAGCCAATTGCTCACTAAACCAAATAGCTAGAAGTGAAGTAGGAAGGTATGAGATGGAGGGATTCTCAAGCTTTAGTTCATAACCTCTTACCCACTAAAGTGAAGTCATGTCTTCCCATCCATCCTCCTTGTTCACAATGTATGGAATGTACTCTCCCTCATCCACCTACTTTTACTTGAAGTTCTTGCAAGAACACTGGGTAAAAAATTGCATGCCAGAATGTCTCCAAGAATGAGAATGGCTGCAAAACCACGTTCTACAGCAAGGACATCTCCGAAAGGACAAAAAAAAAAAAAAAAAAAAAAAAAAAGAAATTCAAAAAATACCATATCCTGACCTAGCTCACCCCAGGGGCTAAAAGCTAGTCCTATTGCATTTATTGCTAACAGATCAATCTGATTCTCTACGTCAGGTGTATCCTCTTCACCTTTTCTTTTATCCTCCTCTTTCCCAATTAAATCTTTTGTCTATAAATTTGTGCAGTTACTTTAGTATTGGTCTTCAATTTCTATTATTACTAAGGAAAGTTTCTCCCATATCCTGTACTGGAACAAGCGGCAAAAAAGAAGGGCCCCCCTGTCTGAGAGGTATAGCCACCACTTAGAGCATGTCACTTGATGCTAAAAAATATTCACCTTCGGACACCCCACCAGATGTGGATTCTTTTGGGAGAGAGAGAGAGAGAGAGAGAGAGAGAGAGAGAGCTTGGATTCATAGCAATCTTCCTGCCTCAGCCTCCCAAGTGCTGGGATTCCAGGTGTGAGCTATTGAGCTATCACAGTCAGCTTTATGTGGTGCTGGGGGAATCAAACTCAGGGCCTTGGGCTTGCAAGGAAAGCACTTTAACCATTGTGCCATTCTTCCAGTTCCCAGATATGAATTCTTAGAGCAAAAATGTGGCTATTGGCTAATAGCTAGAAGAATGGAGAAATACCAGGCTACAATAAATTTTGAGTATAACTTTCAACTAAAATTGCATGAAGATTGTAGACTTAGTCTATCTCAGCAGACCTGACCTCCTAGATCAATCACTGGAACAACTAGATTGGGAATTTCCTATCAATAAAGCAATTTCATGGAGCACAGAGCTGACATGTGAGTTATGACATGGTAACAACTGACCAGGTGGCACAGGTGAAACACGTATTACTCAGGATGTCAGCACAGAAGGTGGAATTCATAGTTTGATAAGGACACTACAAGTGTCTGTCAGTAAGAAAATTAGTATCTAAGTGGATTCTAGGTACATGTTTTGGTTATTCATGAGAATACAAATACCAGGCCCAGTGGCATAAGCTTATATTCTCTGCACTCTGGGAGGCTTAGGCTGGTGTCTTAGGTTTTTTTTTTTTTTTTATCTCTGAGACATAGTACCCTACATCCATAACTTAAGGGAGAAAAGGATTATTTCAGTTCACAGTTTCAGGAGATCTCAGTCCATTCATAGATGGCCACTAATGGTGGAAGCATTGGGCAGAGAATAGGCGCTCATCTCACCTCAAGAGGAACGACAGGGCTTAAGAAGCAGCTGGGGCAGGAGTATGTTTCTCCAGGCCAAATTCTTAAGTTATCTGCCACACTGTCAGTGGTTTATTAGTGACCTACCTATCTATCACCTCACTATCTGCCACTTCCAGCAAGGTGTCACCTCCTGACAGCACATGAAACCCATAGACAATCCACAACATCTAAATACATGAGACTTTTGTAGGACATTCCAGACCCAAACCATAACATTGTGCCCCTGGACCTCAAAAGATTCATGCTAACCTCCTTGGGCAAAATTCACTTAGTTTATCTCTAAGAGTTGCCAAAATCTTAACAGTTCCAGCACTGTTATAAGTCCAAGTCCAAAGTCTCATTTGAGACTCCTGGCATACTTCTAGCTGGAAGCCCCTGTGGAAATTCAAGAAAAGCTAAGCACTTCCAACATAGAATGGCACAGGGTATAAATGCTCCCATTCCAAAAGAGAAACCCAAGGCAACTAAAGTTCCATTCAGTTCTATGGTTCCATGACCAACATCTGGATTACACTATAATGAGATGCAGCCTCCAATATCCTGAGGTGGTCCTGCCCATAAGTCATTGACTCTGGCTGCAACTTCTGTGGCTTTGCCCTCTCAAGGCACACTGCCTACACTCTGAGGGCTTCTTCTGAAATATGGGTGTAATCTTTCCCAACCTCACAATTCTTGCATTCTGCCTGCTGAAACTAGCACCATGTGGATGATGCTAAGGTCAGCCACTGGTTTGAACAGTAGGTGGGTATCCTGGGACCATGGCTGCAGCACCCTCCAATTATCTCGATAGCTGAGCTCTAGCAAATCCTTCTTTTTTTGGCCCTACAGGATGCCCTGGGGCACTCTTCTCATGGCACTTTTTTGCCTTTCCACACATGATCTTGTAAAGAGTGAAGTTTGAGTCCATGCTGGTCCTGAACTCATTATGGAGCCCAGGCTGACCCTGAACTCACAGCAGTCCTCCTGCCTCAGCCTCCCTAGTGCTGGGATTACAAATGTGTGCCAACATGGCCAGTTTATGTTGTACTAGGGAATTGAACTCAGGGTCTTTTGCTTGATAGACAAGTGCTCTAATTGCTATACTATTCCTCCAGCCCCTTGTTGATTCTTGAGATGCCCTCAGCCTCAATGCAGAGTATTTAACTTCTTTTCAATGCTAATCTCTTCAACAATCATGCCTTCCTTTACCCCAGTTTTACAGTCTCTTTCATTCTAACAAACGTGCAAACCGTTTACAACTTTTTTCTCTGTCACTTTTTCCTGCTTTTCAGTGTAGATCTAGCTCAAGGCATCAAATAGAACTCAAATGACCGCCTGAACACTGGGCTACCTCTAAATTACCTCTGAGAGACTGACTAGTCCACTACCCTTAATCTAAGTTTCAGGCAAAGTCTCAGAACAGGGGGAAAATACTGACTTTTTTTTTTTTTGCCAGAGCATAGAATATATGGTCTTTAAACCAACTAGTAATAGAGTCCTCTTTCCCATCTGAAACTTCTTGAGCCTAGCCATTCTAATCTGTACTTCTATCAGCATTCTGGTCTTCTGAGCTCAGACTAGAATCTTTCCTCAAAAGCCACAGAATTCTAAGGCTTCTCCATCTAGTATATCCAAACCTTACCAAATCCCTCCCATAAACCAGTTCCAAATGTTTGTAAACCAAATTTTTAGGGATAGTCACAGCAATGACCTCACTCTTGATATTAATTTTTTTTCATTGCTGAGACAAAACATCCAAGACACAACTTATAGGAGGGAAGTTTTATTTTAGCTCACAGTTTCATGAAGTCTCAGTCTTTTCATGAGTGGCCAGCAACAGTGGAAAGGTTTGGTTGAGAACAGCTGCTCATAGCATTGCAAGGAGAAGAACAGGGCTTGGAGTGAAGCTGAGGCAAGAATATATTCTTCCAGGCCATACCCTCAGTGATCCATCACATCCTTAGTAATCCACCTCTCCTGACCAGGCTTTATTTTCTACCAGCATGTGAAATCCATAGGCAATCCATAACATCCAAACACATGAGACTTGGGGGGACCTTCCATACTCAAACCATAACATTCCACCCCCTAGTCCCTGTAAAACTCACATCCCCACTCCTTGTGTAAAACTTATTTAGACCATCTCCAAGAGTTGCTAAAGTCCCTTTTTTTTCTGTTTTGTTTTGTTTGAGATAGTCTCTTGCTTTGCAGTTCAGGATGGTCCTGAACTCTCTATGTAGCCCAGGGTAGCCTCAGCCTCCCAGATGCTGGCTTCTAGGGACTATGCCTAGCTTATGCAGTGCTGGGGAATCGAACCCAGGGCCTATTTTTGTTAGGCAAGTGTTTTTAACCACTGAGCTTTGCCCCTAGCCCCTCAAAGTCTTAACAGTTCTAGTACTGCCCAAAAGTTCAAGTCCAATGCCTCTGAGACTCAAGATAAACTCTTACTTGTGAGTCCCTTTGAAAATCAAAGGAAAATTAGATACTTACGACATGTAGCGGCACAGACTAAACATCCCCATTCCAAAACCGAAAAATAGAAGGATAGAAAGCAATCAAACCAAAGCAAGACCAAAACTCAACGGGGTAAACAGTCAATTCTATAGGAGTAGTAAATCCTGCCATTGGGTATTCCTTCCAGAACTTGATGCAAGCTATGCTGAGATGTGAGCCCAAAGGCTTTGGAGCCTCGCCTCTGGCTGCAAAATTAATGGCTTTTCTTTTGGGCTGGCTTTACTTGTAGCCTGTAGGCTTCCTCTATAGACCATACGTGTTCCTGGCATCTCCAAAATTCTCAGGTCTCCACTGCACTTTCATCCTCCCTCTCACAGCTTCATGCACTGCCATGCCAAGGGTATACTGCCTGATCTCTAAGGTCTTCTTCTGAAATCAGGGTAGAAACCTTCAGGATGCCACGACGTTTGCATTCTCTGTGCCTGTAGCACCAGCACCATGTGGATGATGCCAAGGTCTGCCACTGACCTGAGCACTATTCTGGCTCCCTTGGACCATGGCTGCAGCATTTTCTGAGTACTTGCATGGCTGAACTCTAGTGAACAATTCCCTCTTTGGCTCTACAGAGTGCCCTTGAACACTCTTCTCAGAGTTAAACAAAAGCACTTGTCATAGCTTCCTGTAGCCTATTTTGTGGCTAGCCTGTGTACTTGGTATCAAGATGCTCCAGGAGAGTTTTCCAGGCTACATGGACATCGAGGTCAAAAGCCTTACAATAGAAACGAACTTGGTAGTTAGAGGAGAGCAAAGAGGGTGTGCCAAAGGGGGGCAGGCAGGCAGGCAGGCAGGCAGGCAGGCACTAATGCAGACGGGCAGGGTGAAAAGCTCAAATTTAGATTTCATTTTTTTTTAAGGTTTTGTGGTAGCTTTGTTAAGGTACCAGTCACATGTCATACAACATACTGATTTAAAATGTATGATTTAATGAATTCAATAAATTTATAAAATAGTGTAATTCTCACCACAATTTCAGGACATTTTCACCATCCCAAAAGAAATTTCACAACCTAAAGCAGCCACACCCTCTTCTTTGTCATTACTGCCCTTCCAGCCCTAAGTAACCATGAATATATTTTCTATCTCTGTGGATTTTAGTCAATGTATCTAATCTAGACATTTTATACACATGGTATATAATAATATAGTCTTTTGTGACTATGTTTTTAAAGTTAGCATATTTTGGGAGTTCATCTATATTTTAGCACACACACACACACAGGATAAATGAATGTTCAACAACAAAAAAAGAATACACGGTGTGTTCATTCATTTATTATTGATGAATATTTGTATTGGTTTCATTTTTGCCTACAGTGAATAATGCTACAATGAAAATTTGTATAGAACTTTTCTGACATATCTTTTCAATTCTCTTGGGTAACTGTATAGAAATAGAATTGTTAGGTTAAATGGAAAAATTTATGGTTTAACTATTTAAAATTCTGACAAACTATTTCCCAGTGAGTTGTGTCATTTTGCATTTTGACCAGCTAGGTATCAGAAGTTTGATTTCTCTAAAGCTTTTCCAAGAATTTTTGTCAGTATTTTTATTATAGATATTTTAATGGGTGTGAAGTCATTTCTCACTGTTTTGAATGGCATTTCCCTAACAGTTAAGGATATCGAACACTTTTCTTAAAACTTACACATCGCATCCCCCCACCCCACTTTACTATTCATTGTTCACAAAGTCTAACTTCTTACTTTTTTCCATCTCTCTTATATTTTTTATGATTGGGTTTCTTAAATTAGAGAAACATAAAATATTTAACTTTCTATGTCTGATTCATTTCACTGAGCATAATGGTCTCAAAAGTGCATCCATTTTCCTAAATGACTCAAATTTATCCTTCTTTAGGGCAGAGAAGTATTTCATTGTGTATATATACCACATCTTCTTTATCCAGTCATCTGTATTTGGGTATATTACTTCTTCCAAGATTCGTCTATTATAAATTGCGTTCCTATAAACATGGGTATGCATGTATCACTCTTGTATGATGACTTTAATTCTTTTGGGAAGATAGCTAGAAAAGATATAGCCGGGTCAAATGGAATATCAATTTCCAGTTTTTTGAAGAATATCCATACCGCTTTCTATAGTGATTGTACCAGTTTATAGACCCACCAGCAATGTAGGAGGGTGGGTTCCTTATTCCCCACAGCCTCGCCAGCATTTATTTTTGAGTTCTCCATACCAGTCATTCTTATTTATTAAAGAGGCTATTTTTACTCCAGTGTATGTTTTTGGACCCTCTTTCAAAGAGCAGGTGGCTGAAGGCACTCAAGTTTGTCTCTGCGTCCTCAGTTACATTCCATTGCTCCACCTGTCTGTTTTTGTGCCGATACCATATGGTTTTTAATCACTGTTGCTGTGTAATATAATTTGATATCTGATACTGTGATGCCTTCTGCTTTTGTTTTGCTGTTTAAGATTGTTTCGGCTATTTTAATTTCATATAAATTTTTAGATTTTTTATAGTTCTATGAAAAATGCTGCTGGTATCTTGATTGGGATTGCACTGAATCTGTATAATCGGTTTAGGTAGTATGGCCATTTTGACAATGTTGGTTCTGCCTATCCAGGAACAAGAGATATCTCTCCATTTTCTAAAATTCTCTTTGATTTATGTTTTTCAGAGTACTGTAGTTTTCAATATAGAGGTCCTTCACTTACTTTGTTAGGTTGATTCCTTGGTATTTTTTGATATAATTGTGAATGGGATTTTAAACATTTTTTTGTCTGTGCTTCATTGTTGCTGGAATACTATTGAGTTTCATGTATTGATTTTATATCCTGCAACTTGGCTGAATTTGTGTATTAGGTCTAAGAGTCTCCTGGTACAGTTTTTAGGGTCCCTTATGTAAAGGCTCATGCTATCTGAAAATAAGGATAGTCTGACTTGTTCTTTCCTGTGCATCTTCCCTTTATTCCATTCTCTTGCCTGATTGCTCCAGCTACGGTTGCAATTACTATGGTGACTAGAAGTGGTGAGAGTGGACACCCTTGTCTTGTTCCTGATCTGAGAGGAAATGATTTCAGTTTTTCCCCACTTAGGATGATGTTGTCAGTAGGATTGTCATAAAATACTTCTATCAGCTTGAGAATCTTTCTATCAGTAGGATCCTTCTCTGCCTATTTGCATCAGTTTTGATCAGGAAGGATTGTTGTATTTTGTCAAATGCTTTTTCTGCATCTATTGAGATAATCATATGGTTTTTTGTCTTTGCTTTGCTAAACATGGTGAGTGATATTTTTAATAATTACTTGCATTCTGTTTACAAGCATCTTATTGAGGGTTTTTGCATCTACATTCATCAAGGAAACTGGGCTATAGTTTTTATTCTTTGCTGGATCTTTATCTGATTACAGGATCGAGATGATATCTACTTCCAGGAAAGAGTTGGACAGTATTTCTCTCTCAATTTCATGGAAGAGTTTAAGAGCATTGGCACCTACTCATCCCTAAAATTCTGATAAAATTCTGCAGTGAATCCATCAGGTCCTGAGCTTTTCTTTTTTTGGTAGATCCTTTAATACTGCCTTAATTTCATTCCTGATTATTCCTCTATTCAGTATTTTTATATCTTCTTGGCTCAATTTTGGTATATCATATGTGTCAAAGAATTTATCTGTGTCTTCTGAAGTTTTTAATTTGTTGGAATGTAAGTTTTTTTACAGATTAAGATTTTATTCTAACTCTTCATGTTGAATATAATTATTATGTTTTGCAAACTAATATACCAATAAAAATAATAATTATGGGAGAAATTTCACAGACTTTATGAGAAAGCTCATACTGTTTTAGTGGGATACCAATCAAATGATTGTTATCTATTTTTTGTTATACTTTCTCTTTAGATGTTTTCTTCATATTCTTTGGTGTTGCTCATTTCTCTGTCTCTCTATAAGACTCTCCTGCTTTCAAATGAATTTTTCATATCCTAATTTTCAACTAGGTTTCTTTTCAAATTTTTCCACTTCTCTATCACAATGTTCCTTCACTTCCTGCATTTTCTTATATACCTCAACCAAGCTTTTATTTGTGTCTTCTATATGCTTAGCCAGCTGTGTATCCATTAGGACTATTATTTGCTTCATTAATTCCTCTTTAATCCTGCTGATCATCACTCACATTTCTTTAAGTAAATCTTGTTTGAACTGTTTGCAGAAACCAACTCATCTATTTGCTTTTTGGCTTCCTTTTGTATGACTTCCACTGTTGCAGGGCCCATGTCATTAGCTTCTGGAGTCTCAGTTGTTGTGCTTGGGATGCAGCCCAGATCATTGAAACCATCTCCCCCTGTCTGTGAGAAAGTATTTTATGACTTAAGTGGCAAAATTTGCCATCAAATAACTACTGGAATCCAAGTCACATTGTGTCAGGTTGTTCTGCTTCACGTCCCCTCATGCTACCTCTGTTCAGCAGCAAGTACCTCAAGCTGAGACTTCATCCCAAATCCCTCAAGACTGTGAGAGGGACATGTCACAGCAGGGCACTGACGCCTCATGTCAAGGCTGCTCCGTTTACTACCCTAAGTCTAGCAATCAACAAGAAGGCATGAAGGCAGCTACCCCGTCCAGGCTATCCTTAGTTAAATATGTAACCACACATGGGCAAACTAATCAGTGACAAGAGTAGTCCAGAGAAATGACAATCTTTGTTCTTGAGAACTGAAAAACTAAAACATGCAGATGACTAGGCGATTCTCATCAGATGTGAACCACCTGACCCCAGTCTGCAACTGCCTATCACCCACTATGAAAAGACATCCTTCAGTCCAAGCAAGATGGACTTTGTGATTAGAATCCTCTCGCTTCTCATCTCATTTTTCCAATAACATTGCCTCTCTTGACTTTACACTTAGACTTTTGACTTTAATAGCCTGTCATGGGGCAAGCAGCCAGAATAAGGTCTGTTAACACTTCCAGGGCTATTTCAGGAACCAAGGGCAAAAGGCCAAATATTATAACAAAAGATCTCTTATTGCTGTAGTCATATTACAAGGATTATAGTAGCTGTGTGCCGGAAAAGAAACCCAAAATAGCCAGACACAGATGTCGTGGCGTACACCTGTAGTAATCTCAGCATTTGGAAGGTTGTGGCAGGAGGACTACAAATTCGAATCCCATCTGGACAATTCTGTGAGAACCTGTCTTTAAAAAAAAAATGTTTAAAAAGGTTGCTGATGTAGCTGAGTGTGAATACCCATGGTTCAATCTCTAGTACTACAAATAAAAATGCTTGTATGTTACATATTTTACAATACAAAACTTAATAATTTACATTATTTTATATTATCAATCCTATGCACGAAGACTTTACACTCATAACCTATTCATCTCTATTTCTTCAAGGAATGAGAGGTTTTTGCAGTAGCCCAATCTGTGTCAGTATTAGTTTAAAAAAATACAGTAAAGCAAAAAAGAAAAAAAAATGGATGTGACAATAGGTAAAAAAGAGAGAAGTACCAAGCTGGGTATGATGGTGCATGCAAGTGATCCTGACTACTTGGGAGGCTAAAGCAGGAGGATGGCCAGCTCCAGCATCTCAGTGAGACCTTGTCTCAAAACAACATTTAAAAGGGGCTGGGTTCAATCCCTGGTATTAAAAAAAAAAAAAGTACCAGGGTAATTCAAATTAACTGTGATAGTTCCAGGACTTGTGACTCCCTGACTACCCACTCCTTAAGGCTTGTTAAAACACAGGTTGCTGCTGCCCTGCCACTCAGCTATTGCTTCAGTAAATTTGGGAGCTGGAATCCAATAATTTGCATTTCTAACAAGTATCTGTCTGACACTGAAGCGACTGGTGTGAGACCTCACTTAAGAGAACCACGACGATTTTGTTAAGTCCTCAGAGACACCTTTGTTAAACCAGCAGAGGGAGACAAGCACACCAGGTATAACCAGAAAATAAACTGCTTTATACTGAGGCTCTGATCTACATGCTGCCACAGAGACTTCTACCTATTTTGAAAAACAGCACGTAAATTGCCGTTAGGTCAAATTTCACATATTTATAAAAAAATTTTCTTTCGGTAGAACTAAGGTTTAGATACCTGTATGCCACGGTGCAGTGGTTAAGAACATGGAATTTGGAGTTAGAGGGTCACCACCCAAAGCTATGTAACTTTAAGAAAGCTACTTATCTTTTCTGATCCTGTTTCCTTGTCTTTAAAATAGTCCCTACTCTATATAGAATTGCTGGAAAGCTAATTTCTAAGAATTTTTTTGTTTACTAATTTATTTATTTTTTGTGATACTGGGGATTGAACTCAGAGCCTTCATAGTAAGTTACATCCCAGCCCTTTTTTATTTTTATAAAGTATTTAAGTTACTTTTTCATTGCTGTGACTCAATACCCGACATCTACAAGTTTAGAAGAGGAAAGGTTTATTTTAGCTCACAGTTTCGGAAGGTCACAGTCCATTCATGGGTGGCCGGCAGCAATGGAAGCACATGGCAGAGGCAGAGGTGGAGGCAGCTTCTCACGACATCACAAACAGGAAGGCAAGTTGAGACTAGCTGAGACCAGTCCTCAAGGAAGGCAGGAAGCAGCTTATATATCCTTCCAGGTCTCATCCCAGTGATCAGCCTCTCCTGGACCCAGGTGTGGAAGGTGTGGCAAGCCCCCCCTACACACCTATAATCAATTACAGGCCTGTAATCCACCCCTCCAGAGTAGGCCCCAATATCCCAACAGCACACGGTTCCATAGACGATCTGTAACATTCAAATACATGAGATTTATGGATGGTGCAGACCTGTAATCCCAGGATTCTAAGAGACTGGAGGCAGGAGAATAACAAGTTTGTATCTAATGTAGGCAATTCTCTCTCTCTCTCTCTCTCTCTCTCTCTCTCTCTCTCTCTCTCTCTCTCTCTCTCTCTCTCTCTCTCAGACAGTCTCATTCTGTAGCCCAGTCTGGTCCTGAACTCACTATGTAGCCCAGGCTAGCCTTGGATTCATGGCAGTCCTCCTGCCTCAGCCTCCCTCCCAAGTGCTGGGATTACAGGTGTGTGCCATCACTCCCAGTTTATGTGGTGCTGACTTAGTAGTTTCTTGACTTTAACCTCTGAGCCACTCCTCCAGCCCCCTAATGTAGGCAATTTAATGATTTGGTGAGACTTAAAAAAAATGAGCCGGGGATATAGCTCATTGTTAAGCTACACACACACATACACACCCTATAAGTAGTTGTTTTCAGCTTCTTAGCCTTCTTCAAATTCAGAAATACTCCCAACTATACCGGTTTATTTTAATAACTAAGGGCCCCTGTTATTTAGGTAAAGAAATGAAAAAAACCTAGAAAGTAATTTCTTGTTGAATCTCAACCTCGTCATCCCAAATAACTAACAGGGGGGTTTAATTTTTTTTTAACATTCCCGGCAGGCTCCGATCTGATCCCCTACCGCAGACGCCAAGTGCTCCCAAGACTGAGCACTGACATGGAACCGAGTAGACAGACGCTGGCTCTGCCTAGGTAGCCAACACCGGGTCCGCCCGACCTGCGGACACCGCCCTTTGGTAGGTAGCGTCCCCGGTCGCCCACGTGTGAGAAGAGCAGAGGTCAGATAAACGTCTGGCTTCTGTTCCACTGAGATCTTGAACTTGGCGACAGAAGGCCGCTCCCAGGAAACCATACACTTACCTGTCTGTCTCCCACGGCGCTTTCAATGGCCAGCCTTTGATATGGCTTCAGGGACAGGGGCGTGGCCCTGGCGGGAGAGCCCGCGCTAGGGCCCAGTGACGTCATCGCAGGCGTGTCCTGGGCTGCGGGGCAGTGGGCGGGGCTCGCGGGTGGGTGTGCCGGGGGCCGGTTGGGGGCGCGGGCGGCGTGGCGGGGAAGGGGCGGGGCCACGGTGGCGGTGGCGTCACAGGGCGGTGCGGCGCGGCTGGCGCTCGGAGGGAGCGCGGCGGCTAGCAGCGGGGCTCCCCGGCGAGCACCCAGCGCCCGGGGCCAGCTCTCCGTGGGCGATCCTCGCGCTGCCCGCCATGTCCCTGCGCGGCAGCCTCTCGCGTCTTCTCCGGACGCAAGTGCAGTGCATGCTGAAGAAATCTGTGCACTCGGTGGCCGTGATAGGCGCTCCCTTTTCTCAGGGACAGGTGAGAGCCGGACGTGGCAGCGCGGGGCAGGGAGCCCGGGCGGCGTGGGGAGGGTGGGGAGCAGCGGACAGGGTGTCCCGCCCTGGGCACCGGCCGAGCTCGTGGCTGCTTTCCCGGCGGGGATGGAGGGATGGAGGGCACTCGCGTTGGGCGAGGACAAAGGAGCGCGAGAGGCGGGGTTCGGCGGCGTTCCCAGCGGTGATGGAGGAGGAAGAGGGCCCCGCGAGAGGGTGGGAGAAGGCGAGGCTGGCCACGCTTCCCGCGAGGGGGATCCACCGGGAGGAGGTCAAAGAGAGCGACTGAGGATCAAGGCCTCAGGATCCGTTCTTCTGGAAGGAACATTAACTGAAAAAGAACTGGCGCCGGCCGCCCAGGGGCGGGAGCGGTTTCGTTGTCTCTTCAGTGAAAGAAACGTGCGGCCGCGGAAGGCTCCCTCGCCCGCCAGCCGCACACATGCCCAGTCATCAGACCCTCACCTGGCTCAGCCCCTTCCCTGTCTGGGACCTTGCTGTCTGGCCTTTCTCACGGGGACGGTCTCAGAGCTTGATTTGCATTCATTAATGGAATTGCTTCCCCCTTTTCCCACTCGAGGAAGGATATGAGGAAACGTCCAGTCCTCAGCAGCGGATGCTGTGGCAGATTTGCAGGGAATCTGTTAGGAATCAAGTGTAGTATCACAGATTTCCGTATTTTTGTGAACTAAAATGTTGCCTCTCCCTCCCCCATGATAAGCTGTCTCATCTGTGTAATTTCTGTGATTCATAGAAAAGAAAAGGAGTGGAACATGGTCCAGCTGCTGTCAGGGAAGCAGGCTTGATGAAAAGGCTCTCCAGTTTAGGTAAGTGGCTGGCGTTCCAAGTCTGTGCAGCACTGGGAACAGGGCCTTTTAAAGTCCTCTATCTCAGATCCAAGGCCACATCTTAGATCTGTGGCTGATAGTGTCCGCTGTGTGTTTAGCAGCAGCCTGCCATATCTCCTGTATCCTTTGGATTCTGTCTGCAGATTAAGATCAAAGAGGCTCCAGGGAGGGTCCTGTGGCGATAGAATGTGGAAGGCCAGGGGAGGTGGGGTGAGGCAGGACCCCGACTCAAGTGAATGCAAAGTGGCTAAGAATACTAGTCCCCTTTCAACTGCAGTCAGCCTTTCCCCCTAAAATTCCAGCTTGCCTAACTCAGTGTGGTGGTGCTTGAGTCATGTGTCTCACTAGTTTCCTGCCTTTAAATCATTCATTTCCTCTCTAGGCTGAATGGCTTTGTATTGCTGTAAGCAGAGCTTAGATCTGTGTTTTTCAAACCCACTGATTGTGAAAATCACTTAGGTGTTAAAAATACAGGTTCCTAGCTTTCTCCATGGGAGAGTCTGGTTCATTGTTTTTTGAGGTGGGAGCTAGATCTCTGCATTTTTTACAAGCATCGCAGATAACTGGTCTTGCAAGTTGCAGTCCTGCAGTTAAGCTGCTACTTTAAATTTTTATAACCAGAAGAAAGTGTGACCCCAGAACAGTGCCATTTCTATGGAGAATTCTTTTAGTACCAGGGCACCAAGGTTCAGTAGCATTATGGTAGGGATAGTTTTCCTTACAACTAACCAAATGTTTCTACCTACAGTTCCAGACAATTTCTTGTATTCTTGTTAGAACCATTAGTGTATCTTATCCAGTAAAGAATGCAAAATGTGTGGCAGCAGGGAGATCTGGACACTGGAATGTGACATCTGAGTGAACCACAAATCCCCTCTTTGCTCTTGCCCTGAAATCTCTGCTGATCTCAGGCTATTTCAAGTGCAGTCATCTTCCAAGAAACACAGAAATATGAATTCATTGAAATCATTTCACATTGAGATGTCTTTTATTTACATGTGGATACGGTGACTTGGATTAAATATTCAAAATGTCACTCAGTAATTGCTAGGCTCTCTTTCCTCATCATTTTAATAATTTATCTACTTATGGTGGAAGGCACTGAAGACAGGGCCTCCAGCATGCTAGGCAAGTGCCCCGTCACAATGTACCTAATTGGAAGCTTTAATTCCTACTTGTTAATGAAGATACCATTCCTTAAAATAGCTTGTATATAGCCTGCCTTTTAAAAATAATCACTGAAGACAACAATCTCTGCTAATCACTTATTTTTAAATACTGGAGATGTCTTTGCAGCAGCTCTGAAGAACAGGGCCAGGCATTGCTCAAACTGCTACACTGTCCCCTGTTTCTGCCTTAAGGGATTCCTGACAAAAAGCAGTTTCATCATCTTTAGGAGGAAACCATTATAATAAACATTCAGCACAGGCTGCCCAGTGAGGGGGAGGGGCACCTTGGTAACAGCTTCTGCCTCCCTTACTTTTAAGAACTTCTTTCCTATTATAGCTCTTGGTAATTTTCCACTCCAGCCTGGGGGAAGCCCTTCTCCTTTAAATACAGTCCTCTATTTCTTCCTCTTCAAACTCCCAACCTAAAGCAATGGTAAAGCTTTGGTGTGTTTCTTCTTTAAAAAAGTCTTTTTTTTTTTAGTTATACAATTATATCTTTACCCTGTAGCAGATTTGTAACGCAGTATAACCAGCTGTCTGAAATAGAATCTCACTGCATATTAATAAGAGTGTGGCACTCAGCAGATTTCCAGCATGTGGTTTTGGCTAATTTCCTGGAATCTATTGGAGAAAAGTACCAGGAGAAGTTTGCATTCCTGTGTCCCCAGACAGTACTAGAAAGTGCTTTGAAATTTACGTGGGTCCAGTTTCAAGGGAGAGAAGCTTGAAACACTAATTTTCAGGAATCTTTCTTGCCTTTTGCTCTGATAGCACAGGCTGCCCATGTTGCCATGGCAGCTGTTAAACTTCCTGTTTTCTTGGATGAGTATATTTGACAAGTATCTGAACTTGTTTCTCATTTCCTGAGCTTGGTAAGGCCCTTCGGTGGTTCTTGCAGGTAACTGTTCATTTTACATGTAAAAGGGGCCAGAAAGAAAAGGAGGCATTGCTCCAGCAGTCTCAGAAGCCAGCGGTCTGCCTCTGATCCTAATTACCTGTGGTAGCCACGGTGATTTGTCTGTACATTAGAAGTTGGTTAAGTGTTCTGTGGATAAAGATAGAGGGAAGCTAAGATTAAATTTTAAGGCCTTTAGCTTTATAATTATGGGGGTTTTTCTTGGGTGGTATGTATATACGTATGTATTTACTTTTGAATGCCAGATATTGAATTCATGATAAGCAAGTACACTACCATTGAGCCCTATCTCCAGTTCTTACTTAAATTTTATCTTGAGATGAAGTCTGGATCTATGGCCATACCATCCCATACCACCCTGAACATGCTTGATCTCATCTGAGACAGTGTGGATAAATTGTCCAGGCTGGCCTTGAACTTGTGATCCTCCTGCCTCAGCCTCTTAGAAGGGAGATCCTCTAATTACAGCAACTTGACTCAGCCATGGCACTGAAGAGGCCACAGTCACTGAGATAGGTATCTACATGGACTTGTCTCTAGGACCAGACCACAAATCCTAGGGTTTGAGAAACCAAGCAGTTATTGTAGTTCCTTTCTACTGGGCTAACAAGCACTTTAGAGGCTGAGGAAGGCAGATTTCAAGTTCAAGACCTGCACAGGCAACTTTGTGAGACCTTGTCACATAATAAAAAAAGGACTGGAAATGCAGCTTAGTGTAAAGGCCCGGGGTTCAATCTAGGTTTCAGATGTTTCATATCTGTGTTCCATTTCTATTATTTATTTTGGTGAGTTTTTAAAAAAATTGGCTTTAAAAATTTTTTAATATTCTTATATAATAATAGATAGATAATATATAGTAATATATAAAATGTATTCTTATGTCCTTTCCCCACAATAAACACTGAAATTTCAGACTTGTGCTAAATTTTAGTTTTAATGCTTTTATTTTTTAAAATTTATTTCCTCCCTTCCCCTAGTTTTAATCTTTTTATATTCAACCCCTAGTAGCATGTGTTCTACACCTACCAGCCAACAAGACAGATCCTCTATAGCTTGACTTGTGCCTTCCTCGTAGACTTAGTTCCATTCACACTCCACCTTGTTTTCATTACAGCCAAGATTGGCCAGTTAACCTAGGCTCTATCAATAGAAGCCTCTATCCCAGATCTTACTTTGAAATTCAAGAAGGGATAGTAAAGAATTCCTTCTCTGTCTAGAAACCATAACAGCAACTGTACCTTCACTGAACCATTCTACAGTGTGACACACACACACACACACACACACACACACACACACACACACTGAACAAAGAGAGCAAGCTACCCGAGCCAGCCACGGAAAGATTTTATATAAATATGTGTGTGTGTGTGTGTGTGTGTGTGTGTGTGTGTGTGTGTGTGTGTGTGTATTATAAAGTGCTTGCCTAGCATACTGAAGGCCCTGAGTTTGATTTCTAGCTCTGAAAAAAAAAACAGGTTTTAAGGATTCTGGGAATGACCCAAATTTAGTAAGTTGCTTTCCTGTTAAAACAAACTGGGTTTTTTTCCTTGCAACTTGAAGATCCTAAATCATAAGGCAATTTACAAGTTCCAGTAAGAAATAAATTGCCCTGGGGCTAGAGGAATGTCTCAGCGGTTCAATAGTTCGATTCCCGAGTTCGATTCCCCAGCACCACATAAACTGGGAGTGCTGGCGCACGCCTATAATCCCAGCACTCAGGAGGCTGAGACAGAGGATTCCCTTGAGTCCAAGGCCAGCCTGGGCTCCAAAGTGAGTTCAGGACCAGTTTGGACCACAGAGTGAGACCCTGTCTCAAAAATAAATAAATAAATAAATAAATAAATAAATAAATAAATTGCCCTGAAAACTGACTACTCAAAGCTTTTTTCCCAATGACCTTGGTCATAAGTTCATCTTTTTTTTTTTTAATTTAAATTTTGAGATAGGATTTTGCTAAGTTACCTAGGTAGGATTTAACTTGGTCCTTCTGCCTCAGCGTCCAAAGTCCTGGAATTACAGGTGTGTGTCACCACGCTTGGTTTTTTCATTTTTTTTATATACTTGATGCAGTCTTCTTGTCAGTCACTCTAGCCCATTAGGATAGAGCCTTTGTCCTGTAATCTTTGCTCCTTTCTGTCTTAGTTACTTTCTCGTTGCTGTGATAAAATACCCAATATTCACAATTTAAGGGGGAAAGATGTATTTTACCTCAGTTTCAGACAGTCTCAGTTCGTTCAGGGGTGGCCAGCAGTAGCAGAAGCCCATGGTGGAGGCTTAGCTGTTCCCTGCATGGCAGACAGGAAGTCAAGTGAGGGAGGAAGGGCAGAGCCAGCACATAGTCCTCCAGGTCAAGCCCCAGCGTCCTCCCCGTCCAGCCAGACCCCTCCTCCCAATAGCATATGGTATAATCCACAACATCCAAATACATGAAGCTTTCTTTTGGTGGACAGTGCAGATCCAAACCACACTTTGCATGTCAGCAATTCCCTGTTCTGCTGGTGCTTTGACTTTTTGAGCCATTGTATTCCTTATTGTGACTTGTAAAAAAAAAAAAAAGCATGTCTGGAAGAATAGTGTTTCAGACTGAGGAGACAGTAAGTGCAAAGATCCTGAGGTAGAAAGGAATCTAAAATGTTTGGAGAACAAAAGACCATTCCTGAGCCAGGGTTGCTATATTTGAGGGGATAAACCTTCATTAATCTTAAGGGTTTTTCAAGTAAGCTAGTGATCTGCATTTCTGTAAGAAATCTGAGGTGTTTTAAAATACTGTATTAGTAAAGTTCAGTGAAAGTCATGGTGTAAGACCTCCAAAAATTCTTTTATAAAAGGAATGAAGGCTAGATGTTCAATTCAGTGATAGAGCACTGGCCTAGCACGTACAAGGCCGAGTTCAATTGCCAGCACACACACACACACACACACACACACACACACACACGCACACACACACACACACACAGAGAGAGAGAGAGAGAGAGAGAGAGAGAGAGAGAGAGAGAGAGAACATTGGCAACAATTGCTAGAACCAGCCTTTCAGAACTCTGGAAATTCCTGCCAGGGGTGGTGGTTCACTTCGTAATCCCAGCATATTCAGGAAGCTGAGTGAGGCAGGAGAGTTGCTATGAGTTTGAAGCCAGCTTGGGCTACATAGTGAATTTAGTATCAGTCTGGACTATAGAGCAAGACCCTGTCCCAAAAAAAAAAAAAAAAAAAAAAAATCAAACAAGCAAATAACCACAGGATTCTGGAAATTAACGAAAGACTTGCAGAAAATCTGGGGAGAATTTGCCCAGGATAGATATCTGAGTTTCAGTAAGCTATATGGCATTTAACTTGCCCTGTTCCCATAATGCCCTTTCCTAGTTCACTGGTAGCCTCAGAAATCGGTAGCCCACAATCACTTGAAAACTAAGTGCTTGGCAGACACTGGAAGGGCTGGGGGGTGGGGAGATGTACAGACCAGAAGTGGTATCTTTCAAAGACAATTTCTATAGAATTTATGATTATTTGATCATTCTGGAAGTTTTGGCAAAGGCCTCACTTGCAAGGCTTCTTTATTTGTATAGCCATCAGTAGGGAAAAAGTAATCTTTACTAAACAATACTGGGGCAGCTGGATATCCAAATAGAAAGAAAGTAAATCTCCATGTCATAGCATATTCAAAAATTAAGTCCGGTTAGGCATGGTGGCATATGTCTGTAACTCCAGCTACATGGGAGGCTGAGGAAGGAGGATCACACATTCAAGGGCAACTTGGACAACTGTCTCAAAGTAAGAAAAAACTAAAAGGATAGACTGTAGATCAGAGATAGAGACTCCAGTATAGGAAAACAAAATATACTTAGGATACTAATGGTAATATTAAAATCAAATTAAGTGTTATACACTAATACTAAGTGTAATATTAAAACTATAAAACCTTTAGAAGAAAACATAGGTGTGAATCTTCGTGACCTTGGGTTAGGCAGTAGTTTCTTAGATATTCCACTCAAATCACTAAAATTACAGGCAACAAAAATAAAAATAGATCAATTGGACTTCATCAGAGTTTCCAAGGTCAGTATCAAGAATATGAAAAGACAGACCATAGGATGGAAGAAAATATCTTCAAAAGTTTTATCTGATGAAGCTGCAGTGTCCTGATTATGCAAATAACATATTACAGCTGAACAATAAAAAGGCACAATAATAAAAATTGGCAAGAGATTTGAATACAGAGCTGGAGGAATGGCTCAGTGGTTAAAGTGCCTGACTAGCAAGCACTATATCAAGCGCTAAGTTCCTGAGTTCGATTCCACAGCACGATGTAAGTCAGGGATGGTGGTGCACGACTATAATCCCAGCACTCGGGAGGCTGAGGCAGGAGGTTTGCCGTGAGTCCAAGGCCAGTCTGGGCTCCCTAGTGAGTTCAGGACCAGCCTGGGCTACACAGCGAGACCCTGTCTCAAAAAAAAAAAAAAAAAAAATTGAATAGACAGTTCTTCAAAGAAGGTATACAAATGGCAGTTAGTCATTTGTATAAAAAAAAAAAACTGCAAAAAAAAAAAAAGCCGGAATGAAGTACCGTTTCCTACCCACTAGGATGGCTATAGTTAAAAACAGACAATCCGGCATGTTGATGAGGATGTAGGGTTGGATCCCTTCACTGTTGGTGGGAATGTAAGATGGTGCAGCCACTTTAGAAAATGCTTTTTGCGGTTTCTCAGAAAGTTAAATATAGGGCTGGAGTGTAGCTCAGTGATTAGAGCCCTTGCCTAGGAAGTGTGAGGCCTTGGGTTCGATCTGCTGGGTATGGTAACACATGCCAGTAATCTCGGTACTTACTTGAGAGACTGTGGCTGGAGGATTGCCATGAGTTTTAGGGCAGCCTGGGCTACACAGAGAGTTCAGGACCAGCCTGAACTATACAGCAAGACCCTGTGTCAAAAAACAAAACAAAACTGAGTTACCAAATGATTGAACAATCCCACTTCTAAGCATATAGAGATGTTCATAGCAGTATTCATAATGGTCAAAAGTACAGACTATTCATATGCTTATTAACTGGAAATATGTAAGAAAAATGATACACACTCATATGATGGAGTATTCAGCCATAAAAGGAATGAAGCACAAATTTAGGGTATGGTATGGATGAACCCTAAAACATTACACTGAGTGAAAAAGGGTAGCAGAAAAGGCCACATGTATGGATGATCCCACCTGTGTGAACAGTCTAGAATAGGCAAATCAGGAGAGCAGGCAGATCCGTGCTTCCCAGAGGCTGAGGGGAGTAAGGAGAGACGGCTCTGGTATAGGCTTCTTTTGGAATTAGTGATGATGGTGATACAACTTTTTTTTAGACAGGGTGTTGCTGTGTAGTCCAGGCTCATCCTGAACTCAGTATGTAGTTCAAGCTGGCCTTGAACTCACGCAGTCCTCCTGCCTTAGACTTGTGAGTGCTGGGGTTACTGCGTGTCACTGTGCCAAGGTTATGGGTAGCGCTGGGAAATTAATCCTGGGGAATTGAGCTCAGGGTACTGCACTTGCTAGGTAAGTGCTTTTAACTGCTAGGCTATGCCCCAGCCCCAGTGGTATAACTTTTTGAATATAATTAAAAACATGTCTGAGTTTTACATTTTAAAAGGATGGGTTTATGTATTTACATGTATCTCCATAATAACCAAAAATATTTAGGCAATTCTGGTTGGTAAAAAATATGAGACTTGTGAATTGTCAATTCTGATCTATTTTGTAACTTGGGTATTAATTATAGGTTGTTTCTTTACAGTACTTTATTGTGCTTTACGTAAGTTTTATGTATTTGTTTCATGTTATATTGCAAAACACAATATAATAAAAACACTGTTGACTTTACAAATCATGTCTGTTGACAGATCTAGATCTGCTGCCAGTTTTCAGCGTCTGGTTTCAGGCACTGAAAAATGATTAAGTTACTTTCTCTGAGATGCTGTTTGGACAGTATTCTTTTATCTTTGGGACAAAAATTCGTTGATAGGTTGACTCAATAACAAACAGTCCTGCTCTGAAGGATTGCAAGGGATGTATGACCCAGCAAACCTCTGCCTGTTGTTCATTTTCCTTTATTTAGTCTACCTTATGGCAGGAAAGGATGAAATAAAAGCAGAGTGACTCAACAACAAAAAACAAAACTTAGTCCTTAGCAGTCTGGGTGTGTGACTGGAAACTATATTGTTGGAATGAATTTATTTAATATTTGTAAAATGTAGTATTTCTCTTGAATTCTGAAGTCAATCAGGTATGTTTTGGGAGATTAAATGCCTCTATAAAGCACAGAAGTTTGTTCTGGAGACTGGGAAGTCCAGAACTGGGGGGGAGGAGGGCATCCCTTGAGAGCCTAATTCTTGACTATAATGTAGCAGAAGGTATCACGTGGTGAGAGATACTGATCTTACATAAAAGGAGCCCTCTGGTTATTCTACAGTTGTTTTGTTTTCCTTCACAGCCACTTTTCTGGCTTCCCCCTGCCCTTTCATACATTCTTCAATTTGCTATAATCTGGCTTTCTGGGCCATCATTGGAAAAATTGGTTTTACTGAGGTTCTTGACTCCTTACTTTCTAATATGGTGGACATTAATTACATTCACCTTAATTTGACATGAATGTTCACTGTTGCTACTGTTTTAACTCTTCAATTTCCTTTGCTGGATCCTCTTTTGCTACTTAACCCTTTCATTTTGGTGTTCTTAGGAACCGTTGATCTTTTTGCAT
Organism: Ctenodactylus gundi; assembly: GCA_004027205.1. Lineage (NCBI taxonomy): Eukaryota > Metazoa > Chordata > Mammalia > Rodentia > Ctenodactylidae > Ctenodactylus > Ctenodactylus gundi. The sequence goes on along the minus strand of PVKB01000306.1, from coordinate 700,596 downwards.
TATACCGTCTTGGCTGGGAAGCTTTTCATTTCCATGGCCTTCCTGTCCTCTGTATGCTGATTTCCTCCCAAAGCTTTATGTCCAGCACTTATTTCTCATCTTAGAACCAAGCATACACATAAGATGTCTTCTGTGTATCATCTAACTTTTTATTATAGAAATGTACAAACTTAATGAACATAGACACAGTAGCCTAACTATCTTTTTCATTGCAGGGACACAATACCTGACACCTACAACTTAAGGAAGGTTTATTTTGGGTCATGCTTCAAAGGTCTCATTTGGTTCATGACCAGCCAGCAATGGCAAGAGGGCTTGGTGTAGAGGGCGTGGGTGGAGGAAAGTTGCTCATCCTATGGTACTATGAATCAGAGACTAGCGAGAAGCCACAGGCAGTGATATATCCCTCCAGGCCACACCCCAGGGAACTGCCTCTTCTGACCAGGACCCATGTGAAGTCATCCATGGATTAATCCCCTTCATCCAATTCACCCCATAATCCAACCACCTTCCTAATACATGATGCTTAAGGAAGACATTCCAGATTCAAACCATGACAATAACCAGTCACTGTCAGTCAATCACATGGCAATTCTTACACCAACTGCCAAAGCACAGTCATCATACTGCTTCATCTGCAAATATTTTATTCCACAGCTTCAAAAAATAAGAATTACCTACAACTGAGCTGCAATATCATTATCATCCCTAAAATAATACTAAATATCCAGTGTATCTTCTCCCAACCCAAAGAACTTCTCCACAAAAGAGAGAAAAAAACCAGCTTTGTTGTTGGATAGTAATTGAATAATGATTCGGTCAAACCCGAATGTGATGTGCATCACAGACAATCATATAAGAGGTTACAAAACCAGAAAGGCCCTTTTGTTTAGCCAAGCAGATATAACCTATTATATACATGTCAAGATAAATAATAACAAATCCTCAAGAAGAGGACTTTGACAGTACCTTGTATCATATGCAGTGCATCCTACCTTTATCATGGAAATTGGAGTGACCACCTGTGTGGTCAAAGTGATTGATTGGCTTTTCCCAGAAGGGAAGCACACTTCTTATACCTTAATGCAGAAGGTAGTTTTGCAGATTGGAGCAAGGTACCCACCACTCATGTCCTAGAAGTAAATAGCCCCATACCCTCCCAAAGGTAGTGGGACATTGGAGCACTCTTTCCTCAGAAGTTTGCATTTCCAAAAGTTGCCCCCTTGGACCTTGAGAAGACATTTCTAGGTTGTAAGGCTGAAGAGAGGCTTATTAAATCATTCTGAAGACTCTCATGAACTTGGAAAGCATAGAGAAAGAAATTCTGAAAGCCCAGTGTGGCGATTCGTGTCAGTAACTCAGAAAATTCTTAAGCCATTTCAAAGAGGAATCGGTGTTTGGTGTTTCGCCACAAAAACTTTTTATTAAAAAGTGATGCAGTCATGTTACAAATAGGTTTTGGGAAGTCTTAGGTTACTGGTTACATCCGTTTCAAGGAAAGGAAAATGGGAAGGGTGTGAATAAAAACCACAAAGATGCCTCATCTAGTAGTAATCAGTATTCCTCAGCACACATCAGGCTTTCCCTTGTTATCTCATCAAGGAAGGATTGTGTGCAGCAGAACAGGCTTATAAACTGATTGGAAATCAATTGGTTAGAAATCTTGACTATTCTAGGAAGGGGAGAGAGGACAGATACTCTGTTGTATCACGAGTAGCACTTGGCTGAGGCCTTCAGATAGGGACTCTGCTTTCTGCCCAGGGTAGTGAGGAATGCAGTTTGTCTGGTTTGACATCCTGAGCAGGCTCACCAGGGCACCAGCCAGGCTCAGGTCTTAGAGCTACCCATCAGGGTTGGTAACTGGCAAAGTGTGGTCATCTGCCTGATTCGTGCCCCTTTAAGGTTGGGTGTAAGAATTTTTACGAATTATGTGTGGTAAAGGGTAGTACTTTTATCTCCAAGGATTTCTGCTATCTCTTTGTTCAGTTAGATATTAGAAAAAAACTGAAATGTTGTTAACACAGTAAAAATAGCAGATCTTTTCTCAGAAGCTCAGTGATCTTGTCTGAATGACAAAGTAGTTATGTGACCTATAAAGCCTGAAGAACCTTCACCTCCTATTAATTCCTTTTACCTCCATCTCTGCCTGTCCTGGAACGAGGCTGCTAGGGTGCCATCTGCCATGTCTGTCTGAGAGAGCCTGAGCTGGCTCTGCTGAGGGCACTCAGAAGCATGGATTGGGCTGGCATGAGTTTCTTCAGTGGGGCTTGTTATTATGCCTGATGCCACCTGTTCTCCTGAGGGAAGGGCAGATGTAACCAGAGAACCAATTAGCCAGAAACATTTAAACATATAGGTAGTGTGTCACCTCAGTTACTATCTTGAGCTTGTGCTGGAGATTAAGCCCAGGACTTCATGCTAGGTATGCGTTGAACTCACTTTCTGAGCATGTTTTTTTTTTTTTAACTCAATGATCACATTCACAAAAAGGTACCTGTTAGCACCATGTTTTTATCATTTGATCTTGAGCCTAACTCTGGTGTATGGTAGGTAGAGATGTCGAAGTGACAGGCCCTATCATCAGGATCCTAAGCCTCCACCCCACCATCCTTGCCCCTGTCTTCCTGTCTTGGAGAGCACCTGCCTGGTTTAGAGGCAACGGAAAAGCACATGGCAAGGAAGGAGGAGAGGCCTGGTGGCATGTTATCTGGGACGGTGATGAAGTGAATTTGAACAGTTACCTACCTTCTACCTGTGTGATGTACTTTATTTTGTTTTAAATACAGGATTGAACCCAAAGCCTCATAATGGTGAAGCAAGTATTCTACCACTGGGCTACAGCCCACTCGCCCTTTTGTTCACTATTTTGAGAAAGAGTTTCACTAAGTTGCCCAGGCTGGCCTCAAACTTGCAGTCTTCCTGCCTTAGCCTTCCAAGTAGCTGCGATTACTGGTGTACACCACTGGACCTGGTTGCACGATCGCATCTGGATGCATAATATTACTTTCTTTACCTAATTTCTACAGTTTATTTTAGAGGTTGGGTCTAAGGAAGAAAAAAGCTGATTTTTAGATATTTCAAAACATGGATCTTGAGGTTGAATAACATTTGGGAGTTAAATGCACTAAGTAAAATTCAGATTCCTGCATTTTACTGTGGTAATCAAATTAATTTCCCTGAATAACAGTCTCTTCAAAGAATATTACCCACATCACATTTTAGGGATAAGGGATTCTGCTTCCTGCAAATAGTCTGAATTAACCCTGAAATTCTCTTTTCTCATTCTAGTTTAGATCTTAAGTAACACTGCAACATGGTTTTTTAATAAACGGGCTTTCCAGGTATAGTTGAGAGAGCCTAAGAATGAACAGTCACATCCCTTTACGATACCAGGAATTCCTTTTGTCTGTCTCCCACATACAGTGAGTCCGTAACTTCCAAAATCGTTAAGAGTCCTCTGAGCATCAAATGCAACTGCACAGACTTTTGCTTTCTCAAGGTTTTACTCAAGTGTATTCCTGACAAGTCATAAACATTTTTATCCTATGTAGGGGCACCCTGGAAAAACTGCACATTAAGAGGCCCCTAGCTTTCCTCTATTTCTGTCCTTTTGTCCATGGGCTCCTTGTGACTCAGTGGACTCTCTGTGTCAGTCCACTTTGAAACCCATCTCTTGTCTGGCTGGGAGCCCTGGCAGTGCCCGGGACCCCTGTAAGGAAAAGAGTAGAAAGCTGGTCCCAGTGGTGCAGGCCTATAAACCTACCATGCTGGGAGGCTGAAGTGGGAGGATTCCAAGTTCAAGCACAGCCTGAGCAACATAACAGGATTCTATCTTAAACATAAAAATGACCTGGGGGGCTCATCGGTGCAGACCTGGTACCTTTTTCATGAAGAGGTAGCTGAGGAGACTCGGTTGCTATTACAGGTGATGAAAATCCCAAGGAGTCAGGACTGAGAACAATGATCATATTAATTTGAAGGTGGTGGGGCAGGATGGTTTTGTGGTACAGTTTAAGATTAAGAGGCAGACACCACTTAGTAAACTAATGAAAGCCTATTGAACAACAGGGTTTGTCAGTGAGGCAGATCAGATTCTGATTTGATGGACAGCCAATCAGTGAAACAGACACACCCGCACAGCTGGAAATGTAGGATAAAGATACAACTGATGTGTTCCAGCAGCTGACAGGAAGTGTCTACTAAGGAGGGAACCTGTAACAACTTTACTCCAGAATTCTGTTCTTACAAACCATGAATACATTTTCAACTAGAAAACCACAATTTGGTTCCACCACATCCTGACTACTACAGTATAGTTTTCTCTATTCTTTCATTTCGTCTTACCTACTCCTTTATTGTACATAAAGTATCTGGTGTAAGTGCACAAGCATATTACAATTTTTTAAGTGGCCAACAGTATGTTTTGATTGACATCAAATGGAGATGGGATGGGGAAAATACTGGTTCTGTAGAAATCAACCTTTTCTCCATTAGTGGCAGGAACCTTCAGCTCTGATCTTTACATTCCAGTAAGTTATTTTGCTCTGTTTTAACAAAAAAGACAACAACGTAAAAACCCTTGTATACTGTGTTTGATTGGACTTTTAACGTTTTTCACTTACCATTGTAAAACCAAGGACAATTTTATAACTTTTTTGTACATAGCTGTTAGATGTAGAGCAAGTAAATTACTCTTCAAATGAAAAAAAAAAAAATCCTAGTTTTCCCTTTAAGTCAGGTGTCTGGTTTAAATAAACTTATTGTTTAAAATGAAAAAACAAATGACCTGAGGATGTAGTTGTGTGTGTGGAGGACCTGGGCTTGATTCCCAGAATCCCCACCTCCCTAAAAGGAGAAGAATGGGTCCTTTTAGGCTGTCAGAAATTGCCTGCTTACTCATAACATTGTCTTAATGTGAGTCTCCCGCCAAAGGTGGTTCCATCTTGCTCAAAACAGTTGGGACTACTCAGACTCGATGAATTTCTTCCTCCGAAGTATGTGGATAATGATGCTAGCAGATGGGAGGATTAGCGCGTCTCTATATAAAGTGCTTGCCATGGTGTAGTGTGCGGAAGCAGACAATTATGCTCCACTTCTCAGATTCACTCACTAGCCCTAAAATAGAAGCGCTGTTCTCAGACACTGCTAAGGTCAAGCAGGGCTGTTTTGATTTCTTCTTTACTACCGGTTGCATCATTCTGTTGATGTGCTGTGTTCTTTTTTCACTCTGATGCAGTCTAGAGCGGTTTATCAAGGCCAGAGGTAATTTCTGAGCCTGCAAGATCAGAGTAGTATTTGGTGCATTTTACCACCAGCATTCAGGAAAAGCAATGAGGCTGTACTGATACATAATGTGAAAAAGGAGGGCCCTTTCAGGTTGGTTTCAAATATGTATGACATGAGATCTTCCTTGAAGTTTTAGGCTCACTGAGTCCTACCATGCCTCTGACAAGAAAAGATGGGCAACAAAACACTAGGTATCTCCTAACTCTGACTTACACATGAGTTATATAGAAGCAGAGTCAGAGAAAGGGACAGTTCCTTCAAGCATGCCAGGTGAGTACTCCTTCCATGCTAGAATATTCTCTCTCTCTCTCTCTCTCTCTCTCTCTCTCTCTCTCTCTCTCTCTCTCTCTGTGTGTGTGTGTGTGTGTGTGTGTGCGTGTGTCTGTCTGTCTGTCTCTGGGACAGGGTCTTGCTACATAGCCTAAGCTGTACTAGAACCTGTGATGTTGCCTCAGCCTCCCAAGTGCTGGGATTACACATGTGCCCTACCCCAGTTGCCTCTGATTTTCTCAATATTACTGTAAAATTCTTTGAAAAGTACCAGTTCTTACGCCTGTTGAACTCTAAGAATTTGCCACAGCAGTCTGCTAAACAGCTTTGATATAACTGATAGTATATTTAAGCTTCCGTCAAACCTCCTCACTTCTCAAGACCTGACGCTGTCTGCAACTTCACATGGCACTGGTCCAGTGTCCAGACTTCTTGGTGTTATAAACCTGGCCAGCTGCTGTCAAACATGGCACATGCATTTCTACTTTCAGGCCCTTGCTCACTCTTTAGAAATCAATTCTGGATTTTATTCTCAAGTCCACCAGGTGCCTTGATGCTCTTGATACAGTGGACAGTAGAGGAGAATGTGGTTAAGAGGTGGTCTTGGAATACCTCAATACATTTTGTGACTCAGCTCTGAAATGAACTAGAATGGCCAGCAACAATACAAACTGGCAATCCTGAAGCAACACAATAAGGCTTAGCTTTTTTTTTTTTTTTTTTTTTTGAGACAGGGTTTTGCTTTGTTGCCTAGGTTAGTCCTGAATTCACACTAATCCGCCTTGTCTCAGCCTCCTGAGAGCTGGAATTACAGACATGCACCGCTATGCCTGGCATATGTGGTGCTGTGGAATCAAACTCAGGGCCATGTACTGGCTATTTCTCCAGCCCAGCTTTAGCTTTTTGAATTTTTACCTATTCAGTGGTTATGGCAGTAGAATTAAAATACTCATTGTGTGCATGTATATATTAATAAAAATAGGAAATAATTTTTCAACATATAATCCAAGACATAAAAACAATACTCATTGTGTGGCAGTGGTTGTTAGCGGTCCACAATCCATGCTCACCGTCTCTGGATGAGCTTACCTTCTAGGTCAGCGTTTGCAGGCAATGCCACCTGAACAAGAGTCAGGTCACTTCTAGGCCAGGGCCTTTAAGAAGGTCCGCCTCCTTAATGCTTTCTCCCCTCCTGCTCCTTTGAATGCGGGGAGACTTACCTTTACAAATCAGGTCCAGGCACAGAGGAGAGTCTCCTGCGGACCTGGAATATCTTTGGATGTTGAATGAGCAAGAAACAAATTGACGGCTGGAGCCATAGTTGGAGGGTGGGTTGCTACATCAATTTAGAATACTCCATCTACTAATCTTATTGAAAATATTTAGGTAATGATTTCTGTGTAAAGACATGCAAGGATACAGAACTCAAGCCTGGAAAAAGCAGAGTTGGGAGTCATGAAGGACCATGCATAATTATGTTGAGCAACACTCCTAGTATACCGTCTAGAAGCCCTCGATAGTATGTGACATATTTTAGAAACCAAGTAGTTCACAGAAAGCTGTTGGTGGGAAGGAGTCCAAATCTGGTTGAATAATCAGGAGAACCCACCTTTCAGGTTGTGAATCTGGGAAACTACCTCACAGATAACAAAGTTAGACATTTAATGACTAAACTCTTTTTATATAATCCAGTTCTTTCCTGAAGAGTATAGTTCTAAGATTTCCTTTCTTCTCCTTTTTTTTTTTTTTTTTGTTAAGTCTTGTTCACATTTCTTTACCTGAGCAAAGTGAGCAAAGTTCTGTTTTCTGTTACACTTATCTGAGTCTACATCCGTGTTTCTGTGATTGGACTTGAGCAGCCCTCAAGTCCTGTCACTTACCCACTATGTTTAATTCCTTTGTATTTATTGGTCACATGAGTGTTAATATGAGTTAAAGTGCCTGGCAAAGTAGTCTGTAAAGTTAGTTAATATAAACTCTATCATTACTTAATTAGCTTATACATATTTTATAATTATCCACCTGATATTATGAAACACCAGATATGCTGTAGTCCACGGGTGTCCAGTCTGTTGGCTTGCCTGGGTCACACTGAGTGAAGAACTGTCTTGGGCTGCATGTAAAATAGTTAAATGTATATAAGTAACAAAACTTTTAAAATAATTTTAACTTATTAAATTGTCTTATGAAATAACAAGCTCAAGTTTAATAACTACATTTAAAGAGGAGAATTTACCTGTCTGCCTACTGGCAGTAAATGCTTGTATTCACAGGCACATACCTTATGTAGGCTGAAACACTATCATTAGTAACTGCTGTGCTCTCCTCTCCACATTGCAAAAGTGCATGCACTAATGTCTGACTGTGTGTGAAGGGCACAGGAGGCAGAGTTAACACTACATTTTACCCTCCCCTATTCAGTGTCCCATTGTCACCTACACAGCTTGTGTTTAAGCACTGTGCAACAGAATCATAAAAATGTCACTAAAAATCATGTCTTGTTGAGTTTATGACCTGGTGGAAGTACACTACTACTGACGGTTGTTCAGAGCCACTTTGCCTGCAGGTCAGGTACAGCTGCTGTGTTATCTTAGATCTTTTAAGAACATAATGCTTGCTGAGGCCTAAGGAAGCTGAGATAAACCCTGCAATAGACACTACCATTCACATCTACTATCCAGTGGAGGGTTGTGCTAGCAAGGGAGGCAATATCTGTTAGTAACTTTAAAAAAAAATTTTTTTTTTACAGGTTGGAAGGTATAGCTCAGAGATAAAGCATTTGCCTAGCATGCATATCATCTTAGGTTCAAACTCTAGCATCCTTAAAACAAAGTAAGTGAAAGGGTTTTGTTTGTTTTGTTTTGAGAGACAGGGTCTTGTTCTGTAGTCTAGGCTGGTCTTGAACTCACTATGGAACCCAGGCTTAAACTCATAGCAGTCCTCCTGCCTCAGCCTCCTGAGTGCTGGGATTACAGGTGTGAACCGCTTTGCCCAGCTAGTATGCATTGCTGGAGAACTGAACCCTGAACTTTGCACTTGCTAGCCAAGTGCTTTAAACTCTGAGCTATGTCTTCAGTCCCAAGTGAAAAAGATTTTTATAGATGTTTTATTTGGTCACTTTTCTCTTGGTTTCCAATTTCTGTGGCCCACTGCTATAATCTTTTTCTTTCCTTTTTGTTTTGTTGTTGTTGAGACAGGGTCTTGCTAAATCACTAGGCCGCCAACGCTGGGCTCAAACTTGCAATCCTCCTGCCTCAACCTCCCAGAACATTGGGATTACAGACCTGTGCCACTAGGCTCAGCCTTTTATATTCTTCTCCCTTCATTCATTCCTCTTTTCCTCTAAATTATCTGGATCTTTTCTGGTTTGAGCCTTTTATGATTATCCCTTGACATGCAGTGGCCAGAAGCCATGTACAGAATAGACACACAGCTACAGGTGTACCTTATTTTTAACTGAGAACAGTACAAGGTGTTTGCTTTGCTTCCAGTACTCCTTCTGGTGGTAAGCCTTTGGTTGGCTTTCATGGTCCAGGTCACTATGGCTTTATCAAATCATCACATTACTCACAGTTTGGTTTTGGATTGAATTTGCATTCAAGAAAAAAGCTTAGGCTGGGCCTCATGGCACAAGCCTGTAATCCTAGCACTCTTGGAGACTGAGGCAGGAATATCACCAGTTTGAGCCCAGCATGGATAACTCAACAACTTAGTGAGAATGTGCCTCAAAATCAGAAATAAAAATATATGGGGTACATAGTTCAGTGAAAAGGTCCTGGCTTCCATCCCCAGAACTAGAAAAAAAGGCAAGCTTGCTCAGAACTGTTCAATTTAATATTCATGATGGATCCATGCTGGCCTTAACCCAAGCTTTTAACAAATCTCTGCAAAACTAAGAATGATCTTGTGTCTACCGTGTTACACACCTGCTCACTTCCCCAGTACCTGGACACCAGTCTGAGAAGCGAAGCCCTAAGGATACATGATACAAGTCTGTTCTCTGAGAGTTCAAGTCCCTTTTTGATAGAGTTGGATTGTTTAGTCTTCACTTGAAAAGCAGATGGAAAAATATTCAAGTTGAAAGAATATAGATCTAGTACTTGAGGTGTTAGAATTGGAGGGGGTCTGTGGGAGAGGAAATGCATAGTAAAGAACAGAAGATCAGATGAGATTTAGCTCCTGATTCTGGCATTTAGCAGCTGTGTGATGTCTGGCAGGTTACTTTTGTTTCTTCTCCTTTGGGATAGGCATTTAGTTGCCTAAAAAAATTTGTATTACACAAAACAGTGCCTGAGACCTTTTAAGCAAACAAAAATGTTAGATGTCTTTTCATGTGTTTTGAGTCATCCAACGGACTTTTGTTTTATGAAAGGGTGGAGAATTTATATATGCATATATATTTATTTACATTTACATACTTTTTGTCTTAAGTTTGTTTGCTTTATGGTACTGGGGACTAAGCGTAGGGCCTTTACACTGAGCTATCTTTTCAGCCCACTGATTTTACTTTTGATTTGAAAGGTCTCACTAAGGTCTCGTGAAGTCACTAAGTACCCAGGCCCCCAACAAACTTGGGATCCTCTGCCTCAGCCTCCCAGAGTGTTGTGTAACAGGCCTATGCCACTAGCTAAATTAATAGTATTTTTCTTTAAATTCTTTTGGCTAGTCTGGGTTTTACTTCCACTTCATAATTCTGGGATATGTGAGGTCTAATTTGCTTCTAATTTGGTGACTATTAGGTTAACTTTAAATTAACATCTCAGGATTTTACTGTCTGAAACCTAACCTCTTTGCAAAATGGTACTCATAACGATCTGTCTCAGGGTTGGGAGGACTGATGTAATCCTGCTTTTTTTTTTTTTTCTTGGTGATACTGGGAATTAAAGCCAGGGCACTCCACCACTGAGCTATTAATACATCCCTGGCCCTTTTATTATCTTATTTTGTAACAGAGTCTCTAAGTTGTCCAGGCTGGCCTTGAACTTAGGATCTCCCACCTCAGCTTCCTAAGCAGCTAGGGTTATAAACATGTGCCACTGCACCTAACTTCATGTAACATTTTGAACTGTGCTGATAAAATGAACATGAGATGCGCTTTGTTACACATTACTCGCAGCCCAGGCCACTGAGAGCCAGAACAGTGCTCAGAGCTCATCTTGTCATTCCCTTATTCATTTTCAGGCTACCGCCTAAAAGACTTTGGAGATTTGAGTTTTACTCCAGTCCCCAAAGATGACCTCTACAACAACCTGATAGCGAATCCACGCTCAGTGGGCCTTGCCAACCAGGAACTGGCCAAGGTGGTCAGCAGAGCTGTGTCAGGTGGCTACAGCTGTGTCACCGTTGGGGGAGACCACAGGTAAGCCAGGAGCCAAGCATGGTGAGGGGCTGGCTGCATGATAGAGTGCTTTGGGCAGATCTTACAGATCTTGGTTTCTTCACTTAAGAGAAAAACATCTTACAGAAATTTTTAGGGTACAGTATACGTTATAACATCTCAGTATCTGAGGTTCCAGCTGCCAGAGGCACTGTGAGGTTTTCTTTACGCGAGGCATTACATAGAAAGAGGGCAATATGCCACCTGGCAAATGCGGCGGCAGGCAGAGCAAGGCCTTTCTCAGAAAGGTCACCGTGTTGTGCTTTTCTCCTGGAAATTTTTCTTGAGAAATTATCTTAGGACTTCCACTGGATTAGAGAAATGGAAGAATCTATCAACAGGCTGAATTTAGGCCTTGTAGTTAGCATTTCTGCTAAGTTGTCAGGGTCCTTCATCCTTGGCATGTGAACGTATTTTCTACATCCACATTATGGGCCCTACATGACTAATACAATCAGTCCTCTGATTCTGTCTTCGTAAATCAGCATGTACTTCACTGAGCACTGCAGTACTAGGGAATATGGGAAACACTTGCGATCTATGAGGACTAGATGAAATATATACCATGTGAAATGAGAATTAATTAAAATTATTTTTACTGAATTCCAGAGAAGGAAGAAGTCAGTCTGGGCTAGCGCAGTTGAATTTCACAGGAAAGTATGATGTGAGTTAAGCAATAAAGGTTTTGTTTGTTTGAGGAGTGGGTACTGAGGAGTGAACCTAGGACCTACTGAGAAGCATCCTCAGTACTGTAGAGAAATTGAATGATTTATCCTCCGTCACATAATTCTTCCTGAACTAAAACTCTAGGATTCTGACTTTAGCACTAGACCATGCTCACCCTCAAACAGGCCTAATGTGGTAGAAGGCCCAAAAGGCTGTACCATATTGTACCGGCCAGGGATGGCTAGTTTCAGTGATGCCTAAACTGCATTTCCCATCTATGGCAGACTTCTTGATATCCATCTGGTCTCATCAGCTGCATTCCAGCAGCTGAGAGAGGAAGGGTAGTGATGTAGGGAGTTAAGGACGAGACAGTAAAAACAGAGAACACTTCAGATACTCAAATTTTTGTCACGTAAATATATGAAAAATAGCACACAGCTAGCCTTTAGTGTTTTCAGTGGTGTGCACGAGATTTTTAGTTAGGATTAAAGTCTAGCAACTTCAGCTTTGCAGGTTTTTAAGGATTATATACAAGCTTTTTTTTTTTTTGATGGTGGTCGTAGTGGGGATGGGGATTGAACCAGGGCCTTGCATATGGTAGGCAAGTGTTCTACTGTTGTGTTGCACCCACAGCCCACTTTGTCATTTTTATCCTTGATGTTAGTGCAGCAAGGTCGAGTAGGACAGGTCTGTAATCCCAGCAGTCTAGGACAATGAGGCAGGAGGACTGCAGGTTTGAGTCCAGTCTAGGCAATACAGCAACTTAGTAAGAACCTGTCTCAAAACCAAAAATAAATAAAATAAAAAATAATGGGCTGGGAATGAAGCTCAGAGTACAAGGCTTTGAGCTCGATCTCTGGTACCACAATTTTTTAAAGTTAATGTATGTAATTGATTCTTTGGAAGTCAGATCTCCCAGATCTTCCTTCAGTGATGTATATTAAGCAATATTTTTTTTTTGAGTTGTAACATAGATCCTTTCATTTAGCCAGACTTTATCCATTTTAATAGATACTTAAGGTCTTTTTCTGGGCCACAATGCCAACAGTGACATCTGCCACACTGCAGTGATAGTTGTCAGCACTGAATCTTTAGAGCTTTGTATTTCTCCTGTCTAATCCACTCATGTTTAATCTTTGAGAAGTATAATCCAGGGACCCTTGTCCTACCTTGACCCAGAATCAGTTCTGGCCCTGACTTTGACCCAAGGACAGAGTGTAAGCTGTGCTGGCTGAGGGCATTTGTTACTGGGGATGTATGCCAAGCAGAGAGCCTTGAAGACTGTCCTTGTTTTTCACAGCCTGGCAATTGGTACTATTAGTGGCCACACCCAGCACTGTCCAGATCTTTGTGTCATTTGGGTTGATGCCCATGCCGACATCAATACACCTCTGACCACTTCATCAGGAAATCTCCACGGACAGCCAGTTTCATTTCTTCTCAGAGAACTACAAGACAAGGTCAGTGGGCCAGCATGAGAAGGGTGACTACCGTATAGAGCCATTCTGGTACCTCTGGTTGTTGCTCAGTAAGACTGGGGCAAAGGATGGGTTTTGTGGAGCCTGACACTCCTTCATTTGTTCGCTAAGCCCTAGAAAAAGCCAGGTAGTCTGCTGGGTGTTAGGGGTATAAATATGGCTAAAACACGGTCCCTTCTCTTGGGAGGCTCTTAATCTGATATAGTGCAGCAGGGACTAACTATAGCAATGGGTATTCCCACAGTCTGAGCACTTCTTTGCTAGAAGATAAGTGATACCATAGTTAATATTTTGGTGATACTTTCCTGAACTGTTTAAAAGACACAGAGTCCATATTAGGTACAGACTAAATCTGTATGTCCCTCCCCTCAATGAGAACCCAAGTTAAATCAGAGAGTATAAAGATTATTTATTAGGCAGAATTTGGCTGTTGGCAACCTGAGACGGCAAATGAGTTACGCTTTAAGAACTGATTTGTAAACAGTTCAGTTATTTGCATATTTCTGCTATTTAGGTAAGTTAATGAGAAACCAAGGTATTTTTTTTTTCATTCTTGAGAAAACTGTGTTGTTTTTAAGCCTCCCTTCTAAAACATTTCCACTTGCAGATCAGGCATGTTTTGTATTTCTTTAAACATGTCCTATGGTCAGGGGCAAGTGAGTACACACCCTCAAGGTGTATAGTGATGACAGCTGGAATTCTTAATTTTTCTTGTTCATTTTTCTTTTCATAGGTACCACCGCTCCCAGGATTTTCCTGGATCAAACCCTGTATCTCTTCCCCAAGTATTGTGTATATTGGCCTAAGAGATGTGGACCCTCCTGAACAGTAAGTAGATGTATTACAGTTAAGCTCTGGGTCTTTCCTGACCACTTAGTTCCTTGTATGTGTGTTTGTAGTACTGGGCACTAACCCAGTTCTTGTAAGTTGATAATCTATCTGTTGTGGTCAATATAAAGGCGAAATTTTCCTAAATATACACTTACTTATATATTTTTTGTGACATTGAGGATGAAAGGCAGGACCTTTGTATTTGGCTATCTCCTTGGTCTTTTCTAAATTTAAAATTTGAGACAAGGTCCCTTAAGTTGCCCAGGTGGGACATGAATTGTGACTGTATTGACTCAGGCTTTTAGAGTGGTGGGATTACAGGCATGTGTTACCATGCTGGCTTAAAACTGTTTTGGTTTGGTTTTTTTTTTTGGTGACTGAACTCAGGCCTGCACACTGAGCTATATCCCATCCCTTTTTACTTAATGAGATACCATCTTGCTAAGTTGGCCAGGACAGGCTTGAGCTTAACGATCATCCTGACTTATCAAGTCTCCGGGAGTGCCACAATTCAGTACCACCTCACTTTTAAAACGGTGTTTGAAACTAAGAATTCTTACCTTTATATCTCACCAGCTTTATTTTAAAGAACTATGATATACAGTATTTTTCCATGCGAGACATTGATCGACTTGGTATCCAGAAGGTCATGGAACAGACATTTGATCTGCTGATTGGCAAGTAAGTAACTACGATACATGTTCGGCTTCTAGATCTCAGAGGGAGACGGTAAACTCCCAACAGGCAGCCCATGTTAGCTTATCTCTTGAGCACAAAAACTATTTTTAAAATAAAGGCAAAATGTACATATAAAATTTTCAAATAGTTTACAGAAGTATAACATGAAATGTAAATAATATTCTTCCTTGGGTCAGAACCCCTGTCTCTAACATATTTCCCTTTATCTCCACTTCACCATGTATCTTTTGAGATGCAGCATTCTTTGTTCCAGGGGTCCCACTTTTCCCAGCCTCACTGCTTATCTAAGTTTTGTATAAAGCAAAGCTTGGGAGTGTAGAAAGATGGAAGACAAATACTAAACAAATGTAATTTAAAGAGGATTTTCCTGCTAGGGGCATGGTGGTGCATGCCTGTAATCCAAGCTATGAAGGAAGCTGAGACTTGGGGATCACAAGTTCAAGGACAGCCTGGGCAACTCAGTGAGACCTTGGCTGAAAAGAAAAAGAAAAAAGCATATTCTGGATGACTGATGTCATAACTGCCGTATTACTGTATGCCATCTCCTAAGATGTTAAGAAATTTAGTCATATGGTATAAAGATCTGGATGTTTCAGCCACTGGTCATTTGTACTTAAGTTGGAATTGGAAGTTGTTAAGTTTACAGACATAAAATCAAAATTAAGTATAACTGTTGTTATGCCCAAAGGATAACAGCAACTGTAACCCAGATCAGGCTAACATATCAGAGCCCAGTCTTGTGCGGAAGCCAAGATTTCTTCTACTTCTACAGTGCAAGAGGCTCTACTGCCCAGGGTAAGCCCAGTCACATAAATTAGAGTCCATCTTGTGAAGCATGCCGAACAATCCCAATATCATAAAGTACTGGTTAGGAAACTTATATACTAGCCCTAGTAACTCCCAAGAATAGGAAACCTGGAAATACGCTGTATAAGCAAAATATCAAGACCAATAGCAACAAAATCAAGAAGTTGCCATCACAGAAGAAATGAGTGTACAAGCACAACCAAAAACATTCTTGATGGGTTTGGTGGCACAGGCATATAATCCCAGCACTCTGAGAGGAGGATCCCAAGTTCTAGCCTAGCTAGGGCAACTTAATGAGACTCTGTCAAAATCAAAAGTAACAACATGCTGAGGATATGCTCAGTATAAAGGCCCCTGGGCTCAGCCCTCAGCTTCCTATAACTACAACAACAAAACAACCCAACACATTCTTTTGTCCTGTTCTTTTTCAGAAGACGGAGACCAATCCATCTGAGTTTCGACATTGATGCATTTGACCCTACAGTGGCTCCAGCCACAGGAACCCCTGTTGCAGGAGGACTGACCTATCGAGAAGGCATGTATATTACTGAAGAAATACATAATACAGGTATGTAGAAGTCTTCAGCCTGTTAAGTATATACCTAAATATGCTAAGGCCTTGTCCTTACAGGAGATCTTTTCTATATCGTATTGTTGATGTTGCTGTTATTTAAACTTTTAATAGATAAAAGCCAAATGGCCAGAGTAATAAATAACACAGTCATTTGGAGGCATATCTTTTTTTTTTTTTTTTTTTTTGAGACAGGGTCTCACTCTGTAGCTCAGTCTGGTCCTGAATTCACTATGAAACCCAGGTTGGCCTTGGACTCACATCAATCCTCCTGCCTCATCCTCCCTAGTGCTGGGATTACAGGCATGTGCCACCATGCCCAGCTTATGTGGTGCTGGGGAATTTAATTGCTGAGCCATGCCTCCAGCCCTGGAGGTATATCTGGATCTGGACTATATCAAAATATATACAGTAAAACTGAATAGGAAATTGTTTTTATATAATCAAAATACTTATTTAACTTAACAAACTGGCAAACTGATACAATTCCTTGTTTTTAAGTCATCTTAAGGAAGATTTAGAGTATAGGACTACCTGGACTACACTCAGACCCTGTCTCAAAAAAAGGGGTTGGGAGACTAAATAGCTATCATTTATTTTTACTCTATTGTTAGGAGGTTGGTTCATGCAAGTTCATGCAAGGGAATTTAGAGTTAAAGCTGATCTCTTGATGGTACTGCAAGCTGGAAAATATCTTCATCCTTCTATCCAGGATAAGTTTTGTGCAAGTATTTGTTTGATAGTTACTTTAATAAGGAGGACACATTTGGATGAATGGCTGACAGAGCAGTGAGGCAAGTTCTGGATTATCAAAAGTGGCTACCAATGGTATTATACCCAAACTCATACCTGTTTACTTGTTTGCCCCCAGTTTCCATTTCTGTCAGAAGCTTCTGGTTTTAAGGCAGCTTTAAATGACTTCTCTTTCTAAGATTTAAACAACCACCAAATGACACTGCTTCAGTATCCATTTAATGAATCTGGGGCATAGATAGATGCACAGAGACTGAAAGGTCCAGAGCTCCAAGGAACCACTGACAAGTTGGGACAGAAATGGGCATCAAGCCGTGTAGCCTGCTAGAACCTTAGGCCAATATCGCCTCTCAAGTGTGATGGTGGCAAGACAGTTTGATTCTCAGATCCCGAGCTCAGATACTGCCAAGTCCTTGGGTCAGTGAAGAAAGAACCTAAAAGTTCATTGCTCCATTTTGCTTCCCAGTGATACTACTCAGAGGAGAGGTTAATAATAACCTGCAGCAGGTAGATTCCAGTAGTTCTGCCTTGTGCTTCCTTCCCCTGCTGCAATATTTTATTACTTTATTTTATTCCAAAAGATAGCTGGGCCTGGTGGTACATGCCTACAACCTAGCACTTGGGAAGCTAAGGCAGGATGATCCCTGACAGTTTAGGCCAGGTTGGACTACACAGTAAGACTGTCTCAAAACAAAAGAACAAGACGGTAACACTGGCAACTCACTACATAAACAGTTTGCTTAAACTTGAAGGTAGCAATACTCTGGATATATAGCTAAAATATATTTTTAATAGTACAAATCCTCATTAAGCCCATAGAATTCAGAGATATAACTATCAGGACACAAGTCTATGTGCAGGAAATGACGGAAATGCTATGGAACATGCCTGGTCATTGCAGTGTTGCACAGTAACTCAACTATAGGTTTCTAAGACACAAATATGAGAGCAAATATAGTGGTGCTAAGCGTATCATACACTATAATGTAATATCAATAAATCATTAGGTAAATCCACCCTTGATTCCAGAATTGCTAACCACTTTAAATATTCTCGAATACTATTCTTGAAAACCAGTTTGCTCAGATGACTTGAGGAGGTAGACTAGCTGTAATAAGAATAACCAATTAAAAAGCTAAATTCTCCAGAGAAGTAGGCCATGTATGAGACAATGGGGTAGAGGGTAGACTGAGGTGTGCCCCTTCTTTTCTGCCCCCTCTAGACCAAAGGAAAAACAGTGCTGAGGAATTGGATACAAGATCACAAATCCTCACAGAAGGCAGCTGGAGTCCAAATTAAACAGTCAATATATGATCGAGTCCTCCCTTAAACAAGTGCAAGATGCTGGGAAACAAAGACATGGGGAGAGTTCTCAGAACTCAGGCACAAAGGGGCAAGAATAAAGTCCACAGTGATAACTACATTTCAGGGCACACAGTATGGTGCTTTTAAGAGATACAGCTGGGGATAAGAGATGGTTCAGTGGCAGAGTATGTGCTTAGCATGCATGATACCCTGAGTATGTTCCCCAGTGTTATAAAACCAAACAGGTTATAGTGTCACAACACCTGACAGCTATGCCTATTATGTTAGTTGAACAGGGATGACTTTGTGACCTTAAAGATTTGAGTCTTCCTATAGTATACTAACATTTTAAGTTCATGGCCAAGAGGATGGGTTACAGAGGTTTTTAATAGACCAAATTTTATAGTGGAAAATAACTTTTTACCTTGGTGGGTGCTCTCTGTCCAGGTAGGCCAGTCTTCACTCAAAGCAGCAGCTAGGGACTTTCCTGAAGCTTTGTCTACTTTCTTTTTCCAGGGTTGTTGTCGGCAATGGATCTTGTTGAGGTCAATCCTCAGGTGGCCACTTCAGAGGAAGAAGCAAAGGCTACCGCTAGCCTGGCAGTGGATGTGATTGCCTCTAGTTTTGGTCAGACAAGAGAAGGAGGACATATTGTCTATGACCAGCTTCCTACTCCAAGTTCACCAGATGAATCAGAAAATGAGGAACGTGTGAGAATTTAGAAGTGTATACTACCATGTTTCACAATGGGCATTCCAGAGTTGCTAGACATTGTGAGGGGACAGATATTAAATGATTGTTTGGGTCATTACTGCCTTAATGAGAATACTGCACATTCTCACTACTGTAAAGTTTCCCCTCTCCATTTTGGTGACCAATACTACTATACATGTACTTGTGGCTTTTTGAGGTTCACAAGGTATTAATATGTTACAGTACTATGTAAATTTGAAGAAGTCATAAACAACATTTATTATCTTGGTATATCACACTGGTATTGTCACTGTACCTTCACATTTATGTGGTTTTCTGTCTGCCCACCCACTTCCCACAGTCTGGCTACACAGTGATTTCTTGTGGCTGTGAGTAGCCCAAAGCAGCAACAGGCTTATTCCACATTCCCAACACCAAGCATCCCCAGGGTCAAAGCTCTGATCCACAAAGCCTTCCAGGTAGAAAGCTTAATGTCTGCGAAAGAACTTGTAATAAACCAGACCTCCCAGGATGACTAGCTCCAGTATGATGACGATGGAAAGCAGCAGCTTGTTGGTTGTCACTCTATAAGGAGAAGCACCAGGATTAGTAGTTGTCTGTAGTCCACATAATCACATTTCTTGTTAATATTTTGGGGATTGACATCAGGCCAGTGCTGGAGGCTATGAGGTACCCTGAGGTACCAAAACTCATAAGGTTATTTGGCTGTAACTTAGGGATGACACTGACTACCTCACAGAAATGTGAAAAACTGGGACAATAAATAACAAAGCATAAAAACTGTTTATTGATTTTAAAATGTCCTCAGATCATCATTTCAAATAATAGAAGTACAGTATCATTATCTACCATATAGTACCGCACTAGTCATCTATCACAAGGGAGAAGGGTTTGGGGCAGACTCTCCAGTGTCAAAAAGTCCAGTTGACAAATGGAGGCCGGACTCAGGAAAAATAACAAGAAGCCTGGGTACTGCCTTTCAATCCCTTGTAAGTTACTTCCCTTTTTTCACTCTCTTCCTATTCCTCTACTTTATTCTCCTACCTAAACAGTTATCTGCAGTATGCAAAAAAAAATATTGTCTTTTGTTTACACAAAGAACTCAATGTCTGCTTC
The DNA here is from genome assembly GCA_004027205.1 of Ctenodactylus gundi. Classification (NCBI taxonomy): domain Eukaryota; kingdom Metazoa; phylum Chordata; class Mammalia; order Rodentia; family Ctenodactylidae; genus Ctenodactylus; species Ctenodactylus gundi. The sequence continues at coordinate 680,723 of PVKB01000306.1, read as the reverse complement.
TCATGGTCACTCTGAGTTTCTTCTTATTCCACAAAGACAACTCTATACCTCCTGCTAGTTTCATGAATGGGTTGTAATTTTGTTTCATGGCTGGCTATGTCTGCCCAAGGTCATGCAGATCACCCACTTACATCCAATTTCAGCTTCAGGAACACTTCACTTTGGCTCTCATTCTGTTGCCCTTAGCACTGACCTCAAGGCTTTTACTTGCTAACAAGATAGGACTTCAGAAAAAGGACCTGACTTCCATGAAGGACAAGTAGAGCCAAAAGCTGCACTAAGCAATAGCAGTGAAAACTGCTTTCTAATGAACTTTTCAAAAGATACATTTCAAGAAGTTAAGAAGCTCTGTTATTCCCATGAGTCTTCTAAGGAATGTAAACTGCAATGAAATGGCCCACTGCTTCATGTCAGAGCAGTATATAATTTTAACAAAGGATTTTTATCCTTGGATATTTCACTATACAGAATTATATTCCTTTATTCTGATCTGCCAGGTGGAACTGAATTACAGGAGCACTAAGTGGTTTCCAGGTGATTTATTAGGAACATTTTAGTAAGTCACTATTTTAAGCTTTCTTGGCTGAAAGACCTTAAGAGTAGAGAGAAATTAATTTTGTAACTATTTTTAACACTTACTTTCTGGACATTGAACGGAGAATCTTTCGACTTTTGCTCAAGTTTTCACTGGTGTTTACCAGCTGAGAAAAGAAAAAATACCAATTACTTCCCCCTCTTTGAAAAGTACCTATCTAGAATTTGAATGTTCTTAAGCAGTGGGTGTTAACTGGGGGTATATGTTTTTTAAAAAGCCACGAAACTGAACTAATTTAAATGATGGCCTTTGAGTGCAAGCAGAAGCAGCTAGAAAGGCCAAGATGCTTTAGTGTTCATCACAGAGGCCTGGGAATCACTGTTTACCAAGGCTGCCATAGGTGTGGGCATCTGGTTGGGACTGAGCAATCCCTTCACCTTGGCTACTCAGAACAGGAAGACTTCTTATGTACCTACCCAGTGACTATGAAGCAACTTGATTTGAATTTCATCAGCCAAATTCCAGGAAAGCCTCCTGAGTTAATGGCTGTTTTTTTTTTTTTTTTTTTTTGGGGGGGGGGGGCGAGGGTTACCATTTTAAGGATCTTGTTACTTTTCTCTCGTTACACCCATATGACAGTTACACTGGATTGTGAAGTGAATTAACTCACAAGGATCTTTTTCTTTTAAATGCCCATTACTCATCTAGAAGCTGGGGATATTTCATCAGATGCCACTGCTATCTGTTCCCAACATGCAGTGGCCATGATAAATTAAATCCACCTGGTGTGTTCAAAAAATCAAAATCCATGCAAATTGTTAACAAGTTTCATTCTCCATAGCTGATAATGAATATGGTATTTTATTGAGGAATCTTCAGTGAAATGGGAAGGGATCACTGATTTATTTTAAAAATGAAGAACTGTGGCTATTATGATGTATAAAAAAAAAATCCCAAGTCCCTGTACCAGTTTATCCAGTATTTTCCTGTATAAATCTTGACCTCAGTATGTTTTTAAGTTTGAATTTGCATCACACTATTAAGAATACAGCATTCCAATGAGGGTGTAGCTCAGTGGTGGAGTACTTCCTAGCATGTGCGAGGCCCTGTGTTTCATCCCCAGCACCCAAACAACAAATCTTCCACTGACGGTTTTCTATTTTAAAAATTCTTCTGTAGATTAACTCAGAGAGGAAGGAAGGATATTTTTTTCAAAGGCTTATAGAATAACTGAGGCCCCCAATATAGTCATAATCTGGTCTCTGTATTACTTCCTACAATGACCTAGTTTAACAGTAAAAAAAATTACAGTCCAGAACTGACCTGTAATTTATAATTTATACATCCATAAAGTAGTAGACAAATTTTATAGAAATGGCAGTTGAACCCAGGGCCTTTACACTGAGCTATATCCCTAGCCTTTCTTTTTTTTTTAATCTCTCACAGGTGTGTGCCATCAAACCCAACTCTGGAGGTACTGGTTTTTTTTTGACATGTGGAAAATGATGTTGGCTCTAAATGACAAGGTCTTAAAAGTAGACAGCATTTAAATAACAGAATATACCACTAGATATATAAGGAATTAAAATCTCTTGACAGCTTTGAGTCCTTATGTGCCTTTTGATATATCTCTTGCCATAGACATATAATACAAGAATTAATAAGAGAATGATTCTCATCTTACAGATACAAGTCAGGTTCTCTGGCAGTCTGTAAAACAAAAATATTTCTTCCAATGCCACTTATACTGTAAGGATGAAAGTATTTTAGGGGACATTTCTCTTAGTCAAGCAAACTAAAAAGCAAAGCACAAGAACTTAAAAAATGGTTGTTCTGTGAATTCAGAACTGCTGCCACTCTGTCCTAACTTGACATGACGCCTACTTACTCTGCTCTTGGTACGTTCCAGCTGTTCTCGTTGCTCCCCCAGCTCTTCTATGATTTCTGAGCCAATCTGGTCAGTCTCCGTGGCAATCCGATGAGATCGCTCGATACTCTGACTGGCCCGGTTGAGGCTTTCAGTGCCTTGCAAAAGCATTGCCCTTTGAGACTGTAGCCGATTCTGACAGACGTATAGAAATGGAAATATTAGATACCTCCCATTATAAATTCATGATCAGCATATTCCTTATGACTTTCCTTAAGAAAGAATACAGGGCTGCAGGAACAGTACAGTAGTAACAGCACCTGCCTAGCAAGGGCAAGGCCCTGAGTTCGATTCCCCAGTATGACACAGGCTGGGCATGATGGTGCATGCCTATCATCCCAACACTTGGGAGGCTGAAGCAGGAGGATTGCTGTGAGCTTGAGGCCAGCCCTGGTTACATAATACAGTGCGTGTAGGACCAGCCTGGACTACATAGCGAGACCTTGTCTTTAAAAAAAAGAATGTAGTGAGCAATAATTTTCATTACATTGCTCCTTCGATGTCTGCAAAGAATTGCTTCTAGGACCACTGTGGACACCGATCTATGGATGCTCAAATTCTTTAAATAAAACGGTGTAGTATTTGTAGTATATACACATTTTCTCATATGCCTTATTTTTTGGAAATCGAGCCCAGGAACTTGCAAATGGTAGGCAGGTGCTCTATCTCTGACCTATATCCCCAGCCTTCCTAAAAAGTCACCTCTAGCCTATTTATAATACTTAATACAATGTAAATGCCACATAAACAGCTGTCCTGTATTGTTAGATAATAACAACAAAAAAGTCTGTACATGTTCAGTACAGGCATGGCTTTTTAAAAAATAGTACTTTAAATCCAAGGTTGGGCGGCTAGAGGAATGACACAGCAGTTAAAGCACAAGCCTAGCAAGCGCAAGGCCCTGAGTTTGATCCACCAACACCCCACATAAGCCAGGCACGAAGGTACACAGCTGTAATCCCAACACTTGGGAAGCTGAGGCCAAGGCTAGTCTAAGCTACACAGAGGCATTCAGGACCAGCCTGGGCTACAGAGTGATAACCTGCCTCAAAAAAATTCTAAAAATAAAATAAATCCAAGGTTGATTGACTGTGCAGATACAGAAACCATGGATCTGGAGGGCTTTAATTTTAAGACAGAACCAAACATGATCACTAACTATAAGATACTGTTTAAGGCTGCAGACTAAAGCACAACCTGAAGTCTAATCACCAGTATCCTAGTATCTAGTATCTGCTGCTTCACAGCTGTTATACTTAATGTGAGGCACAGGAATTTTTTTTAAATAAGCATTTTCTTCATGTTTATGGTGAATTTGAAATGGTCCACTGTCTATTGGACTAGCAGCTTCAGAAAGGCAGGAGCCCAGATTGGGAGGGGCAGGAGCTACCTGAGAGAGCACAGGTAGCCTACAGCTTTGACAATGCTATAGGCTGAACAGCTGACTTGTGCAGCCCTAGATAAATACTAATTTGAGGATCCCCACTTGACTGATGCTGAGGATTGAGGAACCATGAGCAGCTATTATTTTTTAGTACATTAAAAAAAAATTTAGAAATCTGAGACACTACCACATTCTGGTAAAAAGACATGGCTACACTCTTGGTGAGCCCCCAAAAGCATTTCACCTGAAGAGAGAAGGAGAGAGGGAGGGAGGGAGAGGGAAGGGGAGGGAGGGAGAGGGAAGGGGAGGGAGGGAGAGGGAAGGGGAGGGAAGGGGAAGGAGGGAGAAGGGGAGAGGGGGGCGGGAGAGGGGAGAGGGGGAGGGAGGGAAGGAGAGGGGAAGAGGGAAGGAGGGAGAGAGAGGGAGAGGGAGGGAGAGGGAGAGAGGGAGAGGGAGGGGGAGAGAGAGAGAGAGAGAGAAAGAGAGAGAACCTGATACAGCTGCACTGATTTGCTCTGAGGGAAGGCAGTATCTGGGGCTCCAGCAGGCTTCTCCAGCTGCCCTAATTATGTCAGGCTTTACTCTTGCCTACAACTGTAAGCACACAGCACGGGGACAAAGCCTCCTCTGTCTGGTCAGAAATAACTACCATGGACAGAAATAGGCGCGGATCTAAGTTCTTAGCTACTCAAAGCACACACAATCAAAAACGGTTGACTACAGAGCAGATAATTACTGGCAAGCGGACATCATCAAGAAGCCAAAAGATGGTTCTCAGAACTGAAGTAACAGGACACATTTTCACTTAATAAAAGGCATAGAAACGAGCAGATGAGGGAAACAGTAAACGAGGTTCAAATAAGCCCAGTTATATTAGCTCAAAAGAAAATGACAAGCAATTTTCAAAACAAAAGATGCAGATTTTCAAATGATTAGGCTTAAGAAAGCAGGAAAAGGGGCTAGGAGAACAGCCAACCAGTTAAAGTGCCTGAGTAGCAAGCTCAAGACCAAGTTCAGTTCCCCTGCACCAACCACATAGCTGGACGTGGTGGCACACACCTGTAATTCCAGTATTCGGGAGGCTGAAGCAGGAGGATTGCCATGTGTTCAAGGCCTGCCTAGGCAACACAGTGAGTGCAGGACCAGCCTGGACTACACTGCAAGAACTTGTTTCAAAGGAGGAAAGAAAAAGCAAGCAGGAAAAGACAATCACATCACATAAATCAACCTCAATCAGGTATGGAACAATAATTCTACAAAGGTGGTACATGATACATAAATTATGATTTATGAAGCTGGGCATGGTAGTATGGGCCTAGTTTCAGCTCTCAGGATGACTGCCCAGGACTTCACAGCCAGTCTGGGCAACAAAGACCCTGTCTCTCAAGAAAAACAAACGCACAAACAAACAAACTACTTTTTCTTGAGACAGAACCTCAAATCTCACTAAACTGCCTAGGCTGGCAATTGCCTCAGCCCTAAGTAGCCGAGACAGGTGTGCACCACTGTTTTCACCTAAAGTTAGTACCTTTCTCCTCTTCTGTTGGTCAAGTCACTTTTACAACTCCTAGTTTAACACATTCCACTGGCCTTTTTGTTGAGTCCCTTCACAAGAGTCTCATGTGAGACACATGTGTGGCCGCATGTGTGGCCATTTCCTTCATATCCATTTGAAACTTCTTTGCCATTCTTAATATGTCTTGTTTTGACGTAAGCAATGTCAAGGAAGTACCACGCTGAATGTGCTATGGGAATAGAACCAAGGGGCACTCCACACTTGAGCTACAACCCTGCCCTTTTTTTTGTGAGACAGTTATGTTGCTCAAGGCTGGCTTCAATACTTCCACCTCTGCCTTCTGAAAAGCTGGAATTACAAGGGTGCATCACCTCACCCAGCATGATGTTATATTTTATTCCCTTAATTATCCAGCTTATTTAGATGATTTCAGGATATTTTTTAATTAATAAATTTTATAAATCCTAAAAGCTAGAGAGTCTATCTGGCTAATTTCCTATTACAACAGAACAGGGTGGCAAGGAGCCCTCTTTTGAGAAACACCCTCCATTTCTCCTGTATAATTTGTTGGGGCATCTTGATATTAAGGTAAAGAAAAGCTACAAATAATTTTGTAATAATACTTTGATAAATTAAAAACCTAACTCAATTTTGGTGGCATACTTAAAGTAATTCTAACATTTGTATGAGGGACTAAAAGAATAGCACAGTGGTTACAGCATCTGCCTAGTAAGCACAAGGCTCTCAATTTGATCCCCTAGTGTCACATAAGCCAGGTGTGGTGGTGCATGTCTGTAATCTTGGCACTTGGGAGGCTAAGGCAGAAGGCTTGCCATGAATTTAAGGTCAGCCTGGGCTACATAGTGAGTTCAGGATCAGCTTGGACTACAAAGTGAGACCCTGTTTCAATAAATAAATAAACTGAATGTGAAAGAAAAGCTGAAGACAGAAAATTAGATGAACAGGTCAGAACAGACAGTCCAGATAAAAGCAGGTACCATACTGCTATACAGAAGGCACTGTAGCATTTGTGTGTGTGTACATATATGAGACAAAAAAAACCCCTACATAAGCATATGGTGTAGAAAGACCTTTTTTAAAAGAGCAGGTAGCAGACAGAAGAGACTGGATGCAAGAAAAAGGGTAAGGTTAGTAAAAAGAAACAAAATCCAGTGGACACGAATAATGTGAACTATACAATATTTAATTCTTGAGCCATGTGCCCTTCAAGTGGGGAAAAAAAGGGTAAACACGTACCAGATGTTCATTCTCTAAGGTGTATGTGCCGTACTTCATGTCTCCTCGGCCCCCAGGTATGGCTGTCAAAGGTGTGCTTCTCACCTCCCGATGGAGTTTGGCAAGGTCCTTCCGGTAGTTTCGCAGCTTAGACATCATGGGGTTACGGAAAGACAGGGGTGCATACCGTAGTTCCTCCTCCATCTCTGCCAGCTGGGAAAGCGGAAAGTAATTAGTGGATGACTGGGTTATCCCCTCTCCCACTGGGGTATATGCCAGGTTTGGACTCCTCGAACCACACACTACCCCAAATAACACTTAACCATACGTTCCATGAGGTAACTACCATTTTCACTCCAAGGGCCTGGCACAGTGTCTTGGCAAGCACAGAGCAAGCATTCACAGTGTGATGAGTGAATGAAAAAGCTAACAAAAGCACTTGTGGCAGATGAAATGTCTTCATATATATTCTCTCTGTAATGTCCACAACAAATCAATACAGTCAGAATTTTCCTTTTCATATATAACTTAAATCCCCTCAGGATTATACCGTAAGAATAGTCAGGAGGGCTGAAAGAATGGCACAGTGGTTATAAAGCTCTTGCCTTTCAAGTGAAACGACCTTAGTTCAACTCCCTAGCAACACATAAAGCTGGGTGTGGTGGCACATGCCTGTAATCTCAGCACTCAGTAGGCTGAGGTAGGGGGATTTCCTGAAACCAAGGCCAGCCTGGGTTACACAGTGAGTTCAGGAGCAGCCTGAGCTACAGAACGAGACCCTGTCGCAAATAAATAAATAAATAAATAAATAAATCATCAGGGATACAAAACTTTAAATTCTCAAATTCACTATGCCATGTTTTTTTCCTGGTATGGTTCAACATGCCATCAAAAATTGCATTCCAGTCTCCGGTACTAGAAATGACAAAGGTTTGGCATCAAAGCTCTTCCTTCTCCTCCTCCTCCTGAAAATCAGAGATAACCAGGGTTCTACAGAGCAGACTGTGTGGGGAGTCAGTTTCCACGAATCTGGGATACGTAAAAGGTAACACTTAGACATGTTCATAAGAAGCCTTAAATTATTCTCATCTACCTGGATGACAAGTAGGACTGCAAATTTTGATACATTCAGAAAAAGTGTCTGAACAAATATCAAACAAATTGGTAGTATCTAGATTTTTAAAATGCTACCCATGATTTTAACAGACAGAGAAAACTGGTTCTCTAACTGATGTCATGGATATGCCAAGCTGCTCTGAGGTAGCAAAAGCTATAAGCAACTATTCCTATAGAGGAATGCCAGGGAGAATGACTTTAGCCCCAGTATGTAGTCCAAGCTGAACTTGGGATTCATGCTGGCCTCAAACTTGAACTTAGCTCATGCTGGCCTCAAACTTAGGATTATCCTCCTGCCTCAGTCTCTTGTGTGCTGGGTTTATAGGCATGTGCCACCACATCTGGCTTAGTCCCAATCTTAATGGGTTTACTGAGGCTAGAACATACTAAGACAGAGCTAGAAGGATTCTTGCTTTCAAAAGATCAAGGCCAAGGGGAAAATAAAACCTGAAAGAAAAGCTACAGGTTAAAAGAGTAGTCACTGTTAAAATGCTAGGCAAGAAGAACTGATGTCTGACAGGCTTCAGCCCCCAAATGGGTCAAGTCATCCTCCTGCATTCTGCCTAAGGAACAAAATCCAGCCACTGTGTTGTCTTTTAAGCCAGGCACATGGCTAGAACCACCTCTCAGCTACATTTTTACAAAGAAGAGCAACTTATCTAATGACCAGATCTTTAGAAAGAGATTTTAAAAGATTAAGTAAAGGTGTGAGAAGTTCTTAATGCTCATATCAGGAATGTATTATCAAAGAATGTATTTCAGGAGAATCGAGCTTTATCTACTTGTGTCTGACAAATCTTTATACCCATCTCCATTAGCTAGCCTCATATAATGAGAAATACAATCAAAATCAACGTAGGAACAGTTTTCATCCTTCTGGAAGATCAACACCAAGCAGATGACATAGGATATGAACTCTGTTCTTACCGTTTCATTTGCTTCCTGTTGCTTTTCATCAAAATCTCTGACCAACTTCTTCTTCTCTTCTAGAAAAAAAGAGTAGGTTTCGATCATTACTGATTCTGCACATTTGCAGAGGTCATTTCCTTTGCCTAGACTAAGTAACTTTCCCAGGTAAGAGTAGGAGTAACCCCTACAAGGCATTTACAAATGTATGGGGACCCACTATCACAAAGACTGAGAATGAGAGTATTACTATTGGCACTTACTACCTAGGGAACAAAAATATCTGTGCTTGGGTCAGTCCTGCGTAACAATTATTTGGTCCCAAAAGCCAAGAAACTACGGGGCCAGGCATGGTGGCACACACCTGTAACCCTAGCACTCTGAGAGGCTGAGGTAGAAGGATCACAAGTTTGAGCCCAACCTGGGTAATTTTGCAAGACCATGTCTCAAAAACCAAAAAAGGGTTGGGGATAGCTCACTGTGAAGGCTCAATCCCCAGGACCACAAAAAACAAAACAGGAACAAAACACTACAGACCCAAATTAATTGTTTTTCACCTTTTCTTCCCCAGCCCTCTCATCAATAAGATGAACAGGCACACTTACACCAATAAGACTGTTAATCAATACTGGTTCTCGGTAATCACTGCCCCACCTTCACCTCTACCGTGAATCATTTCTTCTATATTAACTCTTAGCCACAGCTTTTCTGCAAAGAAAACTCAAAGTCCAACTACTCTACTTGTTAGTGGGCACTTGTCTCCCCCTGGTGGAAGCACGGATCATTAAGGACTTGCTCTGTGTGACTAGTACTCCTCTTGAGGTTTTTGTTCACGTTCCAAGTCACTGTGGTGATTAATACCTCAAAATTACTCATCTTCCCATTTAGTAAAAATAGAACAAACCTCAACTTCAAAGCAATAACTTCTAACTAAAGAAGTATCATTTTTATCTTCACTGTTATCTTTTCCTGATCATTTAGAGTATAGAAGTTTCTTTTTAAGTATGAAAAACTACATATTAAGTAAATGTATTTTACATTGAGTAAGTTGACACAGAGAACACTATTAACAGTAAAAGTGGCACTGGATGTGGCAAAAAATTATTAAGCTATTTTGAGGTTGTTGTCTGGTAATTCTATATAGGGGGAGAGCCCTGATTAGTTGGGTGGGTGAGGGAATTAAGTTCTTTAACCAGCCTCCAGCATGTCTAAAGAGTATCACTTTATTCCTGTGTGTGTGTGTGTGTGTGTGTGTGTGTGTGTGTGTGTGTTTGAGACCGGGTCTCGCTCTGTGGTCCAGGCTAGTCCTAAACTCACTATGGAGCCAAAGCTGGTCTTAAGCAAACACTAATCCTTCTGCCTCAGCCTCCCAAATGCTGGGATTACAGGCGTACCCAGTTTATGGGGAACAGAACCTAGGGCACTGTACTTGCTAGGCAAGTGCTTTAACTGCTGAACTATGCCCAAGTCCTCTGTTACCTGACTTTCTTCCTTGGCTATAACCAAACCAGTAGTAATAGGAAGTAAGTCATCCCTTTGTATTAAATAAACAGAAGTCAGCCCATTTTAGAAAGAGGATGATTTTTTAAAATATTCATTCAAATGGTCTCCCTGGAAATCTACACATAATCTACTTTTTACCACAAAGTTACCACTGCTTATGTTTATTTTTAAACTCATCTTTCACAATTATTTTCACAACCTGGGGATACAGACCTGTTTCTGTTTTTAACTGTGTGAAGCTGTATCACATAACATTTACTATTTGGTTATTTTTAAGCATACAGTTCAGTGGCATTAAGTATATCACCCTTCTTTGCATCCATCGCAGCAGTTCATTTCCAGAAATGTCTCACCTGAATGCAAAACTCCATAGTATAAGGCAATAACTCTCCACTCAAACTACAGCTACCCTAGGCACAACACATAAGCCCAACAATCATGTCTGCCTTTGGATTATTTCACCTAGCATGTCTTCAATGTTTTTCCACCTTGATTAGTATCTTTTAAAACTTTTTTTTTTTCATTCAATGTGATTCCTAAATACAAGCCAGCACTTCCACTAACTCCAGAAAGAGTCATCTTTTCCAGAGATAACAGATGATATGGACTATGGAGAGGTGATACATGGGTATTCAATGTGCTGTCCTGAAATAAGTCTTGGATAATTTACCAGGATGTTTATCTTAAGCCTGACTTGTGAACACAACTCCATATAAGATGCAACCTCACTAAAGCATTACAGAAATCTGCATTGTATTAATCACAACAGCACTTGTCAGTTGTCTGTATTTGGTACTGAGGACCGAACCCAGGATGCAGGCAATGAGCTACATCCACACTCCTTTCTTCTATTTTTTCATTTTCAGGTAGTTATCCTGGGCGGGCTCCAAATCACGGCCCTCCCTCAGCCGCCCAGAGTGCAGAGCGCAGGCATGCACTACCACACCTGGCTCATCTGATGCTTCCTACATGGTCACATCATTTTGGATGTGTTCATTCTAGTCCAAGATCAAGCTGCTCCAGAAGAGGGAATTTTACCTTTTACCTTGTCACAGCTTTAAACTTCCTACAGATGTTGTTACTGTCTGAAAGAGCAAATGACAACACATCTTCCTTCTCCCTTGTCATGGTGACACTCTCTTAAATGTGCACAAGATCCTTCAAATAAGTATTTGCTCACAATGCTCATTTGTTGCTTAAAATGGGGAAAGTTCATCCACGGCAAACAGTATTCACCCTGCCCATCTGAGACGAGACTGAGCACAAAGGCAGCTGTTACCACTCAAATGAGGGCTGAGTAGTTAGCCATCAACAGTACAACACCTGCAGTCGAGGACCGCTACTTCCCTGGAGCAGCAGCATGGAGGTGTCACAAAGTGCTGAGTATCACCACTCCTATGAAATGGCTCATCTCCAGACTCAAGCCAATCACCTCCTGATCCAAACCAGACAGTGTAAAGCAGAGTTGTGCATTCTCCTCCAAGCTCAGGTTATTCTACAGTCGTGTTAGTAATAACGTCTCCTTTAAAATTCTTTTGTTAAATGCATACGAAAAATCTGCATTATCAGGAGGCAAATTCTAGAATGGTTGAAGGACAGTAAACTACACCCTTTGCTAACTTCCCTGTGTGATTCTGTTATTTTCAGTCTTTCTGGAGTTGGGAAAGTCTACATTATATCTGATATCATAAAACAGACTTAATTCCTTCTATAAGTACCCTACAGTTTATATATTTTCTTTTAAGACAGGTCCTTGTTCAATGGGCCTGAACTCACTATGGAGCCAGACTTAACCTGGGACTCACAGCAATCCTCCTGTCTCAGCCTCCCTCCCATATGCTGGGATTATAAGAGTGTGCCACCATGCCCAGCTTATGTAGTGCTGAGGAGCTGAACCCAAGGTCTTGAGCTTGCTATTCCGTCAGCCCCCAGCTGATCTATTCTGCTGAGCTACCCTGATGAACCATTCCGCCAGCCCCTAGCTTACACAGTTTTAAAAGAAATATTTTATATTCTCTCTCTGAAGACAATTTCAAGAATTTCACATTTATGCTACATTTCTTGAACTCCTAAGATTTAAAACAAAGACTCTGAAATCATTCCTTCTGATTTCAGTTTTAAAATTTATTAATGTTTGTGATACATATTAATTATATCCAGATTGAGGAACTGGTATATATATATGTGTGTACATTATATTTTGATCATTTTTACACTCCCTCCCACCAGAAACTTATCAAGGTTCCAAAGAGGCTGATCTCTACAACTGAGAGAGAACAACAGCTGCTCTTTTTTTCTGAGGCAATGTCTTACTTTGTAGTCCAGGATGATCCTGCACTCACTATGTAGCCCTGCTGCCTTTGCGTCTTGCGTGTTGGGACTGAAGGTGTGCACGACTGTGGTCAGCTTATGTGGTACTAAGGAATCGAATCCAGGGCCTGTACTCACTAGGCAAGTGTTTAACCATTAGGCCACACACATCCCACCAGCTGCCATCTTATGCTTAGTCTCAGAAACCACTGAACATCAGAGCTGAAGGCAACCTTGGAGACCATCTAGTCTAACCTCACTTTACAGGTACAGAAACTAGAGCCTAGAGAAGCTCAGTGCCACCCCCAGGGCCCTAGAAGGAATGACTATGGCAACTCTAGTTCTGAAATACTGGTCTCCCGATTCTCAATCCAGTGCTTATGTGCATTACAATACACATTTTTTTTTTTTTTTTTTTTTGCATTACCAGGACATACAGCCTTTGGCAACTGGTAAAATATGTTAAAACAAACAAACAATTAAAAAAACCCTCTTGAGAGCTGGAATCAATGCTACAAACTGGACAGAATGGATGCCAGAAACAAGAAACACAGACACACACACACACACGACGAATCACTCTCCAGAACCACTCTCCCCAACCCCACATGCCTGTCCAAAGCTGTCATGTATAACAAGTTCACCAGTACTGAATGTCTCCTTCGGTAACCTGGGTAGGTGGTGTTGGTACAATCTCTTTAACATGAATTAAATGGAAACAGCCTGTTACAAAACCAGAGCTAGAGAAAGCCGACTGTGACACTCCACTAAGTGGGGCCTCACTTTCTTTTGGAGGTTTGAGTTATCAGGCTGAGAATGATTACTCTTGGCCCATTACCGTGGCTGATATAACTTCAGCTAGACCAGCAGCTCAAAAATAAGAGGTTCCTTTACTTCCGGCACCTCATTGTACAGCCTCTCTTTGAAGACTTAGTTATCGCATACCATATACATCCATTTATAAGCATCCAATCCCTCTAAACCCATTTCTTTACTTGTATGGAATATAACAGTACTGACCCTGCAGGGCTATTGAAAAGGGTTAAAAAAGATAACAAAAAGCACTTAATAAGTAGCCGGCATAAGGGTTTAATAAACAGGAACTACCACTATTCTGCTTTTTCTTAAGTGGGCCTGGGGATGGAACTCAGGGTCTCCAACTTGTGGTCTACTGTCAAGTTAAATCCTCAGTCCCCATCACTGTCTTCAAAAGTAAATTCATAAGGAGGGAGACCTAGAGGCAAATAAAATTAACAAGAGTATGAAGGGAGTGGGAACAATTAAAATGCTGCAACCTATGCATAATTTAGCAGCCTACTGTATAGAGTACCATACAGTGGTTATTTGTTCTGGCTCCCAAAATAATGGGGTTTTGAATAGATATACTAAAATTTAAGTGAATTAAAATGGAAAACTTCCAATAATTCTGACATATGGAAAGTTAAATTCCAGTACTGTAAAACCAAAACTAGAATAACTGACTATGGGCATTTAATATTAATTGGCTTAAGCAATTACAGCACTCTTGAGGTATGTGGAAAGACATCTTTAGATGGTGCAGAACCAAAGTCAGTAATTCTAACGTAGATGCTCCAGGTAATAGTGGATGAATAATTACAGTATATGATAATGGACTAACATGTAGCTGGGAATGGTGGTGTGGGTCTGCAATCCCAATATGCTGGGAGGCTGAGGTAGGAGGATCATAAAGTCAATCCCAGCCTTAGTGACACAGTAAGACTTCATCTCAAAATAAACAAGAGATGCAGATATAGCACTGTGCAAAGGCCCTGGGTTCAATCCCTAGTACCAGGGGGTTAAAAGTAATGAAAATGTGAAAAACATAGAATAGGAATAAATTACTCTATTTCAATACTCAATTACTTTCTTTCCAACAATTTACAGTATTTATACATTCAGTCATTCAACAAATGTTTTAAAAAGCACCTACCATGTAACAGGGACAGTTCTAAGAGCTTAGAATACTTAATGAACAAAACAAAATATTGGATTTGTATTTTAGCTCATGGCTTTCACTGAAAAATCCATGGAGGATTGTTAAAACAGGCTACTTGTCAAACAGTTTTGGATTCTGTAGGTCTGAGATGGGACCTGAGGATGAACATTTCTAACAAATTTTTGGATGGGTGCTGATGCTGCTGGTTTGTGGACCACATTTTGTTCCAGTGAAAGGAAGACAATATGATTATAAAAATCAGAAATATGTAAAGTATTAAGTACATTAGGGGGAAAGTGTTCCGAGGAAAAAAATAAGTAAAACAAAGTAAGAGTAGTTGTCTGTGGAGCTGGTACTATTTTTCATTTAAATAAAATGGCAAATTTCCCATATATTAATAACAACAATTAAAAGCTCATACTACTATCAGCCAGTATTCTAAATGGCTTTCCATATAAACACATCTGTTTTTCACAAAATCTCTATGACTTAATCTCCACTGGCTGGGGAAATTAGTTTGGTTAAAGTAACCTCAAGTGATTAAAGTGGTATGGACTCATGTATTTCTCATTTGCTTTGTTTTGCTTTTCTGATATTCTGGGATTGAATCTAGGGTCTTATATGTCAGGCAAGTGCTTTACCACCAAAAAGCATACCCAGTCCTAAATTTCACTGTATTGGAATTTAAGAATTTACATAGTTTACCTATCTTAAATCCTCATTAATAAAGGATTTGTTCTTATTTTTTCAAAATCACACAATTACCAAGAGGTATATTTAACCCAGGCAGTCTGTCTCCAGAATTCTCGCTTTTGAATATTACTATACCGCCTCTCATTTCACATTAATAAGCTTTTGATAAATGTTATTTTTAATGGTAGAAGAAATATTTTGCCACACTACAACAAACACAGATTATGGTCCCTATTCTACAGGTATCCTGATGGTCTCATCCACAACCTAAACAAGTCTGCTTCTCTTTATCTTTCTCATGAACATCGATCATTCATTCAATTGGCTAAGTGAGAAAATACAGAAACCCTTTAACTTTCTTCCTCATTATTCATATCCAGTCTGGTCAATTTCTGCCTCAGAAGCACTTCTCGGATTTAGTCTCACTCTCTACATTCTTTTGTAACTTAATGACTGCAGAGCTCCTAAGGTGGTCCACTATGGCCACTGTCTTAACACCTACCAGCCAGCAGAACTCTCATAAAGTAAAATCTGTATTAGTCAGCTGCTTAATCTCCTTTACTAGTCTCCCTGTCAAGTCCAAAAGTCTTAATTAGGTCCTTTCACAATCTTAACTTTGCTTATCCGCTGCTGTCTCATTGTTGAGTTTTCCATTTCTTTTTCGCGCGCCTGGGTGTTACCGGGGAGTGAACACAGGGCCTTGACGCTGAATTATATCTCCAGCTCGTATTTTAACTTCTGCCTTTGAGGCAGGGTCTCACTAAGCAGCGAAGTTGCCCAGGCTGGGCTCAATTTTGAAATCATCCTGCCCCAGCCTCTCAGAACGCCGGGATTACGGACCTACCTCTTTCTATTTCCTCTCCGTCTGGCAAAACCCATTAAATCCCTTATATTCTACTTCCCAAAATCTACAATCGTCGTTTGTCCTTAATTCTTTGTCCTTCGGAAACTATGACTCTCCTTTATCAATAATGTTTTTAAATCTGTACAACAAAATACTCATCTATAAAAGCAGCTCATTCTATTTAAATCCAGGACTACAGACTTGGGAGGAGGAAAGATAAGAATAAATTAATCTTCAGAGTCCTGCGTGGATGCCAGGGAGGCCCCACCCCGACCCCCATCCCTCAGCGCGTCTCCCGCTGACCCTAGGCAGCAGGGAGGAGGCCCCGGGCGCTGGGGGTCGGCCGGCCCAGCGGGGCGAGCCTGAGGGTAAGAAGGCGCGGGGAGTGGCGGTTCTCTCCGAAAGCACGCAGGGCCGCTATCCCCAGAGCTCGTCGCGCCGCCGCCTCACCGGTCCCCGCCGTCCCCAGGAGCCGCTCGGGCACCCCTCGTAGGTCTTCATGGAGGCCGCGGAAGATCTCGTGCAGCTTCTCGAAATGCTCCGAGGAGGCGGCGGAGGTGGCCATGGCGCCGGGCGCCCCGGGGCAGCGGCCGCCAAGACTCTGGGCGCTGGGTGCGCTCCACGCCCATAGGTCAGCCCCCCAGCGCCGAAGCCATCACGGTGACCGCCGCGCCACAGCCGCCCGGAACGGGGCGCTTCCGGGCCGCGGCGAGGTCCTCGGAGCCGGCACGCCCTCTCCTCCAGCTGGTCTCCGCGGGAACGCCGCGCGCAGAGCCTGACGGAACGCCACGCGGGCCATGCTTCCCGGGCGACTCCAGGGGAGCGGTGCCGCGCCAGGGCGAACGACACTCCGCGGCGCTGGAAACGCTCAGCCTAGTGGGGGCAAAGCGCCACAGTAAAGAGCCTTAGGCGACCCGCGAGACTGGCAGCTTGGCCGCGTCCTCTAAGGTCCGACGGCCGGCAAGGGGCGGGACCGCAGTGCATTCTGGGAATTGTAGTCTAGTGGCGGATGCTCCAAGTTGGGGGTCGAGTCGGATCGGTTACCGCTGGTGGCACGACCTGCGCCTAGACGTCATCTTTACTTTGCTTGGCTACCGTAACTTCTTCAGCTTGCTTGCCGTTTGCTCTCAGCCCTGAAAATATAGGAGGATCAGGGTCCCGCCTGCCCTCGGGCTGCAGAGCACTTACTGGGGAGGTGGCCGTAGCCACCGCTGTTTCGGAAGTGGGACCTCAACAAACGCACTGAGCTTCTAGCGGCTGAGCCTCCCAGTGCACTAGGCTGCCTCGTGTGTTCATTTATATCCAGGGCTAAACACAGGTATTTTGCAGGGACCTGAGCATATATTGGTGAATAGAACAGATTTACTCTGAGTAGTTTATAATCTGGAGGCCCAATCTGACTCTAACTGCAACGTCTTGACAATGATAAAGTCCTGTTATGAGTGTAAAATCCTATATACACTGATTTATTTGGTTTTGTCTATCTCAGATGTTTGCGGAAGCCCAATATTTAAACTGTCCACACATAATTGAAAAATACACAGTGAGAAGTACATGAGACTTAGGTTGTAGCTCAGCGGTGGAGTGTTTACGTGAGGCTTGATCCCCAGCACCACATGGAAAAATGCTTTGGTTTTTATCGTTTCATCCTTACCTCCTTTTTAGATCATGTTCACCGACCGTCCATTCAACATATGACAACTTCGATAAGCTCTGATGATCACTGAGTATAGAAAGCTGAAAAAGTCTGAAATCAGCAGCAGTGTAGTAAATCCTATCACATCGTGTTATAGCATTAAAGAGCAGATACAGAAATCTGAGAGTTTACAGCCTGGGATGATCAAGAAACTTGGAAAAAGTGATCTCTTAACAGTGACATAAAAACAGGAAATCCTTGGTCAAATTATCACAGGACCCAAATTGATAGCATGTGAATTGAAACTGTAGGCAGATTCTGGCACAAATTTTTATTCTTTAGAATGAGAAATAATTACATAACTATATAAGTAAATTGTTTTCTTCTGACTACAACACAACTTCTGCTTTGTGTTAGGGGAGGGGTTATTGAAGATCCAACCCAGGACCTTCACCCTGAGCTATGTCCACAGATGTTTTCAGTTTTTGATTTTGAGACAGGATCTTGCTAAGTTTCTCAAACTGGGCTCAAATTTGTGATCTTTCTGCCTCAGCCCCAAGTGCTATGATTGCAGACCTGCATCATGAGGCTAGTCTTTTTAATTCTTGTGGTTCTTATTCTGGCAAATAAAAACGTCACAAATAATAAAAAAGAATATTTATTTTTGACAACTCAACATAAATTAGGTAAAATTATTATTCAACTGTATTATCAAAAGTTTCCAATTTCCCCACAAAGTTATCATTTCTAAAATTTCAAGGTCAAAACAAATCCAGTGAAAGATTATTTACAATATAACCAGTGAAGACTGTGGTCCTGTAATGCTCTTCCCTACCAAAGTTAAATTGTCAGTCAAAAAAAAAAAAAAAAAAACCCAGAAACTCTCTTAAATAACATACTCCAAGCAACTAATGGGAACATTACAATAGTTTCTCACACTTTTGATATTCTTCAAATAAAATATAGAAGTTTAGCAATTATTTTTGTACTGGGGATGGAACCCATGGCCTCATGCACACTCAACAAGCATTCGACCACTGAACCCATGTTCAGCTACAAAACTGACATTTTAATCCTTTCCAGATTAATGTAAGAAAGGGTATCAAGCTGACTACAATCACCTCTGTCAGTCGTTTATGTAATTTTTCTAAAGAATTGGAGTTTGTATTTTGTGTGTTTTTCTGTTGCATTTATTGGTAGTTAAAGTAGCCTTGCTAACTGAGGTACTCATTCTCAGTTATTCTCTATCTGTCTTACGGCTTCTGACCATTGTTTGTTTTTGGGTCTCTTCTCACACATTATGTCCAAGGACTATCTTCTACTGGGGAATGGAGCCGAGGGCCATCACAGTGAGCTATATCCCCAGCCCTTCTTCTATTTTTGAGACTAGGATTTGCTGAGTCACAAAGTTACTCAAGATGAGCTTGAGAGGCTGGAGGAATGGCTCAGTGGTTAAAGCACTTCCCTAGTAAGTGCTATGTCAAGTGTTAAGTACCCAAGTTCGATTCCCCAGCACCACATAAGCTGGGCATGGTGGCGCACACCTGTAATCCCAGCACTCAGGAAGCTGAGGCAGAAGGATTTCCATGAGTCCAAGGCCAACCTGGGCTCCATAGTGAGTTCAAGACCAGCCTGGACTACAAAGCAAGACCCTGTCTCAAAAAAAAAAAAAAAAAAAATGATGAGCTTGAACTTCTTCAGCCTCCCATACTGTTGGGATTAGAGCCCTGTGGCACCAGACCTGGACCTAGCCCTTTTTAAATTTAAAGTCAGAGTTTTGCTAAATTACCAAGTTGCCCAAGCTTGAACTTGCAGATCCTCCCGCTCCAGCCTCCTACATTACTGGGATTACAGGCATGCATTACTGTGCCCAGCTATTCATGCGCTTCTTGGCAAGTTAATTACCAACATGTACAGAGTCTAGTTCTTTTTGCAACTGTATTCATTTATACCAAAGACTGGCTTGTTCCATCTCCAATCACTTATTTGCATTAGGGTCTGATTCCTTTGAGACCACTGAGAATTCTTGAGACAGGGTCTTGCTGTGTTATCCAGGTTTATCCTGATCTCACTCTATAGCCTAGACTGGCCTCGAACTTACAGTAATCTTCCTGCCTCAGGTCCCAAGTCCTAGGATTACAGATATGTACCACCATGCCCAGCTTATGTGGTGATGGGAGATCAAATTCAAAACCTTGTGCTTGCTGAGCAAGTACTTTAGCCACAGGTGTCTGCCCCCAGCCCACTACTGACAATCCTGTGAAAAATAACCAACCACATCAATACACAAGACACAAAAGAAATATATACAATGACAATGAAAAAAAAGATTTCCCTTTCCTCTTCCAGTTTTCTAAAAGCTAGCCGTGGTGGTACAAACCTGTAAGCCTAGCTACTTGGGAGGCTAAGACAGGAGAATTTGCAATTTTGAGGCCAGTTTGGGCAGTTAGTGAAATCCTGTTTCAAAATAAAACCAACCAGGCTGAGGATGTTATCTTAGGGATAAAAGTACTTTCACAAGGCCCTGGGTTCAGTCTCAGAATCTTAAAAAAAAAAAAAAAAGAAAGAAAAAAGGCTTCCTGTGTCTAAGGTCATAACTGAAAACAAGTGGCTTATTTTCTCATAATACTTCTTTCATTATTCTCTTATTAGTCTGAGACCAAGCAGAAAAACAACAGTTTAACTCAGAATTCATTTCTGCCTTTCCCTAAATCTCAGAGAAGGAAGCACTTCTGTGGTCCAAACATGAGAAAGTATCTTTACAAGAATGGCTTTAGGTTGTCAAAGGCCAGGCCATAATGTAGATTCAGTGAAGAAACTCCTGAAAACATTCCATTGTTGGTGTCATGAAATTCTGGTCCTGCCTTGTGGAGTCCAGCTGAGGTTGCACCATGGCCCACCTCTAAAAGTGAAGATTGTTGGGCTGGGAGGAACGAAACTGTGAACAAAGAGATTAGAACCCAGCATACATCCCAGACATCAACTCTGCTAGAGCTTAGGTAGATTTTCCTATGTAGCAGTAGCTTTCAGAAGGAAAATATGTGCTATGCAGGTCATATGAGGCTGTTTTATCCAATGGTATAGCTAAAAGCTCTGGTAGTAACAGGACAAAGTGAATCTAGACAAATACAAGGTGTTTGGACTGAGGGTAGGCAGCGTGCTGACATCTAACCAGACACCATGCGGCAAGGTTGGGAAGATCTGCTCTTTGTGCTCTCTTTGGCCACTCTAAGGAAGAATCATTTTGGCAAAGTATGTCATTATCATCTGCTGCAGTCTTCTTTTGGGTCCAGCTGCTACCACCTGTCAATCCATTGGAAGGCCCAGCAGGTCACAGCTGACGTCCCATAGCCGCCTTGCTATGGTCTCGTTACGAGCCTGGCTAGAGACCCATGCCACATGGCAGTCACTGGAAGGGACAGAGGATAGAGGAGTTTAGAGTGGAATCTGCTGTAGCTCAGCGCAAAGGCCCTGGGTTCAATCCCCAGTAAGGCAAATAAATAAATAATTAACTAATTTGTTTATTTACACAAAGAATGGCAATATAGCTCAGTGCTAGGGAAGCCCTGAGTTTGATATCCTAGAACTTTTTTTTTTTTTCCTGGTGGTACTGGATATCAAGCCTAGGGCCTTCTTACTGAGTTACATCTCAAATCCATTTTTGATTTCTGATTTTGAGACAGTCTTGCTAAGTCACTAGAGTGCTGAGATTACAGGTCTGCACCACCAGGCCTAGCTGATATCCTAGTTAAAAAAAAAAAAAAGTTGATTAAGCTGGGCACTTTGGGTGTATAGGTATATTCTTATAGTCTCAGTTACTAGGGAAATGGAGTCAGGAGGATCACTTGAGCCCAAGAGTTCTGAGTCAGCCTGCTCAACATAACCAGATCCCATCTCTAAAAGAAAAAAAGTAAAGATCTGTTAAAAGTGCAAAGTTCTTAAAAGAAAAAGAAAGAAAGAAAGAAAGAATGAAACCCATTTTCTTCCTAGGATTAGAAAAATGACAGAAAAATAACCTGGGGATCACTGTTCTCCAGTTACCAGGGCCAGTGTGGGGCCTGTCTCTTCACTGTCCCTTAAGAAACACATTTTCCTATGTTTGTTATTTCAGTTAATTCCATATCAATGTCCTTGTTCACTCAGCCGTGAAACTCAGATTACCAAATCCTCCTGCAGACACATATTCAATTGGTCAGCCATTAGGAAAAATTTGGCTTCTTCAGGGCCTCTCTCATGCAACCATCCTTGTTCAACTCTCATTTCTCTAAATTAGGAACTCTACTTCTTACTGGGCTACATATTCATTCATTAAACAAATGGTGTTTTTCTAAAGTGTAGACTAAATGCTGTCTGTCTGTGACTCCTCTATAGTCTGGCATTTGGGTTTTTCACTATCTGTTTACTTTTCTTTTCAATGTTAATACTATTTACAGCCCCTTCTTGAAAATTTCAAGTTATTTCAACAATGTCTTGCAATGGAAGTAAAAACATGTTAAAATTTTGATTTTATATGATGGCTGAGATTTTTCAAAATCAAATGTGGGAGAAGGACAGTATCAGGAGTAGAGGATAGGGATGGAGTAAAACTGGCCATGTGTCAAAAGTAGTTGAGGCTGGATGATGGGTGTTTGGGAGTTCAATACATTATTATTCTACTCCTGTGTATGTTCACAGTTCTCTACAATAAAGTTTTAAAAGTCATACTCAAAAAAGGAGTCCATAAGTACTATTTAAATCCTGAAGACAATTGAGAAATATAGATTCATACTACTTTTTTTTTGAGACAAAGTCACTCTGGAGTCCATGCTGGTCCTGAACTCACTATGAAGCCAAGGCAGACTTCAAATATATGGCATTCTTCCTGCCTCAACCTCCCAAATGCTGGGATTACAGGCATGTGCCACCATGCCCAGCGTATGTGGTGCTAGGGAATCAAAACTCAGGGCCTTGAACTTGCTAGGCAAGTGCTATAACCACTGAGCTATGCCCCCAGCCCCTCATTTTTATGTTAAAAAAAAAAAAATAGAAGTAGGAACCCACATTGGAATAAAAAGAAACTGGACCACATAACAAAAGAGACAAAGCATTATTATCAATAATAAAAAGATTGTACCACAAAAACGGGAGTCAAATTACCCTAATAAAATAATAAAAATCAACAGAATCAAAATACAGAAGATACTGCATAATCCCAGCCCTGGGGAGGGTGAGTCAGGATTGTGGGTTCAAGGCCAGCCTATGCTACACAATGAGTTCAGGACCAGCCTGGACTACTTAATAAGATCCAGCAGAAAGAAAAGATAGACAGACAGAAAGGAAGGAAGGAAAGAAGGAAGGGAGAGGGGCTGGAAGAATGGCTCAGTGGTTAAAGCACTTGTCTATCAAGCACTGAATCAAGTGCTAAGTACCCGAGTTCGATTCCCCAGCACCACATAAGCCAGGCACAGTGCCATACACCCCAGCACTTGAGAGGCTGAGGCAGGTAGATTGTCCTGACAGGGAGTTCAGGACCAGCCTGTGCTACAGAGGGACTCGTAAAAAGAAAAAGAAAAGAAAGAAAGAAAGGAGGGAGAGAAGGAAGGAAGGAAGAAAGGAAGGAAAAAAAAGAGGAGACTGTAAGTTTGAGGCAGGCCTGAGAAACTTAGCAAAACTCTATCTCAAAAAGAACAGTGCTGGAGGAATGGCTCAGTGGTTAAAGCGCTTACCTAGCAAGTACTAAGTCAAGCACTAAGTACCCAGTTCAACTCCCCAGCAGCTGGGTGTGAGAGCACACACCTGTAATCCCAGCACTCAGAAGGCTGAGGCAGGAGGATTGCTACAAGTGGAAGGCCAGTCTGGGCCCCATAGTGAGTTCAGGACCAGTCTGGGCTACAGAGCAAGACCCTGTCTCAAAAATAAAATAAAACAAAAAGAACAAAAGGTGGGGGATGACACAAGGACCAAGCATTTGTTCAGCATGGACAAGGCCACAGGCACCAACCCCAGCACAGCAGAAAACAAACAAGCAAACAAATAGGACAGCAAATGAAACAACAAAACAGAAACTATATTAGATGGTATAATTTTTAAAAGGATATAGTAAACTAGACTATTTCAATTTATTTCCTTTAGGCAACAAAATGTCATTTTCAAAAACAGACACGTTCATACCTGAAATGATTCCCATTTAGGACCTCAAGACCTTCTGTTAAGGCGCAGTACAGGCTGGTCTGGGCTCCCTGCTGTGGAGTCTTGATGCAGAAAGAGAAAAGCCTCCACATACAACTCATGACAGATGAGTGCCGAACCACTTCAGAGTTGACTGTGCCAGGGTGTACAGAGTACGTCGTGACGCCAGAGCCTGGGAAATGGGGGTGCCATGTAGAAAGAGGAAGACAGGACTTGATTCTATTAATCAGCCAAAGAAAGCAAAGGATATAAACAAGTCAGGGTACTGTTAAGGAAATGAATAATGAAATCACAGCACGTGTGTACTGGTAAATGGAATGTGACCAACAAACTAAATAGGGTTAAATCTGTATGTACTACATGGAAAGGTCATCAGGTTATCATGTCAGCACTGCAGTTCCTGGTGTATGACACGCACACATGAGCACAGGTGAAAGGGAGCACACAACAAGCTGTTGACAGTGGTTACTTGAAGGCAGAAATGTGGGAGAGAGAAAATAAATGAGGGGCTTGTCATCTTCAATTCTGTATCTTTCCACACTATTTTAACTTTTTTTTAAAAAAAATTAGGGTCTTTCTGTAATATGTAAGAGCTACATTCATTTTGGGGAATTGGCATTGCTATGGTTTGGATCTGGAGTGTCCCTCAAAAGCTTCATAAACGTGGATATAGAGGGATAATTGTGGAATGGTGGGCTGTTCGGAAGTGGGTCCTGGCTAAAAGGGACAGATGACGGCGGCTTTAACTGGAGGAATTGTGTGAACTTGTTCAGACTGGGGATTGTCCAGGGCACAGCTTTCAGGTGTGTGCTAATGATGTGTAGGACAGGAAGTGAGAGAGGGGCACCCACTCTAGGTGTGGGAGGTAAAAGATGGAAGAAGAAACATTGTTACAGCTTCTTCCTGGGGAGGCTCTGGCCCTGCCAGAGTCCCCAGAAATTGATTTGCTCCTCATTGCACTTTGCTCCTGCTTTTTTTAGACTCTGCCTGCAATGGGGTGAGCAGCTCTCCAGCCTCTACCATGTGCTCCCACCAATGCCCGCTGCTGGACTATGTAAGACTTGAAATTGTGAGCTAATTAAATCTTTCCTCACTTAAATTATGGATGTCAGGTATTTTTGTCCCAGCAACAAAAAGACAGGCACATAACATATCTTAATCATTTTTGATTCCTTTACCCTAGTCTTTGCCTTCCTCTTTCCATAATTTAAATTTTTACAGTGAGAATTATTTATGCATTACTAAACTAATATTATACATGGCAGCCATACAAACACTGACTACATCTTTTTCTCCTTTAGATATAAACCAATCAAGGAAAAGACTACCTGGCTTGCCCTCCAGCTCACTAACCCCAATACCCTAACCAGGACACAGAATGGCATGGGATGAAACACGTCTGTGGATGGTTAAACAAATCAGTCTGTCACACTAGGGTCCCTGCACTGCACCACAGCCATTTTCCACCCAGTTCTCACATTCTGCTCCTCAGGGTTACCTCTGTGGTGTACACACCTGGATCCATCTCTCCACCTCTAGACTAACAATTCCTGAGCTGATAAAGCATGTCAGCCTGGACACAGACTGTGCATATGAACTGAGCTATCATCAGCTTCCTTTTTCTCATCTTGCAGGGGTCCATATGGTATGATGACCTAATTCTAAGAATGGGACTTCTGTGCCTGATTCCTTCAGCCTGAATTCTGCCTACCTCAACACTTTAGCATTGCCTACCCCAGATTTCCTTTCTTTTTATTGGTAATTCAAAGTACACAGTAGTAGAGGCTAAAGACCTCTACTTACTCATGACTGGAGATTCCCCTTTTGAACCCTATTTTTCTCTTGACTCTCTGTTGTTAAGGAAATGCCCCTCGGGAAGCCCAGCACGTGTGTTGCTGTCTTTATGGCTCTATCATGTGCTAATCCAGGTCCCTCCCTTCTACTTAGACTCACTGAGTAAAAAACTGAATTGCTCATAAGGCCTGAATTAATTATAACAACAACCTATAAAGCAATTTTATTTCATATATAAAAAAATAAGTTTGAAAAGCTGAGTAATCTCCTTCAGGTCACACACCTATTAAGTAGTAAAGCCTTCAAAATCAGAATTTCCTTGTCTCCAGGCAACAAGCTCCAATATTCAGTGTGGGCTGTTTACTAAAACTGTATTCAATTAGTCACAAAAATAGGTCCTATCCAGGGGATGGAATCCAGAAAAGGTGTCTATTCTTGGGAATTTCAGCTATTTCTCACTGACACATGCCTCCACACTCATTCCCCAAGCCCACCTTGCAGCCTCCTGGCCAGTTCCCGGGTGAAGAGAATGTTGGCCAACTTGCTGTGACAGTAGGCCAGTCCTGCGTTGTAGAATTTCTCACCCTGCAGATTATGGAAGTAGATCCTTCCCAGGTGATGTGCCCAGGAAGACACATTTATTACCCTTGATGGGGCTGATTCTTTCATTTTCTCTAGCAGCAGATGAGTCAGGAGGAAGTGACCTGTTGCGAAAATTAAGATTAACGAAATTCAGGGCTAGTGGGTGGGAGGAGGGTAAGAGAGAATAGTGGTGGTGATCAGGGCTCAGGGCTTAGCTTATTCCTGAGGCAAAGAACTCAGGAATCAGGCCTTTCACCTTGACTTTTCATTATCAAACAGAGCATAAACTTAGAGAAACTGAGACAGCTCAAGACACAAAATGCCTTTATAATGAAGTAGATCTAGACTATATGAATAGGAAGCTCTGTCTTACTCCAATGATAGTCAACATCATTCTTTAAGAGCAAGTGACCTCTACTTGATGCTGTCTACAAATCATTTCTAAAGAACAACACAGCCTTCAATCCAATCAGCCTATTCAAAAAAGCCCCCAAGACAAACTGAATATGACTCACAGGTTAAAAGGTAGGCAGAACCTGCAGCAAGGCTTGGCTTTCAGACAAGCCTAAACTATTTATTATTACGACCTTCACAGTGATTACACCACAAAGACTGCTCAACCTGACCTCTAAGTTTTCCAAGAACTTTGAGTTTCCTCTAGCTTTGTGATGAGACTACATGTCTTACCCAAGTGGTTCACTCCCATGTGCATCTCAAAGCCATCTGCTGTCTGAGTGTAGGGACACATCATCACTCCTGCATTGTTGATCAGAATGTGGAGGTGTTTTTCCTCTGTAGATAAGAAAAGATGGGGCAGGGAAGTGGCCAGCTCTGCCTCACAACCCCGGCTTTCGAAGTGGGAATGCAAGATTTCAGTCTTCCCTCCATTTCCCCTTCAGATCTAATTGTGTTGTCTTTCATTGCAAGACTTTAGTTAAATCCTAAGTACTTGTAGAAAACGGAAAAATCCCATTTTAAACCTGAATACTTTTCCCAGTATTTCTAGGTCAGGAGCTACTTAACTGCTTTTGGGAAGTATTCTATCCCCCTCTCCCAACAGAAAGACTTCTCAAGCTGAATGGAAAGATTCCAAAGCAAGAGGAAAAAAAAAAAGATGTTCTATATAAACCTTTGCCTCTAGGTTCCAAAGTCTTCCTATTATCTCTCGTTTCATTTCCTACTGTGGCTTGTAATTTATGATGGTAAGTTCATAGCAGCAGAAGTTGGTTCTGCATGAGACTTAGATCCATGGGTAATGCAGGGGCATGCTGCAAAATGCCCTTGGATTTGCTTTTGATGATACTATAGTTTTTATGTTAATGCCTCAGCTCAAGATTCTTGCCCTCAAAAATTTAATTACTAATTAAAAATAAAAAAGATCCCATACCATACGGTAGTATGACTTCAGATGCCACAGATGACACCAGTTTGAGGTTCTAATTATTACTGATGGATCTTTATTGGTCATGTCCCGGAGCTGGTGGCCAGTGATTTCAGTTTGTTTGTGTTCCTCCTATACTGTAGCCTGCTGTGAATTTCAATCTTATGTATACGGCTCAAGTTCTCAAGAGCCTCAGGTCCCACCTCTTACCCTGCATGAGTATTAAAACTCTAGACCTTTAAGAAGTTCCTCCTGAGATCTGGTAGTCCCACAGGAATTCTGGATTCATCATTTGCTCACTGCCATGGCATTATAGACTCCTTTGTGTTCCTACCCCCTGAAGATGTCCCTTTGATAAAAATCACATCCTGATGATCATAAGGAGTTCAGCTTTGTACTGAAAGTTTTGGGCTACCTTTTGCTCACTATTTTTGTATATTAGAGGAGGAAGGATCTGTTCCATTTAGCTGAGTCTGTCAAGTTGATCATAAACACATAATATCGTCTTCTGTTTTACACTTACCTGCTAAGAAGTCCTTAGCAAAGGCTTGAATAGACTTGGTATCAGCCAGGTCCAGTTTCCGCACCAATACCTGCTGGTTGCCTGTTGTGGCCTGGAGCTCTCTGGCTACCACCTCTCCCTTTTGCACATCCCGACAAGCCATATATACACGAGCTCCTGTCAATCAACACATCAAAGAGAAACTGTCAGTTTTGCCTTGCTTTAGGGAGGGGGTCCTAGAGATTGAACCCCAAGGCCTTTGTACCAAACTACATCTCTAGCCCTTTATTTATTTATTTATTTATTTTGAGACAGGGTCTCATGAAGTTGCTTAGTTGCCCAAGCTGGACTCAAACTCACAATCCTCCTGCCTTAGCCTCCCAGAGTACTGAGATTACAGGCATGTACCACCCCGCCCACCTATCAATTCTATTTTTGAGTGGGCATTATAGACCTAAAATTGATGTTGAATACTCTCTCTCTCTTTTTCTTTAGTGCTAGGGATTGAGTCCAAGGCTTGTGCTAAGCAAGCATCTATCACTGAGCTTCATCAACAGAACCTAATTGTTATAAAAAACAGAATTATACCTATTTTAAAGCACAGTCATCTGAAGCAAATCAGGAAAAACAAAACAACAGGTCAATAATATTTAAGTGTCCATCATACGTAGAGGATCATGCTACATTGAGACCAGCAAATCAACTGGACAGCTTCCAGTGTTCCTGAATTCCCTTTTGAGTAGTAAAAAAGCAGTTATCAGGAGGGAACTGAGAGCAGATGAACTTGCCTCTTTGAGCCAGCTCTCTGGCTGTCTCCTTCCCGATGCCTGTGTTAGCTCCAGTGACTATAGCCACCTTCCCAGGAAGCTGGACAGTAGATGTACACACTCCGCTGGATAGTATTTTCCTGTAAAGGAGAACTCATCAGTTTCTTATCTGCAGAGTTCCTGCAATTCTCTATGTCTTCAGAGCCCCAGGTGGTTTCTTCACTGCTATCTTTTTTTTTTTTCTGAGACAAGGTCTCACTAAGTAGTTCAGACTGGCCTTGAACTCTCTATATAGCTCAGGCTGGCCCTTAACTCAACATCCTCCTGCCTCAGTTTCCTGAGTGCAGGGATTATAGATATGTGCCACCATGCCTGGCTTTACTTTTGTCCTTTTATAAATTTAAGGAAGGTTGGGGGAAAGAAGACACAATTTTTCTGCTCTTGTGAGGGACAAAAGTGACTCTATTACAAGAACAAGGCTACTAGCTGTTCTATGTAGCACAAGAACTGGGAGAATATTTGATTAGTCAGGCACCTGACTTTCATTTGGGCTCTTTAAGAGGCATTTTGGGCTTAGGAAATCACAAGACTCAGTCAAAGAGGAAAGAACTGATTTCCACATGTCAGTTTGCCCACAGCTTGCATTTTATGGTCTTGAGAACAGTTAAGTCAAAAGAGTTAAAATTATAAAAGCTTGTGAATCTGGGACAAAGCAAAGTAAGAAAAATCCAAATGCATGCAGATTTGTAACTTGTAAGATGGAGTGGGTGTCTCTTTAGCATGCACAAAGGCTGAATTCAGTCCCTAATACCACAGAAAATGGGGGAAGGGATAATTAAATAAATATAAAGGAGAATGAAGATTCACATCCTGTTTTGCTTGAGAGTCCTTGTTCCTAAGCACTATACCACACTGCCTTCCCAAATGAACAAATGTACAAATATCTATCAACAGTCCTCAGGTTGTTCTTTGGTCCACAATCTTGGGAATTAAAAAAAAAAAATTCTGTTAATCTGACTAGAAGGTCCCTTTATCTTTTTTTTCTTTTCTTTTCTTTACTTTTTCTTTCTATGGATTCAATCTAGTGATACTCTACCACTGAACTACAACCCTGGCCCTTTTTAAATGTTTCATTATCAGACAGGTTGCCCTGACTGTTCTCACACTTGCCATCCTCCTGACTCAGTCTCCCAAGCAGATGGAATTATAGGCATGTGCCACTGCACCTTGCTGGTGGGTACATTTTTATTCCTTTACTTCTCTAGTTTTTAAAGTTTTTTTTTTTCAAACAGGGTTTTACTATATAGACCTGAATGTCCTTGAATTATTTCAGCTTTTCATTGAACTTGGAATTGCAAGGTACATACTCCAAGCCCCTGAAGCTACCTGCATGTACAAACAGGCCAACAAGAAGACTAATTCACGGTGTCTCCCTCCTCAGAGAACAAACCCCTATCCCTTCAGCTTGAGCTTCAGGAGTCAAATACTATAAGGACCTGACTAGCTCCTTCTTTTCCTTAACCAGCAGAAAGGAAAGAAAAAAATCACTACAAAAGTCCATCCAGTTCTGGCCCGGATCTCAAAACCTAGCTAGGTCAAAGTTCTTGCACATAATCTTTCTCAGGAAAACCTCACTGCAGTATGAGCACTATTTTCAGTTCCAGTTTGATTTTTCATTGCGATTCTATGTGAATAAGAGGATACTGTGATGAAAAGAGATAAAAATTCAAGTTTTAATCTGAGTATGAGCATTAATGCATGCCTAGAGGTAGAAGCAGTGAGTATTTAATTAGGAGAAAAATTATAAGTAGAAAAAGACCCCCAGGGTGGGAAGGGAAATTTTTCAAATAGAAAATAAGGTGCCAAGAGAGGAAGAAACCCTGGGAGTCTGGGGCAGGAGGACTACAAGGCTAAGCCCAGCCTGTGAGACCCCATCTCAAAATTAAAAAAAAAAAAAAGGAGGGGAGAAAAGGGATGGCAGGGTATGTAGTTTAGTTCAAAGGTCCTGGGTTCAATTTCCAGTACAGGGTGAGACTGAGAGAAGAAAGGAGGTGGGCAGGCCAGCTTTGATAGATTTTGGTGTGTGTGTGTGTGTGTGTGTGTGTGTGTGTGTGCGTGTGTGCGTGTGCGTGCCCACTAGAGGGGAAAAAAATTAAAAAGGCCTTGTGCATTCTAGAAAAGCAGTCTAAGCTAGTTCAGGCCTTAATCCCAGAACTCTATGAGGCTGAGGCGGGAGGACTGCAAGTTTGAGCCCAACCTAGGCAACTTAAAATTAATTTTAAATTTTATCTCAAATAAAAAATGGGTTGGGGACATAGTTCAGTGTAAAGGCTCTGAGTTCGATCCACAGGGAAACAGAAAAGAAAAGCAATCTACTATTGCGCCACGTCCTTGGCCCTCCCAGTCTTTGCCAGAGTGTGCTCTGGTTCAAGTTGCAACAGAGCTCTGATCACATCCTGGGAAAAAGGACCATGTGTATCTTCCTGACTGGTCCACCCTCACTGCTGGTGACTCTGCCAGGGCCAATCTGTAGGCTCCCGGTCGTCGTACAGCCTGTTGCTGATTCTGGTTGAGATCTCCCTATGCTCCCCATCCTTCCATCTTGCCCTTCTGTGTCTAACTTAAAACCATGGTCCTGTTCCGACGGCTGGACAGAGCTCATAAACTCTTTTCACTCCTCTCCTTTCCACCTGTCCTGAGAAAGAATCTGACGGCAACAAGAAAGCTTGCAGCGGGACTGCGGCTGTCACGAGGAAACGCTCATTCAAAGGTGGGAAGCAATAATAACAACAATAATAATAATAAATAAAAAGGCAGGGCGGGGAGACAAGTTCAAGGCACGAGAGTTAACGAAGGACCAGCGATGGGGGGACATATGCCCATTCTAAGGTCCTCCAAGCTGTAAACTCGAGCATCTGGGCGAGTCTTGACCTCACTGTCCCTTGAAGCCGGGGCAGGCAGGTGGTGCCAGACGAAAAAGGGTACCAGAAAAAGCCAAGCTGGATGCTCGGGACCACAGCTCCTTCACGACCGCCTGGGGTCTTGGGCCTCGATCTCTCCACATCTAGGACACGGGACCCCACTTGCAACCCAGAGAACCTCGGGGTCTCGTCCATCTTCAGGTACCCAGGGGGAATTTTCCTATTTTTAATTTTTAAGGAAAGAAAGCGCTTCAGTGAAGATTCCTGTCTCCCTCTCCCCCACCCGCGAAAGACTTCGCAGGGAAAAGCAATACCTTTTTTACAGACCTGATATGGGGCGCAGCCACGTACAAGAGGAAGGGGAGAAGGAAGAGCAAGATCAGAAGTACAACCATCTCCGCGAACCGGCAGCAGCGGAAGTACAGAACCCGCGCCGCTGCCCGACTATGGCTTCTCTTCCCATACACACCCTAGTTAAATTCACCAGCCTGGGAGCAAGGCCCTCTGGGAAATGTAGTCCAGGGCTCGGCGGCGACTGGAGGGAAAAGGCTCCCTTCCAGCCGCCTTGTGGCTTGGGATCACACAACAAGGGCGCAACAGATCCTTAACAATCTAGGGCTAGGGCCTGTGGGATCACCCAGCCACCTCTCTTCCCAATGCCATTTATTCACCAGCAGTTCTTATGAAATCTCCCCAGTTCTCTGTCTCTCCGAGGCCCAGTCTCCTCAATCACTGTTGGACAGTTACCGCACCGCACAGGTGGAGATCGAGTATTGCCTTCTGGAAAGTGTCCCTCGGCCGATTACACAGGGAAGGAACCGTTGGAGACTGACAGTTGGTGAGGCGAGGGAGTGAGAACCCTGCCTCTTCAGGGATTCTTTGTCCAATGGAGCGGAAGCAACCGTTGGTCCTTAAAGAGGTTCCCTGGAGGATTACCTTTTTGTGCCTAATTTGAGTCATCATGGTAACTGTTATTTTCTTAGTATTTTGAGTGTATGAGAGCATTAAAATTTTAATCGATTTTTATTTGTTTAAAACATCACTGAGATACAATAAACTTTCTCTTTGTAAGGTATACAATTCATTGCTGAGGAGGTAATCAAAATATGCTACATATATATATATATAGTGGTTTTAAATATCTTCATTAAGGATGTACAGTCGTTGTCATTATCTGATTTAGTAAGAATTAGATTCTTACTCCAAATGAAACTCTATGCCCACTACCAGCCACTCCCAAGTTCTCCATCTCTCCAGCCACTGACAATTATTAATCAACTTCTGTCTCTATGATATGCCTATTCTGGACTTTCCTTTTTTAAAATTTTGTTTGTTTGCTTTTTTGGAGATATAGTTCAGGCTAGTCCTGAACTCACTGTGTAGCCCAGGCTGGCTTTGAACTTACAGCAATTCTCCTGCTTCAGCCTCCCAACGGCTGAGATTGCAAGCTATACCGCCAAGCCTGATTTATCTGGTACTAGGGAATCAAACTCAGGGCCGTATGCTTGCTAGTCAAGCACTCTAACTGCTGTGCTATTCCTACAGCCCCTCTGGCCTTTTTATATGAAAGAAATCATATAATATGTGGCCTTTTGTGTTTAGCTTCTTTCAATCAGCATCACCTTCTCAAGATATACCACATTGAAGCATGAATCAGTACTTTATACCTTTTTTATGAATTAGTAATGTTTTACCATGAAGATAGAACATACTTGGTTTATCTACTCATTTAGTTGATGCAAATTGTTTTTCTCCCTACTTTTTGGCTATTATGAATAATGTTGCAGTAAATATCCATACACAAATTTCAAGGTGGATATATGATTTTTATCTAGAGTATGTAAGTAGGGAAGGAATTGCAGGGTGATACGTTACTTCTATGTCTAATTTCCTTTTTTTGAGACAGAGTCTTGCACTATAGTTCACTCCCTGTGTTGCCCAGGCTAGCCTAGAATTCATGGCAATCCTACTACTTTAGCCTCCCAAGTGCTGGGACTAAAGGCATGTGCTACCATGCCCAGCTTATATAGTGCTGGAAAATTGAACACAGGGCCTTGCTCTTGCTAGGCAAGCACTATAACCACTGTGCTATTCCTCCAAACCATCCCTCTATGTTTAATTATTTAAGAAATTACTAGATTATTTTCCAAAGCAGTTAGATCTCTCACTGTCAGGGTATAATATTTCAATTTTTTATGTCATTGCCAAGACTTGTCATTGTGTATTTGAGTTTAGCCTTGTGGATATGAAGCAATATCTGATTGTGGTTTTGATTTGCATTTCTTTAATGACTAGGGATGCTGAATATGTTTTAGCGTACTTACTGGCCACTTTAATTTTGGAGACATTTTACTGAAGAACAATTATTTTTGAGCCTTGTTTTATTTTCTTGTGGTGCTAAGAGTTGATCCTAGGACTTTTCACATGCTATGCAGTCGCTCTGTCACTGAATTACATCCCCAGTTGGGTAATTAATAAAATATTTTAAAGTAGTGTATAAGGAATTTTTTAAGACAGTGTCTAACTCTGTAGTCCAGGCTCGTCCTGAACTCACTATGTAGTCCAGGCTGGCCTCAGATTTACAGCATTCCTCCTGCCTCAGGCTCCCCAGTGCTGGGATTATAGGTGTGTCACCACACCTGGCTTTTGTGGTTCTGGGGAATCGAACCCAAGATCTTGAGCTTGATGGGCAGGTGCTTTAACTATTGAGCTACCCTTCCAGCCCTGAAATTTTTTTCTTTATCTGTCCTCATCACATGCCTATAACTTTACCATTTGTGAGCACGTGAGTTGGTGGAAGCTTTGGATGGCTGTGCACCATCTGCCCCTTGGACCACACCATAGATCAGGTCTAGAGCTTGGTCCTATTGGCCCTCTTTTATTTAAATGAATTTCTCCAGTATTTAATTGCAAATACCTCCCTAGCTTCTTATTTGCTTTATATTTTATTCCAGTCCCTGGTGCAGTGCTTGTTCTTTGTTTTATTTTATTTGTTGTAGTTGAACCCAGAGCCTTTGCACTGAGATACCTCCTCGGGTCTCCTTTTTCTTTTCTTTTTTATTTTGAGACAGGTTCTCACTAAGTCACAAAGTGACTCAGGTTGGACCAAACTTACAATCCTTCTGTTTCAACCTCCTGTGTTCTTTGTTCAATTATCCCCTGAAGGAGTGACTCTTAACTCACTTCTGTTGAAACCAATATATTGAGGTACGCACAACATTAGGTCAACCTAAATACCAATCAGAGATTCTCTGAAGATTAAGTGTATGTGGGTACAAGATAATATTGCAGTTGGGATACACATGCCATAATAAATTGAGTATGTGCAAGGAGACTGAGGTAGGAGGTAGGAAGTCTTCACAGGTGAAATGAGAAGCATTGTGTAAGATATTTTGAAACAGCAATCCTTAACTGTAAGTATTAATAACAAGGCGATGTCTCTGAGGTTCAGCAGGCAATTGCTGGGCAGATGTCTGCTTGGGAGTGTTTTTTGTGTAAGTCTGTAATGGCCTTGTGTAACGCTGTGGATCGAGCAGTCTTTTGTGACCAGTTTTTGGTTTTAGACACGTGTGTGCATAAGGCGCTCTTCTTCAAAGCCTCTACTTTATTCATTTATTTGTTAGAGTTGACACAAGCAACTCCAGTTTTATTCTGATAACTTTCAGGATTTGATACCCAGGAAGAGATTACAGTATATGTAATTCACCATTATGTATACTAAGTCTGCTTTGTGCCAGTCTCAGTTCTAGGTCCTGTGGGAGAATAGAAAAATGAGGGTCCTCTGTCTTTCCCTGGGTGAGGGAGAGAAGAATTTGCTTGAGTAATGTGTGGGTCAACAAACTATTGTGCCCAGCATAGGAAGAGGAAAATGCAGCATGTGAAAATAAGACAAAGGGATGCTTGATAAGGATGTGTGAAGGGTTCAATGAAGACGTGTGCTAAGTTAGATCTTCAAGGGGAGAAGAGTTCTATGATGTTAGAAAATGGACAAAATTGAACAAGGCAATGTATTCCAACTTTTTATTCTGAAATGTTATTCTTCTTGATTTTCCATGTAGAAGATGTGTGCATGTGTGCTTGTGTGCACTTCTGAATATTTGCAGTATTTTTTTCAGTATTGAATATTGAACCTGGGGTCTTGTACATCTTAGGGAAGCACTCTAGCATTGAGATACATCAACAGCCTATTGTATTGTATTGTATTTTGAGTCAGGGTTTTCCCAACTTGTCAGGCTGACCTCTAATTTCCAATCCTCCTGCGTCAGCCTTACAGGGGCTGGAACTAAAGGAGAGAACCACCATGCCCAGCTTTTGTAGCATGGTAATCTGGAAATTTTCAAACATTCACAAAAGTTTAAAGAATTTTACTTTCACATACCATTACCTAGACCCTATATTAATATTTTGTTGTATCTTATTGTATCTGTAACAAGTATAAGTAAAATGTTTTACTTCCTTATTCCATTAACTCACCTTATTTTATTAATGTACTTCAGAGTAAACTGCATACATCAGTATAGTTCCTTCTCTGCAAACTTCTGCATGTGGGGTTGGGGGCCTAGTCAGTAGTTAGAGTGCTTGCTTAGTAAATACAAGCCCTGGGTTCTATTTCTCATCACCACATACATTGGGCACAGTGGTGCACGCCTGTAATCCCAGCACTTGGGATGCTGAGGCAGGAGGACTGCTGTGAATTCTAGGCCACCCTGGGCTACATTGTGATCTTAGTATCAGCCTGAATTACAGAGAGAGATGCTCTTTCAAAAAAAAGAAAAACTTCTGCATGTATATATAAGGAAAGTTTGATATCATTTGCAATTTTTTTCTTTTGATGTAAAATTCACACACAACAAAGCTGGGCATAGTGGCTTCTGTCTGCAATTCCAGCTACTCTGAAGGATGAAACAGGAAGATAGCAAGTTGAATGCTGGCCTACAAGGTCCTTCTCCAACATGTCGTATGTGATGAGTTCTTCATTGCGGCTGACTTTCAGCTTAAGCAACATAGTGATAGTGAGACATGGTCTCAAAAAAATCACTAGCAGTGAAATATATAAGTCTTAAGTGTCTATTTTCTGTTTTGACAAATGCACAGATCCATGTAATCTAAGTGTCTACCATGACGAAACACTCTCATCCCACAAAGTCACTCACAAGAGGTATGTTTTTGATATTATGTGTGTGTAGAATGCTGTAGTTGTAGAATAACGTAGTCAGAGGCAGACAGAATTAAGCTAGGAGAAGATAAGGTTTTGAAGGTCAAAAGGATTTGCCAGCATCCGAGCCCCTGGGAAGTTGCTAATATCTTGCTATATACAGTAAGCAGATTAGCTTGGCTGGAGCTGAGCCAAAGACATAGGCTATTAAGTGAAACATTGCTTTGCTCTAATCCTTTTCAACGATACATATGTCAGGGGTGCGGGTTTAGCTCAGTGGTAGAGTAGCATGCTGAGCCTGCACAAGTCCCCTGGGTTCAATCTCTACCATCAAAAAAAAAAAAAAAAAAAAGGAAGAAAGAAAAAAAAGAAAGGAAGAAAGAGAGAGAAAGAAAAAGGAAAAAAACAGAAGGAAAAACACATACAAGACTCTTGCAGTCCCTACATCCTATAAGGCAGCGGGTCCCAAATGGGGGCAATTTTGCCCATAGTGAACGATTGGCATTGTCTGGAGACATTTTTGGTGTAGTTACAGAGGCTAGTAATGCCACAGGCAACTTCATGGGTAGAGGTCAGGGGTGCACAGACTCCTCTGTGTCAGTGCTAGAAGGATGGCTGGTCCGTGAACCTGGCCTGAGATTCACTCCAGGTGAAGTGGGTAAAA
The DNA here is from genome assembly GCA_004027205.1 of Ctenodactylus gundi. NCBI lineage: Eukaryota > Metazoa > Chordata > Mammalia > Rodentia > Ctenodactylidae > Ctenodactylus > Ctenodactylus gundi. The sequence goes on along the minus strand of PVKB01000306.1, from coordinate 643,226 downwards.
GGTCCTTCTCCAAAGTGTCATATGTGATGAGTTCTTCATGGGGGCTGAGTTTCGGGTCCATTCCCACACTGGTTCCTCTGGCATCTTCACGCCTTGCTCTCTAGGACACGTATCTATGTCTATCTTGATGAAAAGTTTCCACAACACAAGTATCAGATTAGTTCATTTATCCCACTACCAGTTTGAGAAATAGCCTTATTTCATGATAGTATATTGATTAATAAATTAAAAATAGACCAGTAAGTTACTTCAAAGTGATACAAGTCTTTTTGGTGACAACTTTGTTAATAATTTATAGACTCAGGTTATAGAATCACAAAATTCAAAAAGGAAAGAGTCAGTGAGGAGCCTCCCCCATTCCTGTCTCTTAGAAGCAACCATTGTCATCCATTTCTTGCTATTTTTCTAAAATTTTCAATGCGTATACTTCCTCCAGTCTTTAAAACAAATGACAGCATTTTATAAACAGTTCAGCTCCTTGCTTATTTAGTCTACTGTGTCTCAGAGTTTATTCCACTATCAGTATACTTTTTAAAGTATTCCATTTTCATAGCTGTATGGTGCCCATTGTATGGCTGTACTTTGAATGGACACTTGGAAGGCTTCCAAACTTTTGCTATTATACACAACACTCCAATGATAACCTTATAATGCCTGAAAGTGAAGTATCAATGGCAGGGTACAAGTGTCATTTGGTTAGATCTTAACCACTCTGTTAATGGGGGGCCCGCTAGCAGTATATAGATAATATTTCTTTATATTCTTGTTTGTGGGTCTTACTAAACACTTTTTTGTTCTTTGCCAATTTTAGAAGTAAAAAAATGAATTCCAGTGTGTTATTTTATTATTTTATTTTTTAGATAGGATCTCACTGTAGTACAGCCTGCATTCATAATGTAGCCCAGGCTAGCTTTGAACTCATGGAGCTCTTCCTGCTTCAGTCTCCTGAGTGCTGGGGTTACAGGCACAAACCACCACACCTGGCTTATGTGGAGCTGGGGAATCAAACTCAGTGACTTGCTCTTGCTAAGCAAGTGCTTTGACCACTGTGCTATTCATCCAGCTCCTTCAGTGTAATTTTAATTATATCTTTCCTTATAGTGAGGCTAACTTGTCACTTGCATTTCTTTTTCTGTAAACTATTTTATAACTTTGGTTATTATTCTTTTTCTTATTAATTTATAAGAGTTTTTTTAATATAGATTCTTGTTTGCAATATGTGTTGTAATGCATCAAACCATATTCTCACTCTTCTTGAGTTGTGTGTGGAAGTTTATCTTATGAAGATTTAAAAAATGTATTTCCTTTTTTGGTTTCTGAGCCATTGTACTTGAAAGATCTAATTGCATTTAAAAATTTGTCCAGTGGTTCTTCTACTACTTAAATGCCCTATTTTCCATATTTATACCTTCCATCTATTATAATAGAATTTGGTGAAAAAAGTAAGCATCAAGTTCAATGTTTCTTACCTGATTCCTTGATGTTACTTTATGAATTAACCCATTCCTTCCACTTTTGAAATGGTGTTCTCTCCTTATCTCAGTACCTATGTTTTTTGATCTATTTTTAGCCTCTTGTGACCTGTTGATTTGCCCATCAGTTCACCTACCTGTGACACATTGCTTAAATTACTATGCTTTTGTAGTACAACTTAAAATTTTGGGACAACTAATCAATCATCTGCTGGTGGTCTTTGGATTATAATGTTTTATAACTTGTTTTTAGTAAATCATTTGTGTGTTCTATAATTCTAGATGTTTTATTTTTTCTAATATTCTCTCTCTAGAGTTCTACATTCTATTCTTTATGACTGTTTGTCTCCCAGACAAGCAAAATAAGTTAAGTGCCATCTTTGCAGGTAAGGGGACTTTGGATTTGAGCCACAAAAAAAAAAAGTTTCACGCTCTGGGAATCACCTGATCCTGTTGGTCAGGTCCTGAGCTTCTCAGGAGCAGGAACTGTCCTCCTCTTACTTGGTACAAGGCCTGGAACAGTGAGTGATTACTGGTTATGGTTTACATCTGGAGGGTCTCCCCAGAGCCTCACCTATTTGGATGTTGTAAAATACTGCTGCGCTGTTGAGAGGTGGGCCTGGTCGGAGGGGGCAGAACACTGGAGTTTAACCCACAAGGGGTGAATCGCTGGTGTAGGAGCTGGAAGGGTGACTCCTCCCTTCCTTCATCTCCTGGCTTTCTGTTTGCCATGTCATGAGCTGCTTTCCTCCCACTACGGCTCAGCCATATGCTTCTACCAAGTGCTGACAGCCCACGTCTGAACTCTCACTTTCTGAAACTGTGAGCTAAAATAAATCTTTCCTCAGTAAGTGAATGGATTACTGATGAATGGGCTGGATAGCTGGTTAATGAACCCATGAACACTTGTCTGCTGCAGGATTCTTTTTCATGCACATGTCTTCTTGGCTTCAAAGGGAAAAAATTAACTAGGGCATGATTCTTGGAATCTTGTTTTAGCTGTTTACCTGTCCTCCATTCCAGGAGAGAAACACTGAGCAAAGACAATGAATCCCACTCAGCCCCACCCATCCTCTCAAACGCATCCAGAGGTTCTGAGAGCTGATGTTGGGTTTTTTTTTTCTGTATTTTTCCTTATCTTTAACAGCATCCAGTTCATAAATCACTCTCATTCATCACCTCTCCCTTTCTCCACCAACCCTGAAAAAAGCCAGTGGAACAGTGAGGGAGATGGAAATCATGACAGTTAAACACCACAGCTGACTTTTACACAGTGTTTAGGATGTGCTAATTTTTGTCTCAAAATTTCTACCCACTTAATAACTGAATATGTAAAGCAAGTGGGTATAGAGATATTTATTCACATACGATACATAAACATACACATACAGTGAGCATGATTTTATAAAATTGTGCCCATTGCCTAAGTGAATATACTGAGTTAACAAAGGGTTTAGGGGGCTGGAGGAATAGCCCAGTGGTTAAAGCACTTTCCTAGCAAGCTGAAGGCCCTGGCTTCAAATCCCCAGCACTACATAAACTGAGTGTGGTGGTGCATGCCTATAATCCTAGCACTTGGGAGGCTGAGGCAGAAGGATTGTCATTAGTTCAAAGCCAGCTTGGGCTACACAGTGAGTTCAGGACCAGCTTGGACTGCAGAGTGAGACCCTGCATCAAAAAAAGGGGGATTTAATAACCTGCCCAAGGTCACAGAGTTTGTAAGCAGATGAAGAGGATTTGAACCAGGAAATTCAGGAGTCAGTTTTCTCTCTTTCTCTTTCTCTTTCTCTTTCTCTTTCTCTTTCTCTTTCTCTTTCTCTTTCTCTTTCTCTTCTTTTCTTTCTCTCTTCCTTCCTTCCTTTCTTTCTTCCTTCCTTCCTTCCTGCCTTCCTTCCTTTCTTTCTCTCTCTCTCTCTTTCTTTCTTCCTTTCTTTCTTTCGGCTGGCCTTAGGCTCAAGGCAATCAAGCCTCCTGCCTCAGGCTCCTAGTGCCCAGGTTACAGGCATTCACCACTACACCTATTTGGCGCTGGGGAAGGCTTTGCAGAGAAACTCACGGCCTTGCACTCGCAAGGCAAGTGCTTTAATTGCTATATCTTTTTTTTTTTTTTTTTGGAGACAGCGTCTCACTCTGTAGTCCAGGCTGGTTCTGATCTCACTATGCAGCCCAGGCTGGCCTCAATCACACAGAAACCCTCCTGCCTCAGCCTCCAAAATACTGGGATTACAGGCATGTACCACCACACCCAGCTTTGGAGTCCATATAATCACGGCGGAGCATGATCGTGAGTATATTAACTTCATGGAAGTATAACAGAGCACAGAGGGGAAAAAAAGTGCACGACTCCATGAATTTTCACTCCCCCCCACCCCCCCATGATGATGACAGCGCATCATCTCCCCGGGGAGATGTATTTAAATCACACTTATATGTCCAGCCTCATGAAATCTGAATTTTGGTTTCCTGTTGCCCAGGCTGGCCTCAAATGCTTGGGCTCAAGCAATCCGTTGTTTCAGCCTTCCGAAAGGCTGGGACTACAGGCATGTTCCACTTTGCCTGACTTTTATGAGATCTGTTGCTAAACTTAAAAAATATCCTATCTCGAAGGAGTAGTGGGGTGGCTAGGCGACACATGGTTGGAAAAGAGACATACGTATAGAAAAACTCATAGAAAAGAGATATAACTGAGGGTGATCTTTGCCAGTAAGGGTGAGTCAAAGCTCCAATCGTCTCCTTAGTCCCTTCCCGCCAGAACTACAACTCCCAGAAGGCTGTGCTCAGACAGCTCTCCGATTTAAACAGGATTCTGGGCTCTGCTTTGAGCCAGGCTGTCGCTGAGCACTCAGGAGTGAGTGGAACAGGCGGCAGCCAAAGCAGGCAAGAGCTGGAGCCAGGCCAGGAGCCCGTGCCAGAGCCGGGGTGGAAACTGGAGCGGCAGCGACTGAAGAAGTCGAAAAGATGCTGGTCATGCTGGGAGTCCTCACCTGCCTCCTTTCGCTCTTGTATGTGACAGCCCCATCCGTCAGGTCTGTCTTAATTTTACAGCTCGTCACAGTAATTTAGAAAGTGCTGCGCTGAGAGATGGTTCTCAGCTGCGGAGAGAAGAGACAGGGAAAAGGAGGCCAAGGGAGAGAGAAAGGTCGGGGAGGTCAAGCAGGAAGGAAGGACGGGTCGGGGACACCACGGTGGGAAACGAGCAGGAAGCACCGGGATGAGTGGAAGAGGGGCTGGTCTGAATTCTGACTCTTGGCTTGGGGAAGGCAGCCAACCTGTAGGAGTCCTTCCCACGGGGTTTGCTGTCTTTCCCTAGTCGTGCTCCCGCTGGGGTGTCATGAAGGTCATTGCTGAGGGACCCACTGTTCAATAGCAGTTACTCTGGCAGGCAAACGCGCTCTCTTCCCCGGATGTTGTCTTCAGTGTACACTTTCGAACGGCTCTATAGCGGTGGGACTTCTGCGGTATCACTGAAATGTGTGTTCTCAGTGGAGGATTTTAAAATTATGATAAAGAGGGTTAAATGGACTTACTGGGGACTGAGTATCATCTTGGCATAAAGACCCGTGTTCAAATTCCAATTCTGCCACTTGCCGAGGTGAGTTCTTTCTCTTTGGCTCGTGGGGCCTGGCCTTCCGCCTTCCTCACTGGGGCCTCCACCCACATTCCCTTGTCTTTCCTACTGGATTGGGAAGTTCTGACCTGGGATTAAAGTTCAATGTGCTACTAATTTAGTTGGTGGCTTCCAATATGCTTCTCTTGCTTCCGGTTCCTTTCCCTATAGAAGAAAAATGATGTCCGTGTATAATATTGGTGAAGTCAGTTGTTCTAATAGGAGAATTTCTTTGGGACTCAGTTTCTCCACTATCATGTGGAAATACTACTGGAATGGATGAGAACCGTAAAGTAAATTATGTATAGAAAATGCCTAGCGTGGTGCCTGATATTCAGAAGATGCTCAGAGAACGTTAATTCCTCCCACCCTTGACTTACTTTGGAATTCGAGAAGTCAATGAAGGAGGTTTTCTCTGTGTGTGCTATTGACCAAATAAAACCTCTGATACGATGACAAAAAGCTTCTTAGGATGCCCCACTTTCTCAAATGAAAGAGGCAGCCTAAGAATGGTGTTAATGTAGGTTGCACACTCTCCAGAACACCATTCATCAGTTACCTGCTATGATACTTACTGGAGACCCAGGGCTCAGAACAATGGATTCGTTGATTTTTTCATTGCATGTGTATTTTTGAACGTGGGTTAGAAGAAGCTGACCCCTGAGACCTTTAGAGATAAGAGCTGGATGTATTAGTTGTCTGACAAGAATATCTTCATGGCCCTGGCTAAAGAGCAGTTACTTTGTTTGCCCAGGTGATCATTTGTAGCACCTGTGCATGTGGTGTTTCAACCTGCACCTACCTTGGCCCGTTAAAAAAATAAAAATCTCGTGCAAATTCACTTCTTGGGCTCTCCTGACTCCAGCTTCAAGATTTTCTTCTTTGAACCCGGTGGATTTTATTTTATGCCCTTCAGTGTGAGGTTGGAGAGAATAACGTGTGATGTTCTTGTCTTTCTTGCGGGCAGGAAGTTCTTTGCTGGTGGAGTTTGTAGAACCAATGTGCAGCTTCCTGGAAAGGTAGTGGTAATCACTGGTGCCAACACAGGTATCGGCAAGGAGACAGCTAGAGAGCTTGCTCGCAGAGGTGAGTTCTTTCTCTTTTCTCTGCAGGGCCTTGCCTTCTGCCTTTCTCACTGGGAGCTCTATCTATGTTTTCTCCTCTTTCTTTCTGTGTTTGGAAACTCTGGTCTGGGATTCAAGTTCAAGTTAGCCCAAAGCACTAACTTAACTGGTGGCTTTCAGTACACTTCCCTTCCTTCCAGTTCCTTCCGTATTATATAAAGTAAAAAGAAATGCCTGTATAGAATATTGGTGAAGTCAGTTACTATAAGAGTCTCAGGCTCTGCTGGCTGAGCTAGCTGGGTGATTCTTAAGAAGTTAGTTATTCAAATAGGAGATTGTCTGCAGCATTACATTTTGGAGTAGAAGGCCAGGGTTCTCAGCCTGGAGTTAGGCAGACAATAAGAAGACAGAACAATACTAGTATGAGCACCTGGAAGTGGCAATATGGCCACTCCAGTGTTTTAGAGGTAGCTGAGAGAATCCTGTTTGTCAGTTCCAACGTCACTTACTATAATTCTTTTTCAACTCAAGATCTGGACACATTGTGCTTTTTGTTTTGGTCTCAGGAGCCCGAGTATACATTGCCTGCCGAGATGTACTAAAGGGAGAGTCTGCTGCCAGTGAAATCAGAGCAGATACAAAGAACTCGCAGGTGCTGGTGAGAAAACTGGATCTGTCTGACACCAAATCCATCCGAACATTTGCTGAAGGGTTTCTGGCAGGTAAGGACCCATGGGTAATGAGGAAAGCAGGAAACCATGTATGGGAATGGCTGCTCCACCCTGGACAGTCCGTGGCCCTTGCATCAGAACCACTGTGATCCTACTGGACAGGTTCTGCCATGTTAACCAGCAGGACAGGGAATTGGTAAGGGCACAGTGGGTGGACAAGCTGGGCAGGATCCTTATCGACTTTTTGCCCAGTACTGGGAATGTTGGAGGTGTCAGCTTCCTGTCTGGGCTTGCACCTTAGCATTTAGGTGTGGCCCTGATGCCTTTCTTTTTTCATCCTGAACATCAACCTTCTGTGTCCCCTGGCACTAGGTGAGGTTGTGCCTCTGCCAAAATTCTTCTGGGTTTTAGAAAATTAGCTTCTATCATTGACTATAGAATCCATGAAGGGCAGGGATCAGGTCTGCCTTGTTTTACTAGGCAGGGCCCAGCATACTGGGCCTGGTCTAGGGTCAATAGTCAGTGCATGTTTGCCGAACAAATGAATTAACAGTATTCAGCAAGATGGAAACACCCAAAATCAGCAACCCAATGAAACTGATGATTGAATACCACTGATAGGACCAAATGAGGGATAGTTTATTGACTGCTAAAGCAACACATTGTTTTTGAAGAAAGGAGAAGAATGAATGATAACCTCTCCCCAACAGAGAGAGTCTGTGGAGAAAGGCAAAGGGCAAATACTCAGACATATGACAGGAAGCTAGTGGACTTTCCATTAACTATAGGATTTCTTTGGTTGTGCTTGATAGAGGAAAAGCAACTCCATATTCTGATCAATAATGCTGGAGTGATGCTGTGTCCATATTCCAAGACAGTAGATGGCTTTGAAACCCACATTGGGGTCAACCACCTGGGTAAGTATCCATGGGTGACTCAAAAGTGAAGCCGACACCACCTTGTTTTCTGTAGGAAGATTATCCTATTCTATTGCAGAGAATCTGCAGCAGTTCCCAGGGAGCCCACGATTCCAATAAGTTGATGCATTGCTTGTTTTCACTGTCCTTTTCCTGACCAGTCTAAATAAGTAGGACCCTCTTACCTGCACTTTCAAGAAACCTCAAACACCAGAAGATCCTGGGAGAAGGACTTGATTTTGGGATGGGGCAATAGCATTGCAGGGCTTGCCAGGAGAACCCTACCTGTGATTATACAGGAATCTGAGTTTGCCTGGAGGAATCATAGCCACAGGTTGGTACATGGAAGTGGACAGACCTTGGGAAGTTGAAGAGTCATAGTTGCTGGGGTTTCAGAGTGCAAGGTTATGGGTCTGAAGAGGCGAGAAGGAGTGTGTTCTCTGATCCCAGGCACATGTTATTTTCCATAATGATTTTACTTCCCCCATATGTGAGTGTGCCTTGGCCCATAGTTCTATAATAGTGGCCAAAGAGGAAGCTGGAAGCCAGCCGGTGGGAGTATTTATTTTGACTTGGGCAATGGGCAAGGATATAAACAAATAGAGATTAAAGATTATTGCTTTGTTGTCATCTAGTTCTTCTGGCCCCTTGACTGAGGAATCTATTGATTATGACCAACTGACTGTTAGAACTGAGTTACTTATGACATCAAAATTCTTTTCACACTCAGAATGTAATGAGCTTATGCTGAGCCTACACTGCCATTTTACCCTTCAGTCCCCATGCTGGTTCTCCTCACAGGCCACTTCCTTCTCACCTACCTGCTCCTGGAGCGGCTGAAGGAGTCTGCTCCTGCACGAGTGGTGAACCTCTCATCAGTGGCCCACCACGGTGGCAAGATTCGCTTCCATGACCTCCATGGAGAGAAGTACTACTGCGGTGGCTTTGCCTATTGCCACAGCAAGTTGGCCAATCTGCTTTTCACTCGTGAGCTGGCCAAGCGGCTCCAAGGTAAGTCTGGAGAAAGAGCCAGAGTTCAAGTAATAAGAGCAGGGTGTTTATTCACTGACCGAGCCCTCTCAGTCAGTCAACAAGAACTCGAGAGGGGGAGTGCGGATTGAATACTGGACTCTTGCAAGGGACTCTGCAAAAGACGCTTTATTATCTGCATCCTTTCTTTTATACCCTTCTTGCCTTCCCACTGGTTAATGGTCATGTGTTTCCACACCTGATCCAAATTTCAAACGAAAAACAAGCAAAACAACACGTGGCTTAAATTTAGTAAACAAGCAACACCTGGAATTTCAAATGGTAAACAAGCAAAACAACATGTGATTTAAAGGAACTTGGCCAAGGTCAGCAATGCTGAGGCTCTCGGGCCCTGAGGGCCCCAACAATTCACAGAAAGTTCTGGAGTCAGGATGTCAAACATGCACATTTCAGCAGTAGCTCGGTGCACTAAGGAGAATGAGATTGTAAGCATAATGGACTTCTTGTCCACTCAAAGCTTAAAATTGAGTCAATTTTAGGACCTCACTAAATTACCTTACATTAATGTCACATTTTATCTCAGATCTATTATCTCATCTGATTTTTATGACAACTTTTTTCTACAGGCATAATAAGTCTTATTATCCCTATCCCTATTTTATAGGTTATAACTGAGGTTCAAAGAAAGGGTTAATTCAAAATTATATGGCCAACCAAGGAGTCTGCCATGGGACATACATACTCTATTTTAAATTCCGTGTGCTTCCTCCCTCATGTGCTTTTTCTGAGGTTACACAGTGGGTGAGCTACCAAGTTGCCCCTGCCTGGAGTTTTAGTTCCCACTCTATCACATATTAGCCCTGGGTGGACACGAGTGTGTCCCGTTACCCTCCCTGACTTCATCTCCTCAGTTGCAAAAAAGAGTGAGACCACTTCATCCTCAGAGATTTCATGCCCCCTGGGGCTCTGGATGATCTGCTGGCTCAGGTATCTAAGAATACAGGGCATCAGTATGCTGTATTGAATGAATCAGTTTGGGGACAATATCAGAATACCAAAGGCAGAAGTGTAGGGGAATCATAAAAATACATGATGATTATACGAACAATTGGGAGATTTAGGCGTGCCATGACCACCTTTTGTAACTCATTTAATTTAATTCTCATAATGTGGCTATGGGTAGGTGCTATTATTTCCCCTCCCTTTACAAAAGAAAAGACAGGCACAATGTATTAAGAAATTGGCCTAAGTAGATTTCCTAATTGAGCCAAATTTGTATCCAAACAGTCTAGCTCTGGAGTCCACACTCTTTGCCCTACATCAGGGTACAGCCTGCTGAATATTCCCTGAGCAGTATACTTGTCTCTGTGTGAGTCAGCTTCCTCTGTTATAATGAACATCTTCATGTGACCTACCTCACAAGCTTCTTTGAGATGAAACATTGTAGAGAAAGTATGCAATTCAGCCCTTGTGTGTAGTAAGTACTGAAAAGAGCAGTGGTGTCAGGAGTTTTGGGGGCAGGTAAATCTCCACTGACACTCCCCGCAGCCTACATCTAATATAAGGATAGCTCAAAGCCAGGATCTACCCCACTGCCTTCCAATCAAGTTGCTACACTTATGCCCTTCCACAGAAATGGTAGAGATTCCAATATCGATAATATTTCTTAGTGCATGTTGTTTTTATTATTAACACATGAGCCATGGTATAAATATTACATTAAAATAAGATTTTTAACCTGCTGTAATTCGTCACTGGGCAGCTTCTGCCTGGCTAGGAGTTGTGTATTCTAAAACCAGGGGTTGGGCTTCCTGAGTCCATTTTTCCCACTTGTGCATTTTGCTGCAGACATGAGCTGCTTTTCTGGGCCGAGAGTGTGTTCCAGGTCTCACTGTGCCTCTCTGCCCTAGGCACGGGAGTCACCACCTATGCCGTACACCCAGGCGTCGTCAGCTCTCAGCTGGTCCGGCACTCTTTCCTGCTGTGTCTGTTTTGGCGACTCTTTTCCTTCTTTGTAAAGTCCACGTGGGAAGGAGCACAGACCACCCTGCATTGCGCTCTGGCTGAGGGCCTGGAGCCTCTGAGCGGCAAGTACTTCAGGTGCGGGGCAGCAACGCGGTTTCCCTTCCTCACCAGTGTGTGGGCACAGGTGTCCCTAGGCCTTCTGTCCACGCAGCTGAGTTTGTGCCTGATGATAGCATCCAGTTTTGGGTAGGGACTGCAAACCGTTTGCTGTTACTTTCCCAAGCAAACTTGTGTTAGAAATTTGGGTATTGGCTGAAACAGGAGGACTGCTGTCAGTTCTAGGTCAGCCTGGGCTGCATAGTGAGTTCAGGAGCAGCCTGGACTACAGAGCAAGACTCTATAAAAATTTTTTTTTCTTTAATATTTCTGTTTTATACCTGTGTGCTCTGTCTCCATGTAAACTCTGTAGCTTTCTGAAGGTTGTTGGAAAACTGTTCCTTGGATTACAGCCCAGAGAGAGCCTTAGTGGGATTTCAGGATCCTGTTTCTCCTGCCTTAAACCTTTGTCTCAGCTGGTTCATAAATTCTTTAGTAGTACTGAGTGCTGGAGGAGGGATAACTCTCCCAGTGTCGACTATGTCGACTGATGCAGGCCAAAGATTGGCTTTGTTTGTACAAGAAACAGAAATAGAGAAATACAGAAACAAAAATTTCAGTATTGAATCTTATCACAAATTCATGGTGTAATGAGAGTTGGAGAATTTTTAGAATCCCAGGATTAAGTCTCCTCCTGATTTTGTGACTTAATCCAGTTCAGTCCTCTGTGCTGCCCCACTTTGTTCAAAGTCGGTCATCAGTACATTGTTGAAGTGAAGCATTGGAAATAATTTCAGTGTCCAACAATACAAGGATGAATAAATGCCAATAAGTAATTATCATTAACTACTAATTTTCCTTGAGCTCTTACAATTGTTTGGCACTCTCTTAAGTTTATTAATTCATACAATATCACATTCTGAGAGGTAGATAATTTAATCCCCAGTGTACAGGTGAAAATCATGCACGAGATAATTAAGAAACTTGCTCCAGTTTACAGAGCCCGTAAGTGCTAAACCCAGAGTTTGGACGCAGCCTGACCCCAGAGGTGTGTTGTTCAGTGTGGTTGTCACAAGCCATGCGTGACCACTGAACGCTTAAAATATGGTCAGTTCAAATGGAGATGTGCTGCTATGCAAATGTAGGGTACATACTAGATTTGAAGACATAATATGAAAAAAAAACTATAAAATGTCACCTTCGTAAGTTTCCATATTGGCTATGAGCCTAAATGATTTGGCTAGCCTGATAAGTAAAAGATGTTACTAAAATTAACTTCACTCCTTTTTAAACTTTTTTATATATAGCTAATAGAAAAATTTAATGACATGTGTTGCTGACGTTTCTGCCTTGCATCATATTTCTTTTGGAGGATCAAGCCCAGAATCTGAATGTTTAAGTCACTGTCTTAAAGATGTGATAAAATATTATATCATTTAATATATATTTCATTAAACAGTGATGTGTGGGTCATATTACATAATAAACAATGTAATGTGCACATACTGTTCAAATATATTATAATTAAATAATATGAATTATCATATTTATATAATATATTATTGCAGTATTAATGATATTTAATTAAAATATATCATCATTAAATGTATTAAATATTTAAATAATGGGAAAATGTTGGTAATGTGAGAAAAAACCCCGTAATCCCAAACAATGCAAAATTATATAAGTATACTTGTAAGTACAAAGGAGGCAGGCTGGAAGGACACCCAGATACTGAGTAGCAGTGGTTACCTCCAAGGGGTTTGAGGGAGAGTCAGACAGAATGCAAAGGAAGATTAAAGGCTAAGGCTTTTTATTCTAGATATTTTTTTACTTAAGAAAAATTTAAAAACCAGGTGTGGTAGCACTTACCTTTCGTCTAGCACTTGGGAGCCCAAGGCAAGAGGACCATAAGTTTGAAGGCAGCCTGGGCTATGGAGTGAGTTCAGGGCCAGCCTGGACTATATGGAAAGACTATGTCTTAAAGAAAAAATTAGATCATACATTTATTTCTTAGAATTTTTTTCCTGTCATACTAGGGATTGGCCTGAGAAACTCATATGTTAGTCAAGAATTCTGCTGCTTAGGTACATCTTCAGCACACTGCACCATTTTTTTTGTTTTTTTTTTTGTTGTTGTTGTTTTTTTAGGGGGAGGGAGGAGAGAAAAGGTCTTACTGAATTGCTCAGGCTAGCCTTGAACATACAGTCCTCCTGCTTTGGTCTTCCCTAGCTGAGATTCTAGGCATGCATAGCACCATGCTTTGCAAAATGTATATTTTTGAAGAAAGAAAAATATCCTTCTCAAACTGATACAGTATGGTCCTTTTTTAAATAAAAAAGACAGAAATATTATGTATTTATGCATGAACAAAGCAAATAAGATTATAAACAAAAGCAACTAAATGATAGGCTTTTCTTACTTTATCATATTATATTTTTCAAAGTTCATGTAGAACTTTCATAATTAGGCAAATGCATTTTTTAAAAAAAGCCCACCAAGGGAACTGTGTTTTCTACACCCCATTATCTCTCTAGTCCCTGGTTCCTCTTGCTCTTTTCAAAGAAAAACAGGGGTGCATGGTATAGGGCTTGTGGAACACAAGGAACTCCGTGGATAGCATTTAAGAGGCACCGTGAACCTGGATAGGTCAATGGTTTCACCTTTAATTTCACAAGCTTCCAAATGAAACTTGGCATGTCCTTCAAGTATGAATATAGGCAATGAGACAAAATAATAATAGTGACATTGGTGACTTCGTCTGCATTTGATTGGTGTTTCTGCATTTTATTGCTGTTGTTGTGGTGGTCCCATCATCCCACTTCTGCTTACCATTGCTTTGAAATTTGCTGATTCTTAGTCCTGGAAGAAGATCTTGCGGAATGCATCCATAAAGAAACCTAAGAATTACTATATCTTGTACATTTAAACCAATAATCTGAGGAAGGGACCACAAGCATTCCCAGACTGCCAATGTGTCTGGTGTTCACACTTTGTTTCTGCCCTCCAGTGACTGCAAGAGGACCTGGGTGTCTCCAAGGGCTCGAAATAAGAAAACAGCTGAGCGCCTATGGAATGTCAGCTGTGAGCTTCTAGGAATTCAGTGGGAGTAGCTGGTAGAAATGTCATGGCTTATTGGGACCAGTATATGTCATAATGAAAGGGGACCAAAAAGAAGGCTAACTCTGTTCTCCTGGCTGGCTGCTGCCACTGCTGCTGCAAACCTGCCTACTATGACCCCCTGACACTTCTGGAGACTTTTATACACCAAACCCTCTTGCAAGGCTGGCTCATGGCACAAGAAAGTCATGAATAGTTGGTGTAAGAAGACTATGCAGGTCCCAGACTGGGAGTAACAGAAGGACCTGGGAAACTGGGTCAGTTTCCTCACCAATATTGGGAACACCAGCCTGCATTCTCAGCATTACATATTTCCAGAGACTGTAGCCTCAAATTGTGGATTGACCTCTGTCTCCTTTGAAATGTTATGCACAACCCCTGTCTGGGACAACTCAGGAAGACTGGCCAACCTTGGCCAAATTTGAATTCTCTCTTACAGTATCTGGGAAACTGCTGTGTGAAGCTGGACCTTCCCATGTTTTCATCATGCTAATTCTTCTTTTGAACATTTCTCTTCAGCTCACTTTATAGAAAAAATAAAAATTCGAATTCATTGTGTTGTCTTATTTACTTGCTCAGGAAGAAATGAAGCAATGGGAGGAGCCACCCCTTACTCATGTGTAAGTGGCATCGTGCTCTGTGTACTTACTTGTAACTTTCTTCGAATATTTTATCTGGGGCCAAACATCAGCTGCCCCAGTTGAATATTTCCTCGCGGTTTCTTCCAGTACTAACATTTTATTATCTGAGAAGCAGAAGGAACAGCTTGAAAAACAGAGTTGCTCAGATATACCCTGTGTTAAGATCAAAATTAGGTCCATCTTAAATTTGATATAAAAATGTAGGGAAGACCAAGTTCTGAATATCCCTCTCTCTAAGTTTATAGCTGTCCTGCCTCTGGCCTTCCTGTTTCTCTTAACCCAAGAGCTGCAAGTGCCAACAGGAGATGAGGAGTTGTGCCTTGGCTTCCTGCCAGTTGCCATGCTTGTTTGCTAAATAGTTCTGAGGGCATGTGGTGACAAAAATTCTCTTCAAAAGCAAATTGCCTTAAAAATTCACTTTTTATTGTGAAAAAGTTTCTACTAGACAAAAGTGGAGCAAAATGGTGTCATGTATGTACTCATCATCCACTTAAATATTAGCATGCTTTCAATCTTGTTTTGTCTTTTCCCCTATGACTTTTTTTTTGTGTGTGTGTGTGTGGGGAGATAGGATTGGGATGTTTTAAAACACCCTGTACCTATCATGTCATTCATCTGCAAATACTTAGGTGTCTCTTTCTCTCTTTCTCTTTGCTGTGCTAGGGATTAATAAGCTCAGGGTCTTTGTGATGTGTACATCCCAGCCCATTTTTAATTAAAAATTTTTTTTGAGACGTGGTCTTGCTAAGTCACTAAGTTGCCCAGTCCAGCAGAACTCAAACTTTCTTTCTCTTTCCTTCCTTCCTTCCTTCCTTCCTTCCTTCCTTCCTTCCTTCCTTCCCCCCTCCCCCCCCCCCCCTCTCTCTCCAAGGTCTCATTCTTAGACCACACTGGTCCTGACCTCACTACGGAGCACAGACTGTCTTTGAACTCACGGCAATCCTTGTTCCTCAGCTTCTTGAGTGATGACCAATTTATGTGGTGCTGGGGAACCAAACTCAGGACTTTGTGCTTGCTAGGCAAGTGTTCTAATCACTGAGATACATATATCCCCAGCCCTGGGCTCAAACTTTCATTCCTGCTGCCTCAGTCTCCCAAAGTGTTGGGACTATAGACTTGCGCCACTGTTCTCAGTTTCAATGTGCATTTCTTCATAAGAATGTGTTGAGTTTGTTTTTTCTCTATCACCATTATTACTCCTAACAAAATAAGTTTACGAAATGTTGAAAAATATTTTTCTATATTGCTAGTATGAGTGGAGGAAATGGTAAAGCCAATTATACCTAGTAATTCACTTTAAAACTTTAAAAATTTAATTATTGTTATTATTATTATTAGTTTTTTATGTGGGCCTGAGGATGGAGTCCAAGGCCAACACTCTGAGCTTCATTCCTAGTTTTTTTTTTTTTTTTTTTTTTTTTTTTTTTTTTTTTTTTTTTTTTTTGAGACAGTCTTGCTGTCTAGACCAGGCTAATTTAAAACTCATGGCCATACTCCTGCCTCAGTCTACCAAGTGCTGGGATTAGAGGGTGTTCCACTATGGCCAGCTTCACTTTCTTTCTTTCTTTCTTTCTCTTTCTTTCTTTCTTTCTTTCTTTCTTTCTTTCTTTTTCTTTCTTTCTTTCTCTTTCTTTCTTTCTTTCTTTCTTTTTTCTTTCTTTTTAACCATGAGGTGGTCTTGACCTTCTTGGTCCTCTGGGGCCAAGTGTAGCTGCAGCCACAGTTCCTGCACATTGCACCCTGCCAAAGGCTTCTTCTTTCCTGGGAGGTGGTGGTGGGAGTTGTGGATCATCTGGTAAGAGGACAGTTTTTACTTAGAAGGGTATTTCCAAGTCTATCTGAACCATGAGGGGCTGAGATGCAATTTGAAAGGCTGATCTGAGTTTGTAGATGTCACTCTCTTTAATGGTGCTGTGTGCATTCCCTGAGGGAAAAGACCAAGAAGACTAGAGCAGGAAGCTGGGAAGCCCTGAGTTTCATGGTTCTGCACCCTGGGAGCTGAAGGTGCCTGTCCCGTTAGACCACTTCCAGACTAAGGCTCACCCTACCCAAGGCCTTACCACGCCCTTCACATCAGGCCCCTCCCCCATCCCAGAATGATTCTTCTTCTCTACTCCATGTGTGATGACTAATTTTGATCATCAACTTGATTGGAGCTGCCTGGGAGATGAATAAAGCGTACTTGTAGGTGTGTCTGGATGTTTCAATGAAGGTGTAATCTTGGGGTCTACCCGTAACTCCTGGCCTTTTCTTCTCTGGTCTTTCCCTGTACCATGCTTCCTGGATACCATGAGGTTACAGGTTCTGCCTATGTGCCCTTCCACCATTACAGGTCTGCCTTGAGGCTTTCTGCCCATAGACTAAAATCTTCAAAATATGGAGCCAAAGTCAACCCTTTTTCCTGTCAGTTATGTATATTGGGTATCTTGTCCCTCACCTGGCACCCCAGCTCTAGCTTGAACCCCAGGACTGCAGTCTCGTTCTCTAGCCTTCAGCTATATATGGGGACCAAGCTTCTCCCCTGATCCCCACTTTCTGGGTAGAACTTTTCCCGTTGTGGAAAGCCAGGGGTTGAAGGGTGACCACTTTAGCCAGTCAGCAAGGGGAGGGACCAGCTTGACAGGCCACAGGCTTTCTCTTTGTTGAGAAAATCTTCTGTCACTGTTCTCACTCCTGGCTGTGCTCCTCTTCCTAAGAGACCTCTTTCTATTTCCGTCTTACTGAGTCACAAAATCACTGCAGAATATTTTATGATGAATTGATTTTCATTGGAGCTTTTATCATTTCTGACCTCTTTTCTTCACGGTGTCTATTTCTCCACCGTATTCCACTCTCTTTTTCTTTCCTGCTTTTCTCATCTCTTCTCTCATGGTGTATCCATTACCTTCCCTTATGTCCCCAAATTCCTTTTCCTAGCTCACCTTTCTTCTCCTTTCTGTCTGTCCCCTCTCCTTTCACATTTCTTAAATCTGTAGTAACATTGACACATTTAAATGAAAACTATAAAAGAATCCTACAGAGATCCAATGGTGACTACTATGGGGTAAAAGGCTTGGCACCTCTATCCTCATATAGCATCTGTTCCCTGTGCTGTCTTAACCTCTGGTCAAATTCTATGCAACTCTGCACACAGACATGTTGATCATTTTAAAATGTTTAGTCCAAGACTATAATATGGGACTAGCTTGGCCTGTTGCCCATGGGAACTGGCATGTGTTTTCCCTTTCTCTGTCCTCTCTTTTCTGGCCCTAACTTTACTTCTTTGGAAACCACAGAAGCTCAATTACTGAAAGTCCTTCAGCCCTATTGTCAGGCCAGGACATTTATATGAGATGATGACACCAGCTGTAAGAGTGGATTCAGCAGTTACCACCTGGTAGCCCACAAAGTACCAGGCCAGGATGTTTAACATAGGATGATGGCATCAGATACAAGAAAATTCAATACCATTGAGAACAAGTAACTATGAGCATCATAGAAAGAAATTTCTTTTAGAACTGTGCTCCCAGCCAATAGAAGTTAGTGGGCTTAGCTCATCCCCCCAAATCAATAAAAATCTACTGCTCTTTGTTCTGTGAGTAGCAGATGCTCACTCTTTTGACCAATCATTGGCTTCCTTCAGCTCAAGCTTTCATTTCAAGCTTTCAAGCTCCTCACACTCCACACATCCATTAAGCATTGCTTGTATGGGAGTATGTGTGCTTGCAATATTTGGCTTAGTATTGTTTTGACTTTCTGGGTAAAAAGATCTTGTTGCTGCATATGAAAGATGCAGAAAAGATTTAAAAGAATACATAATGAACTCTTAAGAGAGATTTTTTCTCTGGAAAGAATTTAAGAGAGATAAGTTTTCAATTTTCTGAATGAAGAATATTTTTCATCTTAATTGGAAAATTAAAAATTAGTAATTGTAGCCAGGTGTGGCTGCACATACGGTAATACCAGCTGCCTGAGAGACTGAGGCAGGAGGATAATGTTTTCAAGGCCAGCCTCACATACATAGTGAGACCTTGTTTTTAAAAATAATAATTTTAGCAGGCACCCAATAATTATTTACTGCTCTCCTTTTATGATTTTCATTTACCTATGCACTTATTTTTCAACTCTGGTTATATTTTAAAGTTCATAAAATGTCAGTGCCTAGACCTTTTCACAGAGATTAATATTTATTAATAATTTTTCTGATCTTAAAAAGTGTTTTTGAAAACTACCCAGGAGATTCTGACGTGCAGCTGGGACTGTGAGCACCTGATCTAAGATGACATAGCTGGTGATTGGTTGTGGAAAACACATGTGACTCAACCGTGGCCAATGGTATGGAAGAGGAGTCCTTTGGTAACTTGAGAAAATTTCCCTTCCTCCCTTTCTTCCTTCCTTGCCTTCTTTCTTCTTTCTTAGTGCATGATAGTAATACAGAATGGTGAGGTTAGTTTTGGTAAACTGGTACATGCATTTAATGTGTTTTGATCTTTTTTCATCTCATCATCCCTCTGTCCCTTTACTCCTCCCTCCCAATGATTCACTTCTCTGTCTCCAAACATCTATGTGCTGGTTTCCCGTCATCTCTCCTTTTATTTGGTCATTTTTTTAGGTGCAGGTACCAGCTATTTTGTTTCGATGATGGAAAAGTGACAAGTACAAGATGATGATTTCTCCTGTGGCAGTCTGCTGCAATCCAAGGTAATCCTAAATTTAGGGTAATGACTGGCCTTTGTTGAATGTCTCTATAAATCCCTATCTTGACGTCTTCAGCCTTAAAAGGGAATGAAATAGGTTGTATAATTATGCTTTAGGGCTCTTGCCAACTTGTAAGCAGATACTCCCTTAATAATTTAATCTCTATATGCAGAGCTGAGAAGGAATCTTACCAAGTTTTAAGGCAATCAAATATACAAAATGAAGGTCAAGTTTTGTTCTGCTTTTAGTTCCCTATTGTGCATCTTTAGGTCTATGTGCAGAGTCACTTTTTTTTTTTTTTTTTAACAAAAACTGCTTTTAAAACTTGACTTCTGGGGGGCATATAGCTCACCAGTTAAAACATTTGCCAGGCAAGTTCAAGACGCTGGTCTGATTCCTCAGCTTCACATAAACTCAGCATAGTGGCATGTGCCTGTAATCCCAGTGCTTGGGAGGCTGAGGAAAGAGGACTGCTGTGTATTCAAGGCCAGCCTGGGCTACATTGTGAGGTCAGGACCAGCCTGGATTACAGAATGAAACCCTGTTGGGAAAAAAAAAAAAGGAAAAGAAAAGAGAAGAGAAGATTTTGACTTTTTCAGAAGAAAATGCAAATCACAATTTCAATGAGTAGCAGGTTAAAGGCGCTGAAGTCTGTCCTTGTCCTGATGGTGGTCTCTGCCGATAGTAAAGGCAGATCATGTAAAGGGCTACCCAAAACACTAATATTTAAAAGTGTGACACATTTTAAAATTATCACTTAAACTCAGATTCCCAACTGTCCCATCCCTCCACTTCTCTTCACTCCCCTACTCCTATGACAAGGACCGTACATGGGTGTGTTGCAATCACACCAATTGGCTGTTGATCTGGTACCTTGACCTCTGGTGTCTCATAGCCACAGCCTCCTACTTCTGTTTTCTTTCTTGCCAATCATTCTCTTCATTATCACTCTTGCTTAGCAAAAGCCAACTGTGGAATAATTCATCTTTGCCTTCTATATGTGGGGATGGTGTCTGGGCTGCCTGTCCTCCTACCATCAAAGATAGCCTCTAGCCATGTGCAAGAGTGCACACATGTAGTCCAAGCTTTTTGGGAAGCAGAGTCAGGAGGATCACTGGTTTGAGGCTCTCCTAGACACTAGAAGGATACCCCGTCTCAGAATAAAATTAAAAGCTGGGTGTTATGGCACATGCTTGAAATTCAGACTTCTTGGGAAGCTGAGGATAAGAGGATGGCACCTTGAAGCCCTGCCTGGGCAATTAGTGACTTTGTGAATTTCTATCACTAAATTAAAAAATGAAAAGTGAACTGATGGTGTTGCTCAGCATAAAGGCCCTGAGTTCAATCCCCAGTACCACAAAAAGGTGTAGCTCAGTGGTAGAGTGTTTGCATAGCATCCATGAGGGCTGGGTTCACTCCCTTGGCAGGGTCAGGGGAATGGATTCCAGAGTGGCTTCTGTGATTTGTAGGAACAATATAAAATTGCAGGTACATGGTTGGAGATGTAACTCAGTGGTGGAGTGTGTGCTTGGCATGTGTGAGGATTCGTGTTCAATTCCCAGTGCAATAAATAAATACAATTAACTTACAGATACAAAATTGGGTACAACAGTGGATGTTGATTTAAAATGGGGAAAAATTCATTAGACACCAGAGCTTGGAGAATTAAGGTCAGAAATCTCTTTGTGCAATTTACCAGCAATGTTTGCATAGAAATGATTTCTGGTAGCAACCTTGCTTCCTCTTCCTATTTGGAATATTACAATGCCAGGCAGTTCCTTCCATTTACAGGGATGCAAGTGAACTTCAATAGTTGGGTGGTGAAGCAGCCTTTGAGTCCCTAGCACACAGTTCACATCCTTCCTGCATCCTCAGACTGCTCATCTCACTTCAGTTGTTAGCAGCTGATTTCTCCTCGGACTTTATAGAGAACAAAGAAGCATCAGACACCCGCTCTCCAACTTTCTGGTGTGTCTTACATACAGTGCAGACATTCTGGAGAAAGGGATGCTTCATGTCCTGGTAGGCTGTCACAAGACTTCATCCCACTACTTGGAACGACACAACTGGAAACATGAATTACTTTTTCTTGGAATTTTCCATTTAATATTTTCAAACATCAGGTGACCATAGGTAATTGAAAATATGAAAAGTAAAATCATGGATGAAGGGGAACTGCTTTACTTATATCATGGGCATGGCATCTTTTGGGAAGCCTTCCCTGATCTCTTTCAAGGCTGTAATCAATGCTCCTGCCATGAGCTCTTTTTAACCCCTTGACTTCCGCACATACAGCACTTAACATACAGGACTGCAGCAACTGAGTTGGTATTTGATACTACTCCATAGGCTCCATAAGCATGGGAACTTCATATATTTGATCACCTTTGTATCTCCAGTATGCAGCACATAATATGACCTAATCAATGTTTGTTGAATAAAAGTGAATGAAAAATAAGATAAGGCATGTATACTCACTGTATACTCAAAAAAATGTAGTTCTTATAGGTCTGGTGTGACACAGCTTAAGAATAGTTCATTAATTTACTTCTCAAATTGGCAAAAGTCAGATTTCCATTCTTATTAAGAGAATTCCTATCTGTGTTAAATTGTTAAACTGTTGATTAGAGTTTTACAACATAAGTTTTGTTTTTATTTTTGTTTGTTTCTTGTCATTGATACTGAGGATTGAACCTAGGACTTTAGTACATTCCCAGCCCTTTCTAATTTTTAAAATTTTGATATATTGTCTTGCTAGGTTGTCAAGACAAGGTGGAACTTGTAATCCTCCTGCCTGGGCCTCCCAGGATGCTAGGACTACAGAAATGCACAGTCATGCCTGGGTAGGTATAAGGTTCTTAAAATACCAACAAGAAAATGAAGAGTATCTATTCAGCTTTTGTTGAAATGTTTCCGTTCCATATTGCCCATTTTTTTGTACAAAGAAATATTATTTTCTCTTCCAGAAAATTATTATTTTTGGAGACAGTCTTGTTAGTCTTGTTCTATAGTCTAGGCTGGTCTTGAGCTCACTATGTAGCCAGGATGGCTTCAAACTCACAGCAATCCTCTTGCCTCATCCTCCGGAGTGCTGGGATTACAGGTGTGTGTCAGCAAGCGGAACCAGATCCTTGGGCATGCTAGGCAAGCACTGTGCTATTCCTTCCACCCTGAAGATTACTTCTGTATTGGGTCTTTCCTTAAATGTACTGTTCAGAATGGTTCAGTTCAATTTAACGGTTCTGCAACAGTCTATTGAGAGTTGGTCATGGGTCAGGGATATAGAAATATGACTAAAATATGGTTGTTTGTGTCCAAAGGAAGCTTGTGAGGAGGGACTGAAAAGGAATGTTAAACCAATGATGTTGAAATGTTTCAATTTCTCAATTATTTCTGGTTTGAGAATGGTACCTTCAACACAACCTAATGAAATAATTTTTGACTTAGTGGTTAATAATGTACAGTTTGTAGGTGATTGAAAGGTATGAGATGGTCCTCACCTTCAACGAGCTGTTGGAAGACAAGTAAAACGGTCAAGTAAAACTGATACAATGAGGGCAAATAAGAGCTTTAAGCAACAGAAGGGTTAAAAGAATAAGAAGCCACAGCCAGCAGGGAAAGGAGGCAGACAAATGGAAGTGGGGGTCAGAAAAACAAGATTTCCAGCAAAATGTCATTTGGGAGGGTTTGTAGTGGTAAAAGGATTGACTCGTACATATCAAATATTGATAATGAAGAGGAAGCTTAGCGAAGAATAATTAAGGTTTTTTGAGGCTTAGCAAGGGCAGGCCATTACTCTAAACACTTACATGTATTAACTCATTTGACCCTGGGAGATATGTATTAATATTCTCATTCCTCACATGAGGAAATTAAGGTAGAGACATAAAGTGACTTAACCAAGGTCATAAAGCCTTGGCAGGACCATGATCTGAATGCTTGTTCTTTGGCTCACTAGCTTCTATCCTGAAATGCTACACCACACTTTCTATACACCTCCATCCACACAGTGACTTTGTTTTTAAATATTAAAGGAAGAAAATTAAAAAATATTGTCACTAGGAATGCACCTCAGTGGTAGAATGTTTGCCCTGGGTTTGATCTCAACATTGTAAAAAATAAAAATAAAAGCCAGGGATGGTGGTGGTGGCACACGACTGTGATCCCAGCACTCTAGAAGGCTGAGGCGGGAGGACTGCATGTACAAGCCAGCTTAAGAGGCATAGGGAAACACTGTCTCTAGATAGGTAATAGGTAGGAAGGCAGGCAGGGAGGCAGGCAGGTAGGTAGAGCTGGGAAGTAACTCAGTGCGAAGGCGTTGGGTTCAACTCCTAGTACGGTGAAAACAAACCAAAATAGCATGTCATTTTACCATCTAGATAATTCTTGTTGGTATATACATTTCAGTATGGGTACAACCAAGGTTGAAAAATCCAAATGGCGCAGACACTCAAATGAAGTACAAAATACACAGTGAACATCTCCCTTCTCATTTTTCTCTAATCTCACTTCCAAGAGATAATTATGGTGAAGTGTTTCTTTGATTCTGGGTAGAAAAATTGAGAATGTACATGTTTTAATTTACACCGAGATAGTAAGGAGGGTTAAGCTTTTGGCTCTCCACACCCCCATTTTGTGGGTGATCTTTAACTATCATCTTAATAGATATTTCTCTTTGGTCTATTTTTTTCCACTTCTCTAGGAATCAAACCCAGGGCCTTACAAACCTAGAGAAGTGTTCTACATCCCATCCCCCATTTCTCATTCTTTTTAATGGCCACAGTGTATTCTACTGTATGGATGTATCATTACTCACACTGAATCTGGCTGATAAGCTTTTGGATTTTTTTTCCTATTACAAACCGTACTGCTATGTATAGCTTAGGATTGTATTTGTTTGTTACATTTTCACCACAGGACTCATGGGTCAAAGGAAATTGACATTTAATACTTAGTTTACTTTTACACGCCAGGACAAGTGCACTAACAGCACTCCCATGAGGGAATGTAGGGGGCTGAAGTGTGAGGTCACGGGGTGGGAAGGAAAGGTTCCAAGCAGAAGTGACAGGCTAGACAAGCAGGGACCACAGGAAAGCACCTTACCCAAGCAACCACTCAGTAGCCAGATGTTGAAGAGACTTGTTGAGCTGACAGTTTCAGTGATGGGCTAGTCCATATTATCACAGTGGAAGGGGGGGATAAAGACTAAGAAAAGGCCATTTCCCCCAGAAGAATTGATTCTTGATATTTGGTTGCCTGCATACAAAAAGAGTCTCATGGCCTTTGGTCTGCTTTGTGTAAGCTCTGGCCAAAGATATCAAGTACCTCTGCAGGTCTCGGGTTTCTAAATGTAGTGCTCCTCTGCTCTATCTAAAATTGGTGTTTTAATTTTCTCTGTCATGATACTTCTTTGTGACATGTCCATACCAGTTGGTTTTTGGGTCTAATTTCATCATTATTATTTGTTGTGTTTGCTTCTAAAGTGTTTTTCTTAACGAGAAACTGGATGAGATCATGTTTCTAGAGAAAGGAGGTAACAGAAGCAATGACAGTGATGGGACCATGGTTCGAGTGTCATCTTGCACACATGTCCAGAGATGGTGGCAAGCAAACAGTTTTGAGTGCTATTCTCCCCAAGGACTCTAAAACTGGGTTCCAAATTTCACTATTTGGCTGATATTAAAGATACATATCTGTTATTATTTTTATTTCGCAGTGTTGGAGACTGCAGACAGCTTTTAAAATAATGACTTCTAAGAATGAAATGAAAATGATCAAAGTGTGTTACATGTGTATGAACATTCCAAAATGTAATCATGATTTCATATATCTAATATGTATGCACTAATAAAAGATTACTTGAAGTATTTAAAAAACACCATAAATTACCACATTACGAAATTTCCTGATTTTACAAAATTTTCCTAACGTCAGACTAAAAAGAATTTCTAAACTGTGCCAGGTGTGGGGAGGCAGGTCCTCTGTTACTGCTGGCGGGAGTCAATTGCTGTGACCTCTTTGGAATATGACTAGGCTACTTACCAAAAGCACTTATGCTCTCATCGGCAATTCTGGACAAGATAATTCACTGCAGCATAATTTATTGTAGTAGAAGATGGCAATAACCTAAAATGTCTATCAATAGACTGGTTACTTTATTACAGCACTGTCTTGTCATGAAATACTTCGGTCACTAATGCTCACTTATGCACAAAGCCAACGTTGAAACAGTATACTAGAAACTCATACTGATGACTTCTGGGAAGGAAGCAGGCTGGGGAACACAGACAGGAGGAACTTTTTTTGTTTTTAAACCTTATAAATGTTACAAATGTGTTACCTATCTCCACTATCACTCTGAAGGTGGCAAAAACAATCAGCAACAACAACCACATAAGTTTTCCGGTGGTAGAGGGCACACTAATAGTTTCTAATACATAGGAAAGTTGAGATAAAGAATAACCAGAGACATTGGTCATTATGGGATTTATTTAGAGTTTAGGAGTCGCAGGCCAACTGATTTTTCCCACTCACCTTTTCTTTCTACAGAAAACACAAGAAAAAGGATGGGAGGGGCAGAAGCAAGACAGCAGAAAGAAGTAAGGAAGCCAAGAAACTCTTGTAGACACTTTATTGTGGCTTGCTTGTGGTAAAACACTAAGCCCCTCAACAAGTACATTTGTTTTGGTATTATTGTTTTTCCACAGACCACAGTGTGACCCTTAGTTAGCCTTGCCTTATGTCAGTCTGGTCAATGGCTGCCTACTTTATAGTTCGGCTAGTTAGAGGGAAAAGTCAGGAAGATCTTATCTTAACATCCCAAAGTAAGGGTTGTAAGATTTGCGATCCATTTGTATAAAGTGCTCATGTTCAGTGCA
This sequence comes from Ctenodactylus gundi, assembly GCA_004027205.1. Classification (NCBI taxonomy): domain Eukaryota; kingdom Metazoa; phylum Chordata; class Mammalia; order Rodentia; family Ctenodactylidae; genus Ctenodactylus; species Ctenodactylus gundi. The sequence goes on along the minus strand of PVKB01000306.1, from coordinate 617,128 downwards.
AAAGGGCAAACTCAGAGGGGAAGCAAATGCTGGGCAATGCTGTGTCCTGGGAGTCAGATGTGTTTTGACTCAACAGAAGAAAAGCCACTTGTAATATTTCACCTCAAAGGGATTTAATACTTTCCTTACAGGCTCTGTCTTCTCTCACAATCTGAGAGATGTCCATAACAGTTGTTTATTTTACTATTAAAATACTACATTCAGAGGGAATTCCACAGGGTTTCTAAGCACTGGGCACTGATTTCAGCTTCCTGTTTGTCTCAGCATCAAATGTGAGATCAACAGGGTGAGCTCTGGCTGGGAGGACCCAGGGGTGCAGAACTTTTATTTAGGCCCCTCAATTGCAAACCTAAGTCACTGAGTATAACAGACCCCTTCTCAAATATCATCAAATCTCAGTTGGGAAGATAAGCCGAGCACATTAAAGAAGTAACTTCACCTAGTTTTGCACTAACTGCGTGTGACCCCACTCATTGCCTTGTTCTGACTCTTGTTCACAGGCCCACTTCCAAAGGAAATTCCTGACTTCCTGTGTTAAGACAGAAGAGAAGCACACTGCTGCCTCAGTGACCTGGGTGTTGGCATACCTGTCCTGTGGGCCCTAGCAGACTGAAGGGACGCAGGAGGGAAGGGGCAAGAGGCATGAACAGGGTTGGAACTCAAATAGGTAAAGTATAGCCAGGTGGTTCCAGGACTCTGCCTGCCTTTTCTCTCCCTAACTCCTCAAAAGGGGAGCCAGGTTCCTTCAACCATCAACTTAGCGACTATTCATGAGAGGCAGCTCTGTGACTGTGAGCAGCCACCCTGAAAAGTGCGGAAAGACCTGCCTTTCCCTATGCTCTGGTGAATGTAGTGAGGAGCCTTCTGTGTGCACACTAGCTTCCTAGACCTAATCATTCATACTGCACCAGAGCTTTCACATGTTGGCACCTGCCAACCCTTCTATTCAGGCTACCTTCCAAAGACTCACATCAACTCCTTGTGCTTGTGAGAGGAAATACGGGAAGAAAAGTTTTATTCCATCAGTAGCTTTTGTCCCAAAGCCATCTCTGAATTTCTGCAATGGGGTAAAAAAAGCAATCCTTTTGGTATTTCTCTAGAACTCCGTATAAAATCCCTTGGGAAGCTACTTATGCATCTTCACACGGAGGGAACTGTGTACAAACAGGACGACCCGGGTTAAGAACCAAAACGCAGGGAAGGTTTTAAGACACGCAGAAGTTTAAAGTAAAATGCCTCTTTTCAGTGGAGGAGAGTCTTGTTTGTTCAGAAAATGCTTGGGCGTAAACATGAGTGTGCAGGAGGAGCATGCACAGGTGTGTACATGTGCACACACACACTCACTCACTCTGAGGTAGAACGGCCATCTCCAGACAAACACACACACAGTCCACAATTTTAAAGAAACATGGCACTTGCGTGAAAGGTCCTATCCTTGCCCAACCAGGCAAGTGAGGATCCATCCCAGCTCTTTCCAACCCGGGGCAGAGCCCGATGAGTTCTATTCCACAGGAGGAAAGAGTGGAGGGCATGGCTCCTGTTGCCAGAATTCTCAGGCTACCTTTTCCTAGCCTTGCTGCCCTGGGTCACTTTCTGGAGCCTGAGCCATGGGCACTGCGAGGGTGGCTGGTCAGAAGCCACTGGGCACAGATGTCCTGCACGACTGCATCCCCGCTGCTCTTGGCAGCCTGCTGCACCTGCTGGACGAGGGCAGTGGCTCGTGAGTGTTCCTGCTTCACAGCGATCAGGTAGGCAGAGCGCAGCTTGCAGCACGTCAGGTAGGCCCGAACCTGCCAATGGATACAGGAGACTCAGTGGTGAATCAGCGACAACACACTGAGCTACATCAGAAAGTTCTGGCAGGCGGCAGCCATTCTGTCCCACCTATCAGATTAATAGCTAGGTTCTTGCCTTTTATTGTAATACAGCAATATGTTATTATTCTGAGTATTAAACTGTAACAATGGTTTATTTTATTGTATGAAAAATTATTATACAATAATCCTAGCTCTCTGGGAGAGGCTGAGGCAGGAGAATCACAAGTTTAAGCTCAGCCTATGCAACTTAACTCAAGGCCTCAGTGAGACAGTCCTTGCCTCAAAAGTAGAAAATAAAAAAGGGCTGGGTATATAGCTCAGGGTAAAGGCCCTGAGTTCAATCCCCAGTCTGCCTATTCCCCTTGGTAAAAGGTTATTACAAACAAAATAAACAAAGGAAACATTAAAAACAAAGGTTGGCAAGCAGGGATTGGCCTCTATTGATTTCCTCCAAGGCTCCCCAGCTCCTACCTGGTGTCAAAGGCAGCACTGACAGTGCCCACAGGTTGTGGTTTTATAGTTATCTGGTGATTATCTGAATGCTTTCTCTCTTTGACTAGACTACAGGGTCCACAAGGGTAGGGATAGTGTCTGTTTTTTTTTTTTTTTGTATCTTTTATCCTGGTGCCTAGAATGTAGTCATATGATTATGCATTACATGAATGATTAAATGAATAGACCATCATATATGGACCTATACCTTCCTTCTCTATTGTTCTGTTTTCAACATGATGATTTAAAAATCTTCTAATAGGAAAATTTATGGGAGGATGGATATATACAATTAGAAAAGATCTAGTTAAGATCTAATCCCTAGCTGGGCCAGGTGGCACAGTCTATAATTCCAGCACTTTAGAAGGATGACACAGGAAGATCACAAGTTTGAGTCCAGAAGGGGCAACTCTGATAAGACTCTGTCACAAAGTCTACCTTTATGGGCTGGGTGGGAGGTTAGGGTACTTGCCTAGCAAGCACAAGGTACTGAGTTTGATTCCCTAGCACTACACAAGCCAGGCATGGTGGTGCACATCTGTAATTCCAACACTTAGGAGATTGAGGAGAAGGATTGCTGGGAGTTGGAGGCCAATCTGTGCTGCACAGTGAGACAGTGAGTTCAGGACCAGCCTGGACTACAGAGTGAGACTCTCTCTCTCCCTCTCTCTCAAAAAATGGCACTGTTCTGTGGAGTGGCAGGCAGGCTTGTTTAGGAGAGAATGGTAGACTGAGACTCAGAGGACCCAGGTGTAGGCGCCTGTTCTGGCTGATGGATTCTCATTCTGATTCTAGAATAGTAATTCTCCACATTTCAGAAAGTTAGGACTCCATCTTTTCCAAGAATATGATCAGGATGTTGCAGAAATAATGAGAGAAAATGTTAGAACATGTTCTTATCTCTAGACTGAAAAGTGCTGTGCAAATTCAGTCCAGAGTTTGGCAATACTGCCATGGGGAGCAGCTCTGTGGCTGAGCAAGAAACCATTTGCCAGAGGTAGTTATCATCATGAAAGATTCAGTAGCTAGAATGTTCCTCTGCTGTGGCCAGTGCATTCAATTTGGCTTGGCTTTCTCAGAGGTCTTCAGCTGGGGGTCCTCCCTGCTGATGACAAGACAATCCAGCTGGCCAGAAACGGGGGAAGTTGGGAGTACTTTTTTATTCTGGATGATACTTCACACAAAGGCACTGTGATGTAAAGGTTCATCCACTGCCTAACAGGGACGAGCTCACTGTCCCCAGGAAGAGCACCATTACGTTACATACGTCACCAATGGGCACTGTCAGCTGAAAGGCTGAGTGGGGCTGTTCCTCTTGCTCCCTTTCCCTTCCCAGATAAAAAAATTTCTTGCTCTATCTGGGGACCTCATTCAGTCAGTTAACCTAAGGACAAAAACGAGGGATTTCCTCGAGCTCTCTGAGAGGAGACCTTACGTTTAACACAAATTTAACATAAAGATTCATTGAGTGTAGCTCAGAAAGTGCTTATCTTGGGGAAAAAGAATTGGGAAGGCAAAGGTTCAGGCAGTCAACATTCACCTGCCCCCTATCTATTCTCTCCCAATCAGACCTCTATCTGCATCTCAGATGGGGTTTGTTCTGAACAATAAAGAAGCCAAGATACAAGGCAGTGGGAGGCTGTTGTGGAAAGCCAAGGACAAAGGTGACAAGGCCAGCTCCAGGTACTGTTCTCTGGCATTATGAGGGTTTGGCAACAATTGTGCTCACCTTGTTGTCGTCGTTGTGTATGGCCTGAATCAGGCTCTCCAGCTCCTGTGCGGAACAGACACAGCAGTTGTGAGAGGGAGAAGACCCCTGTGTCCCGCCCACCTAGGAGCCAGGTCTCAACCCCATCTCAGTCTAGTCACTGTGACTCTAGGGCAGGGATACCTGACTGACTCTTCTTTTGAAACTTTACTTCTACTCTAAAAGCAGTAAAGGAAAGCTGATGATAACACCAAGCTTGGGAATCTGGGGAGAAGGAACATCTCCCAAGAGGCCTGTCAGTTGTCTTTACAAATGGATGTGGTTCTGTTCACCCCATAAAGAACCCACAGGAGGGACAATTTCATAGGCAACATGCATCAATGGCCATCTGCCGGCCCACCCTGACGTCCTGTAGAATTACAGAGAGGAGCTCAACTGTGTCAGGCCACAGATGGTTCCAGGAGCACACAGTATTAGAAAGGGGTTGTGGGAGGACCCCTGCTGGGTACAGAGATCAGCACTGTGGACTTTCTTTATAGCAAAGGTTGATGTGAGTGAGGCTATTGTTCTAGAGGGGTCAAAAAGATAAAAGGGTCTCGAAGAACTTTAGAAACATTACAGAGAACAGAGAAATAAAGAGGGCAGTGGGATGAAGGGCTCCAGAAGAAGGGGACTGGGCACACCTGGGGTGGGATCCTCTTGAAGGCATCCAGGCAGTTGAGGAGGATGGTGTCCCCATCACTTCTGGCTGCCATGCCCGATTCACTGACACATTTGAGCAGTTGTCGGATCTCGCCGTATTTCTCCTTCTCCACTAGCTGCCGGGCAGCTCTGCAGTAGGTTGCAGCAGCGTCCAGCTGGAAGTCCTGGAGCACAGCACAGGACAGTGGGAACATCGACAGCATGAAAGGAGGCAACGTTTAAAAAGCACCTACTATGCTTACCGGAGGTAAGCCACACTGATTATGGCCACAATAGAAAACAAATATGACAGACCAAATAGAGCAAGAAGTTCCTCTTTGGAGTCAGGCAGACATTTAGGAGCATTCACAAAAATCATAACCTTAGTAGCTAAAATAGTATGCATTTCACTTGCTTCTAATTAAAATTTCAACGAGCAGTTCACTCCATTCTGAGTCACCTTTTTCTGGAATTGGTGTAGGAGCTAGTGCTCCCTGTGCTGGACACTTGGTGCTCTGTTAAAGTATACCAATTCACCAACAGACTTACATGCTGAAAGTTACCAAGCAAACACCTTCAACCCTTATGCCACAAGGCCTGGGGGCAGCACCCCTCTGCCTGCTCACCAAGATATCTCTGTATAGAGAACTCTGTCAATAACGAAAATCAGTGGGAAGAAAGATACTAGACTATGGATGGGGGCATAGCTTGGCGCTTAGAGCACTTGCCTAGCATGTGCAAGGCACTGGGTTCAATACCTCAGCACCACAGAAACCAGGTGTGGTGGTGCATGCCCGTAATCCCAACACTCAGGAGGCTGAGGCAGGAGGACTGCTGAGAGCTGGAGGCCAGCCTGGGCTATGCAGTAAGTTCAGGACCAGACTGGACTGTAAAGGGAGACTCTATCTCAAAAAAAAAAAAAAAAAAAATGATACCTGCCTGACCATTGATCTCTAGGACATGTATGTCACACATAGTGCTCTGTCTGTCCAGAGCAGTGACAGTCCTCAATCTGTTTTTTTTTTTTTTGGGGGGGGCGGGGGGCGTTGTGGAATCGTGGTAGTAGTAGGCTTTGGAAAAGAATCTGCCCCTTGAGGTTTCAGCGTCCTCCCCTGGCTCCTGCTCCAGGGCCTCAGCCTCACCTGCGTCCTTTTATCACAAGCAACAGAACTTATGCTCCTGAAACAGCTCCTGCACACAGAGATTGGTGGGCAAGCAGTGGTTCCGCAGGAAAACAGCTATGGGGAGCTGTCTGAGACCAGGTGTAGACACTTATTTGATAGCTTTTGATTTGTTACTTGGTTTTCGGCCAAACTGCTTATAGTTTTGCATTTGACAACTACTTTTCTGATTTTACCCCTAATGTATACATAATCTGATTTTCTTGAGATAAAAATTTTCTAAGAAATAATTTCCATGAAAATGTGGTCGGATGCTGACTGCCCTCGGCATAATCTCACATATCCAAGTCATACCTGCAAAACTCGGAATGCAATTCCAAAACCATCTTCTACATTTTTCCCTCCCAGCATGACCTGAAAAGGAGAGGAAAATGTGTTTAAAGGAGTAGTAGCTAACAAGAAAGCCACTGCGCCAACAAGGAATGCCTCCATTTATCCAATTATTCAACAAATACTTTTTTGCAACCTGAGTAAGTGCCAGGCCCATAATATGAGACTGATCGACGTGGGCAGATCCCCTGGCACAGTGGCATACATCTGTAATCCCAGCACTTGGTAAACTGAGACAGCAGAATCCCAAATTTGAGCCCAGCCTGGGCAATTTAGTAAGACCCTCTCCTGTACCCCTCTCACCTTAGTCATCTATAGCTCACATCTCAGAGGGGGAGGCGGCCACCAAACAACTGAAGTAACCAACTGAGAAACAGTTGGGACAAATGTTCTGAAAGACAAAGGCAGCCTGCCAGGGGTGAAGCACCGCACATACCTTACAGGCAACATCCATTTTCATGTGGTTGTTTCCAAATAGTGTTGGCAGAGGCAAAGAGGTGACCTGAGAGGTGCCGGCACTTTCACACCGATGTAAGAACCTGGTCACTTCCATCTGCAGCTGAAGTGTGTTCATGTGCCTATGGGACAACAGGGGCGTGATCTTTCTTCAGCTGGGGCTTCAGGGGTGAGGCACCTGGGGCCACATGACTGAGAAATCATGAGGAGATGCCGAGGGAAATGGTAAAAGGGATGACGTGGAAGGAAAAGAGACCCCAGATGTGCTCTGAGCAGCTGTGACGAAGACAAAACGGGCCTAGCATCCCTCACAGACACAGAATAGTTAAGGTACACCATGGACCTGGTCAAAGGCCAGACACAGAATCAGTGTTTGTTTTGTCTCTATGTGCCAGGTATAACACAAGGTTCAGAGAGGAATGAGGTCTGCTCTCACAGAATCCGGAAGCTGGAGGGGAAATGAGTGGTAACCACACATGGGACACCCAGTGATTAGCCCAGAAGGCGGTGACTGGGAGTGGCAGCGCCATCTGCTTTAGAGGCAGTATGCTAAACAGGCACAGGCAAGCGAGAGAGCCGAGAAGAAAGGACTTGGTGTGCTGAGAAATCCCTGGGAGCCAGTGACTGTTGTTTAGCCAGGAAGAAAAGAGGGCATGTGATGGTGACAGAGACCTCTGTGGGGTCTGGCTCACACAGAATCTTTGCTTTACCCCATGTAAGGAGTGTGGAGTTTAGGCTGGGGGTAGCACATGATCCAGATCCTCCCTTCCCTCCCTTCTACCCCAGGAAGCTTCTTTGTTTTTAAGCTTGTGCCATGCCATTAGGGACAATTCCTTTTAAATGTGTTTTGTCAGAGTTCAGTGAATGCGTGACAGTGGCTTTATGCCCACAGACACTCAGTCCCAGCTTTCCTGTCCCTCATGAATTATCTTGAGCTACCTGGACACATCAGCCGCAGTCATTTTTTTTCGGAAGAAGGTGGATTTCTTCCTTCCTGAACTGCGGGAAGTTTCTTGGAGGTAGATCTTCAGGTGGTCCTTGGCCTTGAGCAGCCATGACAGCTTCTCTCCTAGCTCTGTATATGACTTTGCTTTGTGACTGAAAAACCGAATACAGGTCATGGCCGCCCGGACTTGATCCTAGAATAGAAAAATGAATGATCAGGTCACAAGAGATCAGGGAGGTTGAGAGTTGGTGAGAATTCTCATCTGATTCCCACCTAGGAAGCAGCTCTGCATGACATGGGCCCATAGGTGTTTCCATCTTTATCTTCTGCTCCTCTCTTCTGCCTTGCTAAGTATCATTACCCACTTCCATCACCAGCTGAACTGATCCTTCACTCCTAAGCTCTAGAGATCCTAAAATAACCGATGAGCTATTGGTTGTGTACTTCCCAAAACTACTAAAAATCCAAAAAGGATACTTCTGATTGCCCACTTAGAATGGTTTTACTCTGAATCTGGCATTGAATGATTAAACTAACTTTCCTCATAATTTAGTGCTAGCAAGCCTCAGACAGATGAGGAAAAACTTTTTCCTTCTCTTCATGTATGTTCTCTAAAGACATTATTCCATCAGATTTTATAAATTCTGTATCTTTTTAAAAAAACTTTTACATTCCTTGAATTCAGAAGAATGCCATTATGGACAAGATTAAAGTTTGCCTTTAAATTTAGGGAAAAAACCCTAATATTATTCAACAATGCTAGTGAGCAAGATGTATGTACTTTAGAATCCAACAGGAAGGCCAGTGATCCAATAAGAGTCCTGTTCCCTCACCTTGCCCAGTCTCCCCCGCTGGTAAGTGCCAGTGACAGGGGAAGAAAAAAGGAGTAGCTATTACCTTCATAAACTGCTGCAGCTCATACAAAATGTGGTAGTAGTTCTTCTTTTGTAAATGCTGGCAGGCGGCAATCAGGTAGGTTCCCCAGCTCTCCAAGCTTGGATCAATGGATTCTAATAAATTTTCCAAAGTGTGCAGCTTCCCACTTTTATAGCTTGGCTGGAAAATGCCTTCTATGAAGACATCTGGAGGGCAGTCCTGGAGCGGGGCAAGGCGAGAAGCTGAAATTCCAGAGCCTGGTTTGGGCACAGTCTGGGATCCACTGACTTTCCTCCCGCTCGTGTCCCTCCTGCTACCTCTCATGGAAGCATTTCTAACCTTTTGTGTGTTACAGATAACTCTGAGAATCCCACTCCAGTGACTACTTGTTTTCTCCTTTCTCTTATTGAAAAGCTCCTTGACAGTTATATAATCACTTACTATCTCTACTTTCTTCACTGGGATTTTTCTCTTGAAGTCACTGCAACCAAACTTTTGAGCCCAAACTTCATTGAAATTCTACCTTAGGTCACTAAGAACCTCTAAACTATTAATTTAATTCCAATAGTTGATTCTTGGTCTTCTTTTTCACTTGATCTATCAGCAGCTTTTTAATGGCTGGCCTGGGGATGTTACCAGGAGCTTTCTGCATGCTGGGCATGTATTCTTCCCTTGAGGAACACTCCTAGTCCTGTCAGCAGCTTTTGATACAGATGGTGATTACCCCTCTTGAAAAACTGTCTATTTGTCCATCCATCTATCCTTCACCCTCTCTCTCCTTCCCTCCCTCCTGGGACCGAACATAGGGAACACTGAGCTACATCCTCATTCATTCATGCATTTATTGAGACAGGACCTCGGTAAGTTGCCCAGGGTAGCCTTGGACTTACAATCCTCCTGCCTTAGCTTCTCAAATAGCTGGGATTATAGTGTGAGCCATCATACTCAGCTTAAATTTTAATTTTTTTGAGAAAAACATTTGGCCTCCACAACACCAGCCTCTCTAGGTTTCCTTTCTGTATCTCTGGTCACTCCTTTTCAATTTCCTTCCAGTTTCCCCAAGGCTTGCAGGAAAACTGTTGCCTTTTCTATCTATACACTTTCTCTTGATGACTTCATCTACTTTCATGGCTCTAAGTACTACCCGTGTACTAAAGCCTTTTCTCTAGCCTGCTCATCCCCCTGAACTACAGAACTGTACATCAAGCTGAAGTCCAGTTGCCTCATCAACATGTCTTCATGGGCATCTAACAAACTTAACATGTTAAAAACTGTGATCCTGATTATTCCTTGAAACCTGCTTTTTTAGTCTTCCCTTTCTCGGAAGGTAATACCACTCTTCTAGTTGTTCAGGAAAAAAGCCTTGGAAGTCTTTTTCTCCCCCAAATCCACCACCATCATCAAAATTTATCAGCAAGTCCTCTAGCAGCTCTATTGTCAAAATACACATAAAAGCTGCACACTTCTCACTATCATCACCACTGTTCTCCCAGGTTCTACAACAGTCTCTTCCTTGGCCTGCCATCTTTCAGTCCTATCTCTTTTAAGGCTTGTGGAAATAATGCAGTACATGTCATACCCTGGACATTTTAAGTAATTTAATCAATCTGGAATGTGGGGTACAGGTAAGATTTGTGGTGAAATGAAATTGGAAACATACAGGAGCTGGATCCTGGTGGATCTTATAGCATGTGAAAGCACTTAGACTTTATCTTGGGGCTTTGGGAATCCACTGAGGACCTTTTAGGAAGGGGAATAACGTGTGTGTTGATGTTGTAGGAAGCTCACCCCATAGGCAGGATGGGCACAGGGGCAACAAGGACAGAAAAAAGACCAGTGACAGGCTTGTAACAGAACGCCTTCATTGGCCCGTATACTTAGCTGTCATTTTTAAAAAATATTGTTTGTGTTTCTACCTGCTTGAGAATGAAGGTAAAGTACTTCAGTTCAAGGGTAAGTGTGATTATAGGAGATAAAAAGAAGGCTTCCTTCACAGCTCTGACAAATATAAAACAGGGCAATCAGCTTAACTAAGATGATTACATAAGTAGCTTAACTCTGGGGACTACAGTTGTTCAAAGGAAGAGGACTGGATGAATTTCTCAATTTGTATTTGGAAAAAGCATCTTTACCTCGAAACTCATTTGGAAACAGGAAAAGATAAAAAGTTAAAAAATTCCAAATGATATGACTTATCCGTGATTTTCCAACCTGGTTAGTGTCTAAGAAATGGTGAAAACATTTCCCTACTACTGCCCTGTAGGAGTCTGCTTACCACAATTATGAGAACTCTTGATTTCACTTGAAGCAATCTTGGAAGATAAGTTTATTTATAAACTTTCACATGGTTGTTATGGAGCCAAAAGATGTTACAGTTTACCTTGAACTATATTAATTTTCTATGCAATCTGGTAAATATCAGCCAAATTTCTCAGGAAGTTATGAATTGTACAGATAAAACAGGAATACCCCAAGGTTGTGGTGAAATAGAGTCCTGATTATTTATCAGTGGCTCCAGAAAGCCAATACACGTCAGTGGTGCCTTTCCCTCCAGTGGGAAGAGAGCAGAGGCTGTGACAGCAGCATAAGTAGAGCATACTCTCCTTTCATCATGTGCATGGGATCTGTGCCATAGGTACCTATTGCTCCTGGCAATAACAACACTGAAAATGTCAGGTGGGAGGTGGGTGGAAACAAGAGAGAGATTTAGCAACATGTCTGAGGCCACACATGGCTCATGCTAAGTGTCTCATTCCAGAGACCATGCTCCCATTCAGCTGCATGTTTTGGGAAAAGGGACGAAAGCTGCTACTGCCAATCAAGAGAGCGATTTGGGATTTGAGGTAAGACTTGTTGCATTCTTACTGGACAATGATGGTGCTAGCAGAGTCTTCCATTGGACCTGACTCTGCCAGGGATGATCTTACTGCTCAATGCTGGCTTAAGTCTAAGGGGCTCCAGACACGGTAGGGAAGGAAGGCAGTGCCCTTTGTAGCTGTGTCCCATGTCCCACCTTGTTGAGGAGGTGCAGCAGGGCTTCCCTCATGCAGCTGTGCCTCATGTAGAAGCTGATGATGGCTAGGTTGGTACCATAGTTATGTAGGTAGAAGAGGCATTCTTGGTAGTAGGTATTGCTCATGATCTTTCCTTCGGGAATCACCTCCAGAGACAGGCTCTGGGTCCGAAGAGTGGCTTCCAGTTCCCTCAAGGTGGCAAAGTAATCGTCATCTTGCTGATAGGGAAGGAGCGTGCAAGAGAAAAACAGAGCTCAGTAAGTCCTTGGCAGACACTAAGCAGTGCTTTCAAAGGATATTTAATGGTGTGAGAAAATGCTCATGCTCTAGTATTAAGTGTAGAAAAATAGACAGGATACAAAATTCCACATAATATGGTATAGCTCTTATTTATTCAAAAGTATAATGCAAAAAATTCACACAAGTCTTTTTTCTTTTTCACACAGGGTCTTACTTTGTTCCTTTCACTGGCCTTAAACTCTTGCACTCAAGTGATCCTCTCTGCTCTAGGTCTTAGGGTAGCTGGGAATACAGGCATGTGCAATCAAACCAAAATCTAATACTAGTTAGTCTGTGTATGAGATTACACACAATTTTTTATTCTTAAAAAATTGTTTATAGCTTGTTTAAAAATACTGACAGTATATTCCTTATTTAATCATGTAAATTGTAGTACTTATCTAACTACACGTGATAGAAAAACTTAAAGTATCAACCTGGCAGTCTTTGTGCCAGGACTGGCCCTGGCAGCTGTATTAAGGCGATCCCCTTCCCAGGTGCTTACTACTCCTGGGCTTCCCTCCCGGGGTTTGGCACTCTTGCCTGCTTTGCTCTTACCAAGGAAATGAGGGGCCTCACTGTAGATTCCAGGTACTCAACCACATCTTGTACCAGCCTTGAGCCATGACTCAGTTGATTGAGGTCAAAGGGGAGCTTCAGACAGCGACTGAACTTCTCCCGTGCAGCAGCGAGGTTGCCAGCTTTGAGGCAGGCCATGCCCCAAGCATGCCATGCCCCAGTTGAATCAAGCCCAGTCTTTGTGGAGATCTGGAGGAAAAATTATTCCTTTTGGTGAGAGTTACGCCCAAGCCTGAGTCTTCCAAAGATCTACTCCATTTTCTATGGCCAACCAGCTCACAGCCACCCCAACTTCCATGTCATTACTTTCATGCTGGTGAACTGCTTGTGTCCTGGATACCTCATTTGGTCAGGAAACTAAGAGATGCCAATAGCTGTTTGTAAGGCAAAGAAAAGGCAACTCATTGTAAGGGGGGGGGGGGGCACACGACATGTGCGCTTAGTCTTTGCCTCACCTCTACTCCTAGTTGGTAGTACTCAGCTTCCAGAAGCTGGTTCCTTAGCCTTGTCACTGCAGCTGGCTGTAATATTTGATCTAGAGATGGCACATGGCGATAGGCAGCAGCAACTAAAACATTCAGTATGTCCACCTTGCTGATGTAACTGCGGGGAGAAGGGCATGGCGGTGAGCATGCACAAATCTTACGAAGAAGTGCTATTGCTTAAAGGGTTTCTATTTCATTTTCAGTGTGAAACACAATAATGAGAATTGCGAGATACACAGCACAGACACTAGGAGTGACAGCTGTGGAGTCACACCTGTAGTGGCTGCTCACTGGCAGCAAGAGGAGCAGCAGTACTCTCCGAAAAGCCATTCTGCCCAGCTCACACCAAGTGGTCCAGAGACAACACAGCTCAGTGATCAAAATAACACAAAAGAAAAACCTTGGATGTAAGGCCCATTCGCCCTCCCAGGGACGTCCCGACTCATCTTCTCTTAAAGTTAAGACCTCCTTTTCTGAAGCCAAAGGCAGCAGAAGAAAATGGTCGTATCAAGTTGCAACTCTAAACTCAGAACTTTAGGCACAGCACAGGTGCTTCAGGAAGATCTACATGGCCTAAAAGACATTCTGTAGATAATATTATTTGCTGCCCTGACCCTTTACATCTTCAAACTCACACAAGCTGCAATCTCTCCCCAAAGGCACGGTCTCTCTCCCTTGAAACTTGCCCTTGTTCTCCTTGACAGTGTTCTCTGACCTAAGTAAACTTCTACTCTTATCCTTGTCCTTGTCTCCTCAGTAAATTCTTTTTCTTACCACCCCTGGCACCAGCCCTCAGGATGTGGTCCCACATAACAAGACTGGTTCAACTCTGGTGCCACTGCTTAGTAGATCTGTGACCAGAGGCAACTGAGTTAACCTTTCTTTGCCTCAACTTACTCATCTATAAAATGAATATAATAGCTGGGAATTTTAAGGATAAAATAAAATACTCCAAGTCAGAGAGTCAGGGTTTGTGCCTGGGACCTTTTCAGTCCTCATTAAGTTAAAGTTGGAGTAGGAATGCTAAGTGCTTCTATTTGAGACAAGGCCTTTGCATCGAATGCTGGGAGCTCCCAAGTAGCTTTTTAGTTCTTAGAAACCTTGCTTGCTTGAGGGAGAATGTAGACTCTCACATCATTACCATTTAATCTACTGTTCTGGGCTTGATGTCCTCTGTCCAGGTGAAGGATAGGCCTTCCTTACAGCCCACCAGGACTGCTTTCTGTGATCACATTCCTGATACTTGAGGACTGTAAAAATCTTACCAGGACAGACAGCCCAGAGGTCTGGATCATTCGGTTGTTGCCGTAAGCAAACCCACACCCATGGCTCACGAATCTTGTCTCCTGATTCTACCAAAAAATCTCTGTGGATCCTGATGGCCACCATTTTCTCTGGAAAGGGATTCTGTTCATCAATAATTGTTAATCTAGTGGGGATGGGGCAGGGTAAAGTGTAGAAAAGCGTATTTGATGATACACTTGTACATTTAAAAAATGAAAATATTTGAAATATTTGAGTTTTTGTTTTTAAACATATATTTATTTGTCTATGAGAAAGGAACATAATTTAAAACACTAGAAGAAAACTGTGCAAACCAATAGTGCTTAGTTGGGTTGCATGGCGATGAGAGATGAATCCCCTCTCGTCAGAACAACAGGACAAAGATAACAGTTCTCTGTGCAATTTCTTTTGTGGTACTAAGGATGGAACCGCAAGTCCTTCACATTAAGCTATACTGCAAGCCTTTTGCTTTAAATTTGAGACAGGGCTTTGTTAGGTTGATAAGTTGTCCAGGCTAGGCTCAAACTTGTGATGCCCCTGCCTCAGCCTCCCAGACTGCCAGGATTATAGGCCTGGGCCACTGGTCCAGCATGAATGTATACTTTGAAACCACTGCTGCAAACTATCAGAGGAAGCCCATGACACCCTAGGGTGGGTGAGAATCCCAATGAAGTAAAGATTTCCTTCATTTCTGCTGCCCTTAGCCCTAAGGTAATCTGTATTATATTTTAAGGAACATGCAGAACTTGATGTTAAATTTGTTTTTCTCCCAAGTAAGAGTATCTTTCCCTTTTTCTTTTCTTAAATTTATTTATTTTTGAGACAGAGTCTTGTTCTATTGTCCAGGCTGGTCCTGAACTTTGTGTAGCTCAGGCTAGCCTTGAACTCACAGCAATCCTCCTGCTTCATACTCCCAGATGCTGGGATCACAGGTATGTGATAACACACCCAGCTTATGTGGTGCTGGGGATTTGAACTCAGGACCTTATGCTTGCTAGGTAAGTATTCTAACGTCTAAGCTCTTCCTACAGCCCCCCTTTCTTTTTTTCATTTTGATGTGTTATGGGTCAAATAGATGACTTGTTCATATGAGGCAAATGCTCCATATCTGAGCTATACCCCCAGTTCAATTTTTCTATTAGTCAGTAGATCTTACCTCATTTTTATTACTAATATTTGAGATGTATTTGGATTTTTTTTCATAATTTTGCCTTAAGTCTTTCTTCCATATTTCTTTTTTTTTTTTTTTTGCTTTTGTTATATGGAGGTGTTGTGTTTTTCCGTGTCTCCTTACCCCCTCCAAGGAGTTTGGTAGAGTTCTGGCTCTTCCATAGTGTTACTGTTTGTTTTCTGGGGAGGCACATGCTCTTCCTGTGAACTATGCTCTCAAGCCTTTATGTTTGTTTACTTATTGACACACGTCCTACAAAGTTGTCCATGCTGGCCCTAAACTCCTGGGCTCAAGTGATCCTCCCGTCTCACATGCCACTGTGCCTTGCTTTTCCTAGTTATTTAAAAAATTTAACACACACACACACACACACACACACACACACACACACACACACCACTTGTTAACTTAAAAAAATCATGTATAATAATCCTTTGTCTCTTAATATAAAAGAGTGAAATTACTCCCTTCGTACTTCCTTCTACTTTTATCCTCAATCCCCCATATCTCTCTACTTTCTCAATCTTCTGGGTTTTTTAAATAAAAAATAAGAATAACTAACACTTTCTGGAGTACAAGGAATACAGCAGGTTCAATTCTTAGCCCTTATCATAGATGATCTTGTTTTGTCTTCCAACAGTCCTATAAGTATTATTATAACCCTCATTCCACAGAGGAGGAAACTGAGGCCCAGGGTGTTAGCTAGGAGGTGGTGGAGCTATGGCAAATATTATGGGAAAGTGTCTGAGGGAGATGTTTACACTTCAAAGAAAATTATTTGCTTGGTTCCCAAATCTGGTTAGGACTAATGCTGGGAACACACAGAGTGAGTCATGTAATGTATCTGAGTGGATAAGCAGGGTATGAGGAGTTCTCATTGTTAAATTATTGAGTGGAGTCAAGGGAAGCTTAGTCACACCTTTTCCGTGAACTGTCTACTTTCTGACTCAGATTCCCACCTCCATGTAGAGATCAACCATTCACCAAGGTGGTGTCACAGATCCATTATCCAGAACTCTTAAGTCATAGTAAGCACTGGGGACTGGGGTGGAGTTCTGCACAAGGTGAAGCACTGCATATTCAGAAAGGACACATGCCTTCAAAAACCAGAAAGTGCCATGGTCATTAAAGGTGCTTCTCTTCAAGATTTTCCTCAAAGAAGTAATCACCCAGTCTTTGCTTTCTTTCTGGTTGGGTACAAATAAGAATTCTGCTTGAAGGATATACACCCTTAGAAAGAGAAGAAGACGGGCCAATAAGATAGGATGATGACAGTATTTCATTCACATTACACTGAGACGCAAATATTATAGCATGTCTTGTCAAAGGACGGGGAGATGAAATGTCACAGTAAGGTCATAAAAAGCAGCTGGATAAAAACCGCCACCATGTAAAAGAATGGGACTCATTCTTCTATACCTGTCACAGAGAGCCAAGTCCTGACTCTGGCCAACCTTCACGAACATCATTTTGGCGCTGAAGAGCAGTTGTTTCATGATGTCTGTGAGCAGCCCCGCATCTACCTCTGGGTTGGTGAGGCCCTGGGACAGCCTGCAGCAGTGCTCAATCAGCTGGTGACCACAGGCAGTGCTGTCCCGGTGCAGATTCAGGATGGCAATGCACAAGGAGGCACTGGGGGCCTGGCCAGTGAGAAAGGAGGGAAAAACAAACACTGAATTCAGGGACCAAAGCGTTCTGCAAATGCAGCCAGAAACTATCCTTCCCATTTAAAAAGGTATAAACACAATGGAGGACAGAGCTAAGACTGCCATAGTGAAACAGAATGAAACTGGACAAATTTCAGATGTTTTAAGTGGCAGTGCCGAACC
>PVKB01000305.1:669290-856172 GCA_004027205.1 Ctenodactylus gundi | reverse complement strand
TTATTTACTTTGTATTCTTCATGGCCTGTATGTTGCAGCTTAGTCACTTTATTTTCTAGGTCTGACATACTATTCTGAAGTTGTTTAAAGTGGTTGCTTATTATTACCTGTGTGTTTTTCATTTCCTGAATATCTGCATTCAATTTTTCTATATCTCTGTTGTGTTCTTCTCTAATTTCTTCTTTTGTCTTCATTATCTACTGGTATATTTCTTCTCTGGTCTCCTCTAGTTGCTTTTGAAGGCTTGCTTTTTGCTTATCCATGTATTGGTGTAGCGCTTCTGCTGTCTGTTTAATTTCCTGCTTTAATTCCCGTTTTAATTCACTGAATTTCTGGGCCCAGAAGTTGCCATCATTTTTGCCATATTCATCTTTATTTACCCTGACTTCACCTCCTGGGGTGTCAGGTCTTTTTGTAGGAGATGTGTGCCTATGCTTCCCCAATTCTTCTTTGGTCTCCTCTAATTCCTTTTCAAGACTTGCTTTATGCTTAGCTAAGTGTTCTTGTAGTTCTCGCGCTGTCTGATTTATTTCCTTCTTTGCTTCCGGGTTTAACTCCTCCTTCAATTCCTGTTTTAATTCACTGACTATCTGGGCCCAGAAGTTACCACCATTTTTGTCCTTTTCTTTGGGTTCTGCAATTTCAGCACCCCTTGCACCTTCCCCTGGGGAATCAGATCTTTTTGTATAAGATTTGTTACCACGTTTCCCCATGGTACTGCTACCTCTGATTGACTCTGGTGCGCAGGAAAAGTGAATGGCTCCTGCTGACGTCACTGCCTGCATGCAACAGCTCTTGAGTCCCGTTTCTGATCTGGGATTCTGGGATCTTTTCTAGGGCGAGTGGACACTGCGTTGATAGTACAA
Organism: Ctenodactylus gundi; assembly: GCA_004027205.1. Lineage (NCBI taxonomy): Eukaryota > Metazoa > Chordata > Mammalia > Rodentia > Ctenodactylidae > Ctenodactylus > Ctenodactylus gundi. The sequence goes on along the minus strand of PVKB01000305.1, from coordinate 855,306 downwards.
ACACCTGCAGGTTGGTGCTTCTGAGGCCACCCGCAGCCAATAATTCGGATTAGTCCAGGTCCGTGCTTACCTCGGGCTGAGGTCTGGCCTCCTCCGGACCTTGTTTGTGATCTGTGGATGCTGGCAGCGCGGCACCATGCCAAGTCGGCTGCTTCTGCCCCGCCCACAGCGGGTCTCGTCGTTGTGTGCTCCGTACTCTCCAGCTCTGTTCAGTCAGACGTTCAGGTCCCTGCCAGCATTCCTCTGTCCGCCGCTGCCTGCCTTTTGCCGCTGGCCGCAGTGGCTTACTGGACTGTGGGGATTTATTTTATTTTTTCCCTCCAGTTTTGATGATCCTTCGGAGTTTCTGGCCTCCCACTGGTCGCCTTTCAGTTTCTGGGGATGCTTCTCTCTTTCCTCGCTACACCAAACATGCTTTTTCTAACTATCTTCTTGACTTTTTAAGTGAGTTGATGAGGAGACTTTGTGCAGTGCTGTTACTCAGCCGCCATCTTGACTGGCCTGCTACCTTCTTTCGTCTACTTTGGTATTTATAGCCATAAATATTGGTTCCCAAAATCTACTTCAAAACTGACTCCCCCAAAAATGCAAAGTTTGTACAGCGGCTCCCTTATCTTCCAGGAATATGTTCCAAGGCTTGAAACCACAGATAATACAAGCTCTGTGATCCCATGCCTTCCCTCTCTCAGCTAAGTGCTACCACATATTGTAGCTGTCCCTCTCACAGCTGGAATGTGACCACAACACTGACACACACTTACTTTTTCCATACTCGCAAGTGTACTGCTAGATTTGTTCATACCACAGATCTTGGGAACCTCAGCAGAGTTGAAAACTTGCCTCTTTCCACTTCAGGAGCATGCTACGGCTTCCTGTGACACATCCAACTCACCAGTATCGGCATCACTACTCTGGCACTTTGAAGCCATCAGTAAGTAAATAAAAGGTGGCTGAACTCAGCACATGGTACCTGGACAGTAAACCTGGTCCCCAGATGATAGAAAGAAACCAGTGTGAGTGCCACACTCAGTTGGACTATGGCATGACTTGTAGGACAGCAGGACAACAAGCAGTTTAATCAACTCAGAACTTATAAACTGTTTGTTTCTTACAGTTTCTATCTGGTATTTTCTGACTACAATGGACTAGAAGTGAAAATGCAGAAAGCAAATGGAGGCAAGGGGCCAGCAGTGGGGCTATATGCTTACAGAAAGGCCACCTGCTCATTCATGGTTTCTACGAGGCCTGCAAAAGCCAAGTGGGGCTGGGGATTCTCGAACCACACTTGTATGTTCTAAAACGCAGAGTTCCAGCCTGACCTGTCACACACTGACCAGCTGCCCTTGGCTTACCATTCATCCCATCACACTTGGAATTGCCCACGTTGAAGCAGGAAGTCTTCATGTTGGCCGGAAGGACGTTCCACCATTTGTATTCAAACCCCAGCACCGGCTCAGTCCCTGCAGGGCACTGCTTACACTCTGGAGACACATGGGTAAGCAATCACCATCCGTGCATGACACAGTGTCTGGCCCAGGCCCACACCACCATATTCAGCTTGCAGGGAGGGAAGAAGGAGGCAACAGGCCACCAGTGCCTTGGAAATTCATAGCTTTTCCAAAAGTAACCTGGAAAACACATTCTGGATATGGCGTGTACAAGTGTCTACTGGCATTTTTTGAATACATATTTCTTTGCGACAATATGTACACACACCCAATGCATTGGACAAGGGGTACTGATCCTTAAACACCAGGCTGGGCAACACTCCCCTATCAATATACAAAGAAGAGCACTCTAAGATAGCATTAACACAGCCACCTTCATATCCTAAGCAGCTGTGGTCTCACACTTCCACAACATCTCACACTTCTCCAGACTCAAGGAGATAGTTGCGTTTTCCCCCAATTTTATTAGTATATATTACAATATATATTAGTATGTATAGATGGAATATACATACATATGATACACAATGATTACACTGAGCTTGAGCTGGAGTATTTTGTGCAAATCAACATGACAATCCCTTCTCCTCCCTCTTGTGGCCCTCTCACTCTCTCATCCCCTGGACTGTGACGAGATAGTTGTCTTTTAAAGAACTTTCTCCTAAAACTATCTGCCCACAGAGGTTGTGTTGCTAAGGGTCTAACTCGCTGCTGGGTCAGTGACACCGTACCCTTTGTTCCATCAGAAAATGTCCCTGGAGGGCACGGGTGACAGGAAGAGGACCCATTGTTATAAAAACCCGGGTTGCAGGGCGGGCAGTCCTTCTTCTCCCCAGAAGGGGGCAGCCTGACAGCGTCCTCCACATCCTCCCGACAGATTTTAGGCTCTATCCACTTGTACATTATCTGTGTCTGGAAGAAAAAAGAAGCCACATAACATGCTCATTAACACAGATGTTCAACTGGCAGCCTAGAAAGAGTCAACAGTGTCAACAGGGCAGCTGGAAAGAGGCCCACACAGTGAGAGGGCAAGAGATAACTCTGGGGAGGCCAGGAGACTCCATGAGCTAAGCTGCACGGGGCCTCACCAAGGAGAGCAGGCTCTGCAGGAGATGCTCAACAGAAGATGCAGGCGCCGCCCTTACACTACCACTGCCCTTTATTTCACAAAGGACACTCCATGCAGAGGCTCTGCCTCCTCTCCCTGCCTCACCTCCAGCACAGGGCAAGTCACCAAGCCTCTCATATTGTGACCCCAAAGAGAAAAGTTTATTTCCCAGAATGAAGACAGGAAGCTTTGCATTTCCATCCTAGCAGTTTTAAATTACCAGCAGACATTTTCTCCGGCTTCTTCAACAACCCAATGTTAGACATTCCGTAGCCGGACCATGCTCTCTGGAAACTGCCAGGCCCACCGAGGAGCTCTGAGGGTGTGCGGAAGCACAGGGACTGCCTCACTAAGCTGTCCTGTGTGCTGCACTGCACGCACACACACACACGCACACGCACGCACACACACACACACACACACACACACACACACACACTCACATGCGCCCCATCCTCCCACATTGTCCTGCACACTCACCTGCCCTGTCCACACCCACGCCATCCTGCACGCCTGCCTTGTCCTCCCACACCACCCTGTACTCTTGCTCCATTCACCACATTCACCCCATTCCGTCCTGTACTCCTGCTCCATCTACCCCATTCCATCCTGCAGCCTGCCCTGACCTCCCATGCCAGCACGCCTTCTGTAACAGACAGCTGCAACCCAGGCAAACACAACAAGTCACCATCGCCAGAGTACATCGCCATCACTCTGTGAACTGACAAGTTGAAAGGATCAGCTGCTCTAAAACAACTGGGTACACTTCTCCAGGGAGAGGGCACTCTACTGCAAACAGTAATAAAACAGCTCTTTCATAACAAAATATAGCTTTTTAAAAGAAAGGAAATACTCCTTTGATTAGACACATAATCATCTGAAAGTTTTCTCTCCCGTAAAACAGCTTCAGGAACAAGAAGTCACCTCCTGGGGGTGGAAAACCGCAAGCAGACGTGACTCCTTCCTGGTTCCTAGTTAGTACAGGCCTGACCGCAGGCCCTGCTGGCCACTCAGGTAGCTTCTAGAGCTATGGAGGAGCATGACCTCACACGAACTAGGAGGCTCAAGAAAACGTCTCACGGGCAGATGTGTCAACAAACTTATCTATATTATTTTTTATTACTCCCTTTTTCCACATTCATTTTATGGCTTTGTCAGGACACTGTGTAACCAGCCACCTTGCCTGGTTGCCCAGTAACCATCTGTGAGACAGTGATCACTCCACCTGCCCACCCTCCCCACTCTCCCCACACCCCCCCCCCACACCTGCACACCTGAGAAGCTAATTACATACTGCGTCCATGAGAGCTAGGGATTTCCCTCAAGAAAGGAAATACAAGGTTCACAGATTGTATTTGAGAAACTGGTTTAACAACAAATTTCAAATTCCAGTCAATGCGCTAATTTCTGGATTTCTGTGGGCATTAACAAAATGTTAGGAGTAGCTGGTTCCCATGTGGGAGTTGAGGTAGACACTCTCAGCCACTCTGGGAAGAACACATTAGAATTCTCACCCCTCTAAATGAAGAGATGCCCAGGCTAGCGCTCTTCAATTACTTCCAAAGTTGTGCTCCAGGGTTACGCGGAACAGGAGCACTGGCCAAGAAAGTCACTTTGGTAAGGATAAAAACAGTAAAACAAGCAAATACATTTTGAGACATGACCCAACCGCAGGACCTCCGAAACAAGCTAAAAGACTGAAATCAGAAAATAAGCCACACATTCTAATATTTAACACAGACAAGTCAAATTTCAGATGTTTTGTTGTAAAACCTTTATTCACAAAGCTGCTTGCACCCCATGGTAGACTGGGCCCTAACTTTCTTTCTAATGAGAACAGATGCTTCTGGTTTAGTTGACTGGAAAACATAATAATTAATATTTATGAAACTCAGCACCATATGGCTCACCGAGCAGGTGAAACACCAACAACTGACTCATTCTTTGCTGAGCTGAGATACCATTATGAAATGTTTTCATGAAAGCAAAACTCCCAACAGAGAACATTTTACCCTATTTCCATCAATATTATAGCAGTGTCCATGGAAACATACGTTTTAAGGGACATGAGAAAGCTGGGGGTGTAGCTCAGGGACAGAGACCTGCCTAACAGGCACAAACCCCAGGGCTTCACCCCCAGTACTGCAAAAAGTAAAATAATGTAAAACAAGAGAAAAAGAAAAGAAACACACAAGGAGGAGATCAGTGGGAAGTTGGTTTTCACATCAAAATAAAATTCAAGACTTGGAAGACTAAAATTTAGATAATTTCTGACACAAAAGCCATCTATGGTGCTCTGGTTTCCTCCCTCACGTGTCTTACACAAATGTGCTGAGCCTTCGTGGATAGGACGAATCCATCGGGGCTAACCACATTTGCTTTCTAAGGCTCTAGAACTGCCACTCACCTAAGTGCCCAGTGCTCCTCTGCTCACCCTGGCTCTGGTGACGTCAGCCACGAGGCTCCCGCTTGCCTCTTGTCTGTCCCCCATCTCAGTCTTTTTCTAATGTCATGGGGTACTCAGTACAGTCTCTCCTGGAATCCTGCTCCATTCACCAGTTGTGTCAGTGATGCTTTTCGAAGCCCTGTCCACCCCTATGGCAGGAGGGCATGTGCAGCCCACCTCGCTGCCCTTTCACATCTGCCTGCACTCCTGCCTCTGCCAACTTCACTGCCTTTCTGTCCCCTTAGATGTCTGTTCCCTCTTCCCCTGCCCAACCCCCAACACCTTGGCTATCATCCTCCTCTGCGGAAGACACTGGGAATCAACACAGCCCAGAGATTCTCACTACAGCTTTGGGGAAAAAAAAAAAAAAAGGTGTTTTAAATACACTAAAACCACTTCCGTCGTATGGCAAATGGCATGAGAACTTTATCTTAATTAAACTTTTGAAATTAGGTCTAAATTTTTATTTTAAGCCAATTCTTTACTTGCTGAGAAATTTCGTGTTGTTTTCCAGATATGCTAAGAAACACCTGCTTCTTAAATCATATGTGAACAAACCAGATCTAAAAGAGGTTATAATCACTAAGGCATTATTTTTTAGTATCCTGTTTATCTTACCCCTGCTATATAACTCAGAAATACTATATTACAGACAGCACTGGGAATAATGTGCAATGTTAGAGATTATTAAAGGGAAAACAAAGTACAAGCCAAACTTCTACCCAAATGGTAGCCATGCCTATGGCCCATACACATCCTAAACTCAGATGAAGAAGCTGTGCACTTGACCCCCAAGCACCACACCTCCTCCCAGATGCCCACCCTGCCAGGCTCTGCCTGCTGTGCAGAGCTTCTATGGGAAAAGATGCCAATGTCAGAGCTGGGAGGCCATGCCTCTGAAAAGTATGTCCTTCCCACTGGAATTCACCTCTGGAAGTGCTCCTGATTAGCTCACAGCCTATGGAAGAAGATAGAAAAGTTGCTCCTTTTCTTTTATGACTTCCTTTGGATATTTAATGCTTAATTTATGAAGTTCTTACTGAGTAAAGGATAGAAAGAACTATGGAAGATTTAAATATTAATAAGACAAGCTGTTTGCTCCAATGGAGCGTGTACTCTGATAATGATAAAGTAGGTTCACAGACTTCTATAAATTGTAAAATAAAACACATAAAGAGGATGCAATGCTTTCAATGTGCAAAAGGAGGACACAGATTAGAGTTGTAGCCTTGGTACTAACTAGAAGGAGTCGTAAGGTAGTTTCAGCTTCCTCATCTATAAACTGAGCAGCAGCATGGCTAAAGCACCCGGCTGATAAAAGGAAACAATCCAAGGCCTACTGGGTGGTACATGTCTATCATCCCAGATTCTGGGGGCCCAGGCAGAATGTGAGGCCAGTCTGAACAAGTTAGTGACTTAGCAGAACCCTGTGTAAAACTAAAAAGGGCCAGGATATAGCTCTGGGTGAAGTCCTGGGTTCAATTCCCAGTGCCACAAAAAAAAAAAAAAAAAAGGAATGAAAATCTAGTAAGAGGCAATGCTTGAAAATGTAGACATGCAACACAATGAGACCTTGTCTCAAAAAAAAAAGTAGACATGCAAATATCTAAAGAGAGAACATACATAAGATCTGTACATGGTAGCTGCCATTAATATTAATATGATCGATACTATCACATATCTTTTTCACCATTATTATTTCCAAGAAAAACACACAATGTCATGAGTGTCCCAGGGAAAGAGACCAAATCTCTGTGACAAGTAGGAAACTGTGACACTGACTCTTGCATGCCATGGTGCCTTGCCCAACCTGAAACACCCCAGCTCTGTCAAATGTACTCCATATGAAACACGCTGGCCTCTCTAGACTCTACCCTGCTGCCAAAATTTTCTCAAGCCTTATCCAAGGCCAGAACACACACTCTGAAAGTGGCCACCATCATTCATTACTACCAGTTTTCTCGTGAACTCCTCCAGCAATGTGTCCCACTTCCTATGTACCAGGCCCTAGGTCAGGCCTGGATATGTCTGAAGTGAACGAGAACCAGTCTGTTTATAGGAAGCTGGGAGCTGGGTGGAAGAAACAGTCAATCTGCAATAAAGTAATCTACTCAAAATGCTGGCAAACCTTCTATGATTCCCACGTAAGTATCAAGAGAGGAACATACAAAATTCTGAGGGTATTCCCAGTTTAAAAAGTACAGCCAATTCCCTTCCTAATATGTAGGAGTGGTCACTTTCTGGATAGCTACAGAAACCCTGCCTTCTTACTTAGGTAAAAGACACTATTTTATGTTCTTTAGGAGTAGATCAGTATGATGCCAAAAAGGACTGAGAATTCCATGGCCAGCGTCCTGGCCCACCTGGCTGCCTCCACCCACCACTCCCCAGACACCTGGGTAGAATGGCAGGCTGAGGTGGCTAAGCAGTCTACAGGGCCACAACGAAATCTGTTCTGAAATCTACATAAGTGACCCCAAGTCAGGAAGCCCAGAAGATGATGCCAGCTGGGTACTGATGCCAGAGAAGGGAACCAAACCAAAGGATATAGCAGGGGGTATGAAAGCAATTCTGGAAACCAGCGCTCTCCACTGGCCTCCTAGCTATGCCTGGGGATATGCACCTGCCCTGTCACCCTCCTCAGCTTACAACAGCTTGCGTCAGCATTCTCGTCCAACTTCTGAAAATAATTTAAATTTACACTGTACAGTGTTTCATAATTATGGCAAGTGTGGAAGCAAAGCTGACGATGTACTCTGCCACCACTGGAGGAAACATAGGACCCACAGTCCAGGACTGGGATATGGGGACTCCTCCTTTCACCCTGGACACACATACACACAGCATACACAACACACACACGGTACACACATGACATACACGCACATGCAGCCACTGTGGCCATGACACCCAGGGATGAGCTTGTACATTTTTGACCATGAATGGCTGAATCAAATCTAGGGCTCTCTTGTATTCCTGAGTGCCTATCCCTTCAAACAGCTGCTGCCCATTTCTACTTGATGAGTCAAGTCTCTAAAATATGGATTCTCTTAGAAATCTTTCTTGTAAGCATTTTCCCTTTCCTGGGTGCTTCTATCCCTGAGACTTCCACACAAATCAGTTTGGGTTGCACTAACTGAGCTCACTGGTAAGGACACTGTAGTCTTCCTGAAGCTTCATTGTGTCATTTCCTAAACTCTTGGTCCACAACTTGGCTCACACATTCCCAATGTCTTCATAGAGTGGGCAATTTTCAGAGAAAGCGGGAAATGTTACCTGATTTGTATACTTCTGTGTACATGTTAACACAGGTATAAGCCATGTGTTACATTTACGTTCCTATGGCCAATGCATCCACCTATTTAATCAAACATTCCATATCTGCTATGGTTTAGAGTGTCCACCAAAGCTTCATGTATCTGGAACCATGTTTTGTGAGAAAGTGGGGCTTGGCTGGAAGGGTGAATGCTTGGAGCTTGACCTGAATGGATTTTTTCAGTTTGTTGAGAGTGGGGGTCTGCCAAATAAGCAGAGTTTTCAGGTGTGTAGCATTGATTCGTGGGCCAGGAAGTGAGGGAGGGGTACCAAGCCTGGGTTTGAGGACACAACTGGCAACTTCAACTGAATATAGGAAGGAAGAAGAAACAGTGTTACAGCGTCTTCCTGAGAAGGCTCTGTCCTTGGCTGAGTCTCCAGATACCAGCTTGCCCCTACTACATTTGATTTTAGGCAACAATGTCATAGGCAGCTCTTCAGCCTCTGCCATGTGCTTCCACCATGGCTGGCTGCCCATGAATGGATTGTATGAGAAATTAGTAAATCTCGCCTTCTTTAAATTGTGGATGTTGGGTATTCTGTCCAGGCAACAAGAAAGTAACCAAGGATAACACATGTCTACTACATGGTTCAAGACCCAGTTCTCTGTCATACTCACAAGGAGATCATGAGATGTTCCAGCAAGAATCCTTCTAACCCGAAACACATGTTCTCCTGAAAAGCACCTGCCCAAGCTGCAACATGAAGGCACATGCCTATAATCCCAGCACTCAGGAGGGTGAGGCCAGAAGATCCCAAGTCTGAGGCTTACCTGGGCTCTGTACCAAAACTCTGTTTCAACAAACAATGAATAAATGAAGGAAGCCACATGCCCAGTATCACCAGTATATAGATTCTTGAGTTTGCACCTCAGTATTCAATCTATATGTACATGCATCTACATAGGCCTACCTCATTTTGTGAAAGAAGTGGGCCCTGGGAATTAGTAAATACACATAAAAATCTCAGGTAAGCTCACAACTCAGGATAACCTGTAGTGTGTGCTTACTGAACAGTGAACATTCTCCACCTCCTTTATTTTAGGTCTCCATCTTGAATCTATGAGCTTCATTCAAATAAGCTGCATTGGTAAAATCCAAACCAATGTACGGGGTAGCATACATGTCTGTGAGATGCCCAGGTTTGCTGGCTGGCCAAGAACAGTAGGGAAGGACCTACACAGGTCTGCAGGTGTCTGCTGGATGGGCACCCCACCACCTGTATCAAAGGCTCCAGTCCTGTACCTCCTCTACCTGGTCAATTCGGTTTAAAACAGCTTCTTTCAAGGCCACCAGTTACCTTAGTGTTGATCAGTCAGGCCAACTCTTTCTAGCCCTCAGGGTCTACCCTGCAGTATCAGCCCCTACTCACTCTCTTCCTTTTCTGTCCCCATCCTCCTGCCCTTTCCTCAGTCACCATCTCTTTGGCTTTTCCAAACACTGGCTCAGTTCTGGAAGAGATGGAGGGGACCAGCTGCAGGTCCATGGGCATGTCCTGCTCTGGCTAAGTGCCCTCTGTATGAGAATTCATCGCATTTTCTAATGCAGTTACACAGGAATCTGCCATAACTCCATTAGCCTGATGCTGCACAGCCTTTACTGATGAAATCTGAGCAATAAACCAACAGAAGCTATAAGGTATTTCCATCCTGGGAGCTGCAGTACACATTCGAAGACTGCTCCTCCAGACATTACTACTTCTGAAAACTATACAACTGCTGAAACAGCACAAACTCACCAGCGCTCCCCACATGCCCTGCCATGCCAGGCACTTTACAGAGAATGCCGTATCCATCGTCATTGCAGCCTTGCAGCACTAACATCCAACCCAATGCACAGATGGAAAAAGTGTACACAAACTCTTCTATGAACAAATTTGGATGTGCTAAGGGGAGAGAACAGCATGAACATGTTGGGCCTAAAACCCAGCCCTACCTTTCCCTCCTCATCACATGGCGTGTGGGTCTGGAAGTAGTCTTTGGTGGTACAGGGTGGGCGCTCCAGGCATGTGCTGGACCCCTCCTCTGAGGAGAGAAAGCATTTCAGATGCAGTTACTGCCTCTGACTCGCAGGAAAAGATCAACATAAACAAGCAAACAGAAAAGTGAAATATCGAAACTTGGGTAAAACTAGCTAGGACTAAAGAGCATGAGGCTATATTTTTATTCTCCTAGGGCCATCACTCTTTCCAAGAGCATATCAGTTTTCCCCAGAACTTAGATTTCTTCCATTATCACTGAATGCTGGAAATTTGGAACAAATTAAAACTTTTTTAAGTCCACCTTCATGCCAACAAACATCTAATCATCAAACCAGGTGTGGTTGGTATAGACATATCCACAGTTACCTGTGGGGTGTGGTAGGGAAGAAAGTCAGAGATGAAGGGAGGACATTGACATAGTGCAGGGCAGGACGATGGGATGGCAGGTTGTCTCCTCCCGTGCTAACACCCCTCCCTCAAGTGCTATGCCTCCCAGGCCCACAGGCATACACCTGCCCATGTACATTTAGAAATAAAAGTGCAGTAAACTTGCCCACCTGAAAACTGGGAGTTCTCATCACATCTGATGCAGTCTTTGGCACCCTTCTCAGAGTAGGTGTTTCTGGGGCACGTAAGACAGCTGAAAGAGCCTGGGGTGCTACTGAAGGTGCCGGGCTTACAGGGGAAGCATTGAGATGTATAGGCCACCCCTAGGTGGGATAAGGATGGGCAGGAGGGAGAAAAGGAATGAGAAGGCACAGCAAAGACAGGAAGCCAACCCCTCTGCCACAGGGGCCCAGCACTAGGGAGGCAAGTACTGTGCAGGAACTGGGGCACATACTGAAGTACACACAGCAGAAGCAGCAAACCCTCCCCAAGACATAAATGTGTAAACCAAGCTATAGAATAACTCCACGGACTCAAAAATCAGTCAGCTTTGAGGTGCCTGCCACTCCCTAAGCACAGGGCCTTCTTGTTCTTCTGTTAGGTCACAGGAGCCCTACAAAACCCCAGAATGGCTGAACTGCAATGCCAGCCTTGGCCAGCAGATGTCCCCATGACTAATGTGTTAACATTAAAGTGATAAACACTCAAATACATTAAAATGTAAACTAACCCTTAAAAAAAAAAAAAAAGAAACACTACTTTAATTCAAATTACCACTTAGGATGGATATGGCCAGCAATGGCTCAGAAAAACACAAGAAGTGTAGAATTCAGCCATAAAACTGGAATCTCTAGACCCTAACATACTAATTCTTCCCACATAAAACCTTGAATCAGCCAACCCCCCCCCCAAAAAAAAAAAAAAAACCCTCTCACACGCATTCCAGTCATACAGCTGGCCAGGCGAGAGCAGGGACAGGCCTCTGTGAGGACTCACCCTCAATGGTGATGTTCTTCAGCAGCACAGGCTTGACCGCCTTGGGCCCCATGAGGATGCCTGTGGTCCTCCAATACAGGATGTTTGTGCCTGACTTCAGCATGACCTGCAGGTGGGCAGGAGACACGGTTACTCAGCTGGGTAGGGCCAGCACACCCAGAAACTGGCCCTTCCTACATCTTCCATGCATTATACTGAAACAAGTTCTGTCTAGAACCAACAAACTTAAGTCTTCTGTTAATCCCAACTTAAGATCTGCTGAATTTAGTATTTCCTTAAGAAAGAATAGTCTGCCAACCCACAAAATATAACTTAGTGAAATTTCTTCCTTAAATTGAAATTCTCTAACAGACAATTTTGTTCTTTTGTTTTATTGTTTTGGTTTTTGAGATAGTGTCTCACTCTGTAGTCTAGACTGTTCTGAAACTCACTATGTAGCCCAGTCTGGCCTTCAACTCACAGCAATCCTCCTGCCTCAGACTCCTAAAAGCTCTTCCTGTAATTACAGGCACCACATCAGGCTAATTTTTATGAGGTGCTAGAGGATCAAATCCAGGGCCTCATGCATGCTAGTCAAGCTTTTCTTAAAGTATATACTTAGAAAGTTGGGGAAAGGACAGAGAAGAAAAGGATTGTGGGAAAGAGAAGCAAAGAGGCTTACGGAATGAGAGCCCCATTCCCCGTTGTCAGTGAGCTTCACCCACTTGTCAGAGGTGGAGTCCATCTCCTGGCACTGGTCATTCTGGATCTGGGCAAAGGACAGAGGGGCTCAGTACAGCTTCTGAAATGACAGCTTTCACCAAAGCCCACACCCAACACAGACTGCAAGAACCCCTTTCTGTACATATAGAACAGTGGCCATAATTCTCATCATATGATATACATACCAAAACCTCAGGTCTAAGTGACATCTGCACAGGAGTGAGTGCTCTAAATAAGCCCTCCCAGTGTGGGACAAAAAGGCTCACAAGTAACAGGACAGAGGTATGGATGGCAGGTATCATCGGAGTCCTCACAGGTCTGCACACTTATCTTCACGTCATAAACATTCACCTTCACCATGCAAGCCCAACAGTACAAAAATTAACAAAGCTGATTTTTATATTTGTGGCAGCAAAATTTTAAGTTGCAGCATCTGCTGTGGTCCAGTTCCCAGGGACTTATTCCAAATGTGCAGGTGAGTGGCTGCAGCCAAAATCAAAGTCCCAAATTTTTACTGGTGGATCAAAATGTTAACCACTCGCTAAGCCAATCTGAAAGCTTACAGATAACATCTTTAGCACAAACACCCTGTGCTTTCCTGAAAACTGCTTCACAATGCCTACAACTAGGGGGCCACATTGCTGGGTCTAGAAGAATTCAGAGACACCCAAAGTTAAGCCACCTCTCCAGTGGCACATAGCAGTCAGCAGTGGAGTAGAGTTCAAGTAAGACTCATCCCTTGCACTCAGTCACAGCAGCCATCTCTCTCTTTCCAACTCACCCCTGCTGGATTACCTGAGCTTCTGACAAACACACAAGAGTCAAAATATTGTATGCAGGAGATGTCTTCTAAAGACTTACTCACTAGAACACAGATCCAAATACCTGAGAATGTCCCTGCAGAAGATAGTGAGTTGAGTCTGTGTCCTATGGGTGCTGTAAGCACAATGAGCCTGTCAGCATGGATGATAAGCCACCGCAGGAAAGATGTGGACCCAACTCCACAATTCACAGGTAACTTGTCATCATCAGCTAAGCTTTCACAATGAAAAGCAGGCACCCTGTGACATGCTTCCATCATCCCTGCAACCTGGTTCCCTCATTCATTCTAAAACTCGTGCAGTATCTTCTCTAGATTTCAGTTTCATTATTTTAAGAACAGTAGGGATGAAAGTCCCGTTCAGTTTTGAAATTAAATACATTATTACTTTAAATTACAGTGTTCACATGTTGAATTCTCAGAGTAAAACTCCATCTTTCAGCCTCCAACATCTCCCTTCTGTTAACCATCAAAATAACTAAGACCTGATATCTGGTTCAGGGACAGAGTGAAGTATCACCAGAGGAAGGAGGGGAGCCTGCCTGCCCCTCCCAGATCCTTCCAGAAGAGGAGAGGGGGTTCAGATGCTGTGCCTACAGAACTTCAAGGACAGTGCTCAGGACCTACCTACCAAACTGGGCAGTACAAAGCCCAGCACTTTTTCTATCAGAGAGTAGCCATGCCTCTGAACTTTAGTTTCAGTGACACTACTGAAACATCTCAAAATACAGGGTATCATTTGAGAAGTGTTGTACAAATAAAACTCGCCTTGGGAAGCAAAACTACTTGAGTGGTGCCTAATTCCTTAACACATCAAAGACCTGTGTACAGGTAGCTCCTTCAGACACCCTCCTGCCACGCTCCTCCACAGTGGGGAGGCCGGGACTGGGCTTGGGCTAATCTGCCCTAGGTTGCATAGCTGACAGCTCAAGATGGGACTAGAGCCAGCATCTCCTAACTGCACACCTAAACCTCAGATTTTTATGTAAAAGATCTCCTGCCACTGAACTTCTGACTTGGAAATGCTTGTTACCAAGGGTGATATAAACTTGCTTCAGAAATGTTAGTACATTTGTTCCTAAAATCTGAACTACAGAAAACAGTTTTCTGCAATATTTTCCCCCCTGGCAGCACAGCACACACAGTATGGAACACAAGAAATCAATATGAAACCATTTTCTCAAGAATGTGAGTCACTGCCATAAAAAAATTGCTGGGTTGCACAATTTTCATAAAACAGTTAAAGAACCCCAGGTGGCCATCCTGCTAGTCTTACTAGATGCTACATGCTGTAATGCTATTTGATCTATGCCAGACACAACAACTACCCACCCACTGGCTTCTTCAGAGTTGGCACAGTTTACAGATGTAGACTCATCCAGCCACTTCTGCTCTTGAAATAACTGCCCAGGAATACACTTACAAAATTTTATTCAGTAAAAAATATTTTCTCTTGGAAACTGCTAACGGGAAAAAACATTTTAAATAAATCTAAAATTGGCAAAAAATATAATATTTTAACAAAATGTCATCTGCAACTAAAAACAGCTAAAATAAACTTGGGGAGAAGTATTGTCATACACAGACTAAACAGATAACCATCTAAAAAGCATAACCCAAGGTGAGTGTTCAAATGTGTAGAAACATGAATAATAACCAGAAAACAGATATCACAGAAGAATTAATTTACTGTAATACCAAAAGGTTTGATTAACACAAAGAAAAAGAAAGTGGACTGAAATGGAATCAAACAGTAAGTTGAGGGAAATCTACACGCATGTGACTTAAAGAGCAAACCCCAGAAGATGAAAGGCCTTACGAAGAACTCAAAGAAGACGTTGGTGTCCACGTACTGGTACTCAAAGAAGACAGAGCCTGACTTCTTCAGGTGCACAGCGTAGACCAGAGACACCGTGCAGTCATCACGGTTCGACTCTATGTAGCTCCCACGAGGGATCCAGGAAGAGCTAGAGACACGAAACCAGGACACGCTTTGGGTTCACGTTCAGAAACTGGTCACAGAGCTAAGCACAGACCCAAAAGTAAAGTAGAAAGTACTTCAGGCAAACAAAGCAGCTGCATCAGGATCTCTGGTTCACCAAAAAAAAAAAGTTGGGGTCCTACTGTGTCCCAGGTGTGTCTTACTTAGGAAGGATGCTATTTAAAACACACAGCAAGCATACACACACTGCTGTGGTGAGAACACAGCATATTTCTGCCAAGCTCATGTTGGAATGAAGTGCCAGTGTTAGTGTGCAGAGAAGGGCCAGGCCCTGGGAACTGAGCCCTAGGCCGTGGATGCATGCTGTTCTTGCTGTGTCAGGCACATGGGTCCTTTGCTATCTGCGGGAGCCAGCCTGCATGTCCACCTTCTGCAGATGCTTGACATTACACAAAGCCCCATCAGAAGCCATGCAAGCACCAGCACCAAGCTCTTGGACCTCTGTTCCTTAAGACAAATAAAACTATTTTCTTTATCAATTACCCAGGATCAGGTGTTCAATTATAAGACAGAAAACAGACTAGGACTTAACACTCCTAGAATAATAATGTTGCCATCAGCAAAACAAAATTTAAAAAATCACTGTCACATGGCAAAGAGAAAAAAGTTGGAGAAGAAGAGAGAAGAAGATGAAAGGGTAGAAGGGAGAAAAGCAGGACAGGAAGGAACACAGCTAGTAATTCTCAGAATTTTTATATCTTGGTGAAAAAAAAAGTTTCTGAGAGACCACTCCCATCAGAAGCTACAGAGCCCAAAAGTTGAATTGTCTTAAAGACCGCCACATTAAAAGAAGTGTCACAAAGTAGAGAGAGCGGGAAGGGGTGATCCAACATAATCACCGTGCTGTGTTTTTTACATGATTTACCACTCCCCTAAGGCTGTCACAGCCAAAGCTAATGACTGCCTAGGGATAAAGTCAAGGAGAATCCACTGAAGGTACTTACCCAGCTGACTCCTTCAGGCTTAGATAAGCAAGTCTAAACAAAGGCTAGATACCCTTCCTTTCAAAGGAAAAAAATCTAAATTACCTATCAATAATCAGAGAAAGGTTAGCAGACATAGACTGACTGAAGTGTAGTTATAAATGTATTAAGAGAAAGAGAATCTGTTCCTCCCATGGCTTAACTGCCTCTGTGCACACGGTATGCCTGGCGCTCCAAACGCAACTATCCTAGGCTCATGGAGGCTTAGCAATGCTATTCCTACTGACTGTCCAGTGCCATGACCCTTACTTGTCACAGCTGTCTGGCCTGCTCTCGGCAGGGCCCACCACCGTGTCCATGAAGGTCGCAACGTTGGAAAACCCCGCCGGTAGCTCGTCCCACTCATCAAAAGTGATGCCGCTGCCCAGGGAGTAGGTGCCCTCAGCACAGGGACTGCACACCTGGTCCCTCATCTCCAGGTACTCCCCGGATGCACAGGAAAAAGCTGGGGGCACAGAGAGCACAGCCATCAGTCGTCTGCAGATTGCCTCCTCCCCTCCACCTCGCCACCCACCCAGGCTGAAGGGGAATTTCCTAGCATACCCCTCATTCCCTCTTGGTCCCAGCCCGTGGCCACTTTGTTCCTTGAGCCCATACTTCCTGATACCTTTTTCAATCAGAACAAAATACATGCCATGCTCAACATACCCCCCCCCCCCACACACACACACACACCTTTCTGTTGTGGTCTTCCTTCTCTACCTGGAAATCACCTGTCCCTACTCAGAATGACCCTCTTCACGATAGGCCTCCCCTCAGTGCAGCCACTGTGTCCCCCAGGCCTCTGCAGGACCCTCCACATGCGGACAGAGTGACCACTAGATGGGGGAGGGGTGCAGAGGGAAAGGAAATGATCTGGGGCTCCTCGTTGTACCTGGCACATACTGGGTCCACATAAAACCTGACAGGCCATGAGCAATAAATGTGAAAGCAAAGCAAGAGGGCAGTCAGTGGCCTGATACCGAAATCCTGAGCCACTCCTTCAATGCTACAATGACAAGAACGCCATTCCTGGGACCAAATCCTCCTCTGCCCCCTGTGGCCTTCCCCCAGAGCGAGCAGACACAGGCCACAAACAGAAGTAATGCAGAGACAGAAGCAAAGCCGCATCAGCTGTGGGCTGGCTACTTCTTCAACAAACACAGGTGAAAGTCCCACAGCGTATGGCTCCGTTCAGGGCTATCAGTGACTCAGCCCCAGACCAAGGCTTTCTATCCTTTCTTTATTATTTCTAATTAGAAAAAGCAAGCTGTTCAAAATATCTGAGGAAGAAAACACTCTTCCCATCAGACAGTAAGCCTGCAAGGCCTTGCACTTTAAATAGACTCTGAGCACACAGCAGAAAACCACACAGAAATAAAGCAAGGTCATCCTGAACAACAAACTAAAGAGTCAGAGATCAACCTCACATCCTTCTACTTACTTCACCAGATTATTATAATGCTTTCCTTCAGAAAAACTAAACAATCCTGTACCACGAACTTTTAACACTCAAACCAACACCCCTACATCAGCAATACATCAGAAAACAAGAGGTTAGGCAACAAACACTGCATGCCCGCTACAAGATCTGCCCCTTCCTGGGGTAAATGTGTGGACAGGGACCCATGCTAGGGCCACCCCTAACTCTGTGACTTGGAGTGAGATCCCTCACCTACCTTTCCACACCTCAGCTTCTATCCCCCAGCCCCAAAATGCGGTCATTATCCCAGAAGCTGCTCCCCCAACCCGGCCATACTGAGAAATGTACAGAAAGTGGTTAGCACAGTGCTCACACATAACCAACGCTCACAAAGAGCTGTGACAGAACTACACCACAACTAACAAAGAGCTACTACGGCCATGGGGAAACTGTTCTGACGGTTTATGAATCTTTTAGCAAACTCAAAATTATGCAATATTTCTTAGATATGGTAGGTATTATAAACTAAAAAGCCAGTAGTATGTTAAATCAGGAATTGCCAAACTGTATCCTGTAAGCAAAATATGGTGCCCTGCCTGTTTTTATAGAGTTTACTGAAACAGGCCACAATCATCCATTACACGTTGCCTGCGGCTCCTCTCACAGCACAACAGCACAAGTGAACAGGGCAATGGAGAGTTCTTCACTCACAAAGCTGAAAATACATACTGTCTGATAAGTTAATTTGGAAGAAAGTTCAGCATACAGCCCAAAATTTAACTTAATTTACCAATAATTTAACTGATAAATAACCTAATATTTTATTTTAGTCATTATAAAGGGATTGTAAATGCTAACAAGTAGAAAACTGTGCTGTGAATCTTGTCTTCACACGCGGGGATGTTACTTCCTAGTGCTCACTGTGCTGCTGAAACCATGAGAGCATCCTCAAGTCGCTGGGACTTCATCTACATACAAATCAGAAGGAAAACTGAGAGAGAAGTTGGAAGTTGTGGCCTTTGAAGACAGTATGTCAATTTGAGGGAATCTGGAGCCACTCCTGGATTAGGGTTTGGGAACCACCCCTAGATTGGGAATTGAGAACCAGCCTGGATTAGAGTGTGAATGATTTGTGGGCTGGCCAAAGAGGGAAGAGCACCCACCCGGATGTGGGCGTTCCAACTGGAACTCCAACACAATAAAAGGAAGAGGAAAGATTGTTACAGCTTCTTCCTCTGGGAAAACTGTAACCTGTGCAATTGTCTATGGATGCCAACTTGCTACAAGATGCAGATCTTCATCACAGTTTCATTCCAGACTCGACTTGCGTCTGTGTGCCCATCGCTGCTCTTCAGTCACCAATCTTCAGGCTCTAGTTTTCGCCATTGTTCTTTGAACAACAGAGATCTGCAGCAGACTCTCACCTCAACTGCTGTCCTGCAGTCCCGGACGGGAGATCTACCTCACGGCTGAGCAACCATATTGGACTATCTCTATCCTCGAATTTGTAAGCCTTTCTAAAAGAGCCTTTTTGTTAGAAAATCTGTAAATTCTGCCTTCTGCAAGAATCCAAATACAAAATACAAAAGTCATGCAGTCTTGTTCATCCACAAGGTGTTGCCCTTGGTACTGCATGAACACAGCAGTGCTATTGTTCACAAGCTTGAACTCGCAGCTACACATACAGCTGCAACTTGAGTCACTCGACTGTGAGTGAAGAAGGGAGCTCTCTGCACACACCTGCATGTGACCCCGAGAGCATGCAGTTTACTGCTACGGAGTACAGATCTGGTCAGCTCAGCACACCCAGAGTCCATGGATAATGAGGATCCATCTTATGTATGCTAGGCCTGAGAGGGAGGAGGGTATTATGCCCCCTTAACACGTGGCAGTGCTGATATTCAGGCTCGGGTCCATCTGGTTCCGAGGGTGCCACCTCAAAGAAAACTGAGCTCAAGAAGTTCACCAGTTAATGCAAAAAGGGTGAACAATTTCCACTGAATTCATCAGTGTGTTTTTCCTCACATTTTCTGTCTCTATCCTGAAGAACAGCATCACACTACTTATGATGGTTTTGGTGTTTTTTGTTCATTTGTTTTTTGAGACAGAATCTCGCTCTATGGCCCAGGCTGGTCCTGAACAACTTTTATGGAGCCTAGGCTGGCCTTGGACTCACAGCAATCCTCCTGTCTCAGCCTCCTGAGTGCTGGGATTACAGGTATGCACCAACACACCCCGCTTATGTGGTGCTGGGGAATCGAACTTGGGTACTTAGCACTTGACTTAGCGTTTCCTAGGCAAGCACTTCAACTGCTAAGCCATTCCTCCAGCCCCGTATGGCGGGATTTTTAATGTACCTAAAACACCCACATTTTAGCAAGCTCCTAACATTCAACTAATGATTTTGTCTATATAATGAAGACAACGATCTCAAGGAATTATGGGAACAGATGAGACATTGAACACGAAGCGCTCAGCTGTGCATCTGGGAAAACTCAATAGACATTAGACAAGATTGTTAAGAATGGAATTCAGGGGCATAAGGCACAATTCATTAAAAGCTATGTCACTGGATTGATGGAATTATATTCCACAGAATAATTTTGTCCTCAAAATTAGTTAAATGAGGACAGGACTTTACTAATACTGGGGAGCTAAAAATTCAAAAGCTTTTTGTATTTTAATCACTTGCTTCTCCATTTACTTCCACACTTGCAACCAACTCTGCAGCCATAAGCCACAGAAAAGAACAGCCCACATTCTTGTTACAACAGAACTGATCCAGATTGCCAAGGTCACCTCACCAACCTCTGAGGCCTCCTTCTCCTGTAGCTTTTCTCTAAACCCCCTTCATTTTCTTTTCATCACTGCTCTTGTAACTTGGCATTGGGTCTTTACTTGAATGATAAGATTATTTTAATAATCTCAAGGATGACACACTCTAACATTTCTCTAGAGTATAACATGGAACACTTTCAGCAAGCGGGATAATAGACAATTTCTGTACACAGCTTCAGCTAGCTGATGTGTGAATTGATGGTATTTCATTTGAATCAATTAGTCATTTCTAAAATAAATGCCCGTTTTACACCACAACAACCTTAGAGTCCTAGACTAAGTGAGTTTAACTAAAGGAATCTTCAAAGTATTGCTATGACAAGACAAAGACCATCATTGCTAGGGTCTCACATGGTCCATAACAGGCTGGATCTGGGGCTGGTGGTGTTCCTAAAGTCTTTGTCCTCCTTTTGGAAAGAACAAAGTTCTCGGTATGGAAACATGTCCTGCATCTCTCTATGAGGAGGACATGGCATTGGCCCTTTTCTACATGCCCCAGTATTTTATCACAGAAAATCCTGACACATTGGAAGCTCCCAGAAGTACTCATAGGGATGAGTAATGCACAGAGCTGACTTGGAGGGTGCGTGGGACTGCCAAGCAGTGCTGAGGCCTGATGAGCTCAGGGTTACTTGTCAGTAAACCAATAACTCACTGCAGCAAAAGGGTGTGTGTGTGCACTTGGAGGAGCTGCAATGGCAGACAAAGGAGATTTCAAACTCTCTTGTAGTAAACCAAAGTGAACCCTGTATTCGTGGACTCTTCCTCTCCTTTCCCTTACAAAACTGAAATCAAAACTATTACCCAAACTGCTACCATCACCATCCCGCTGCTTGTGTTTGTGTGTGCATGTGTGTGTGTACACACGCACGCTTGCTCCTGATGAGTGAACCCAGCTCCTTGATGCTAGGCTACATTTGTGCTTCCATATGAGTTTTAGAATGTTTTTACTATTTCTGTAAAAAAAAAAAAAGTCACTGAAATTTTGGTAAGGATCTTATTGACCCTGTAGATGGCGCTAGACAGTGTAAGCATTTAAAAGCATTAGTTCCTGCCCATGGGAGTTAGACGCTGTGCCAGTCATTGTTTCTGCTTTAGTTTCTATCACTGGTGTTTTTAGTTTTCCATGTAGGAGTCCTTTACCTCCTTCGTCACATTTACTACTACTCTATCATTTCAGTGTTCACATAAATGTTTTCTCGCTCTCCCGCGTGTGCAGGATGTGGACGCCTAAGGCAGAGCTCTGGAGAGGCATGGGTCCTGAACCACATCCAGATCGTCAGGTGCATGTGAGAGTTCCAGGCGGCTGTGAACAAACGACAGAAGGAGCACAGCCTTCCTGGTGAACAGTGGGCTCAGGCTGCCATCTCCTGTGTAAAATGCCACTGCCCATCCACGAAGAGCATCAACTACGGCAACTGAGCCAATTCTCCAGTGCAGTGGGAGTCCTCCTTACCATATGCTCAAATCCCAGTCCCAGAGTCTGGACTGATGGCAGCCATGGCCACAATCCTGCCTGGCTCTGCCTGTCTGCTAAGACGGATGGTGGGTCCTGCAGCAGCTGGCTGGAGCCCCTGCTCATCCATGGTTCTTCCTGGACTCTCCATCCACTGTAGTCAGAAAGGACACCTGGAGCGTATTCACCCCCTGGCCTCCGTCAGGACTTGTGTTGTGGCCTACCACATGATATCCCTGGCCACAGCCTGAAGGGTTCAAGAAGGGGTCTGCTGTGCAGATGAACAGAAGATCCAGTCTAGTGTTTGGGCCACTAGTCAAAAGGACTGTCCAAATCTGCTGCTTAGGCGACCTGCCCATGACTGTGGTGAGACATGAACTCTCCAGTCACTACTGCACTGCTGTGTATTTCCCCATTTGGAGCCGTCAGCCTTTGGTGCACATGTCTTGGCACTCAGATGTTGGGTGCAATTACAATGGTCCTGCCTTCCTGCTGAACTGGCCCTTTTCCCATTTGTAATGACCTTCCTTGCCTCTTGTAACAATTTCTGGCTTAAAGTCTATTTTGTCTGCTGTAACTCTACTTATTTTCTTAAGGCCCATTAAATATGTATTAAATGTGGGCTACAACAACAGAGTTGAGAAAAAGAAACCAAGTTGCTTTTAACTAATCTAAATATAGTACTTATTGACCCTGAAAAACTAAACATTATAAGTGTACAACCAATCACACAAAGACTGGAATATAAACATTTACATACAGCTCCGTAAAAGTCACATCTCATGACTAGCTTATATTAATTCACTAGCTCCTACGTAAGAAATAAAAGTTATACCATACATATACTACACACATTGTACATACATATATCTGTATATGCATGTCTATATAGGCTTACATGTATATTGGCTTGGGAATACACACATATTATTCTTCCAACATATTACTGACTTACTCATTAGAAATACAGACATAGTGGACGTGAAATCCACAAGACAGTGACTAATTTAATGTTTACATACCCAATGGAATTATATTTTAAATGGTTATCCTCAATTAGAGAAGAGTCTGTTGAGGCTTTATGAAGTCACAGGTTCAGAACTATCTAAAACAGTAAGTAATAAATGACACATATTCCTAAAAGAAATGAAAAAATGGAATGTAGAACTCTCCCAGGCACCATCCAATGCAGGAGAAGAACATAGTTCATGATGATGTAAGACATCAAAGGAATCCCAAAGGGTCAAAATTACTTCAAAAATCCTGTGCTTTAAGGCTAAAGGAGGAAAGAAACCTGAAAGAGAAGAAGTGAGCGGATCAGCCTAGGGGTTCACGCCCGCTCACTGCAAGATCTGGAAGGGTGCTACCGTAAAGGAAAGGTATCCACTTGCAAGACCCTGAAAGGTGGAGGAACCCACAAATGCCAGAGTGCTGGCATCAGGCTGTGAGAAAGCTCTAGTGGCTGAGCCTGGAGCAAACAGAGACTAGGGAGACATGAGGTTACTTCTGTGGCTGCTCTAGCAGCACTGAAAGATGTGAGTCCTCCACAGAAGAGACAAATCAATGCTGGTGAGTGGTGGAGGCCTCTTCCTGCCTTTTCCAGAGCCCAGAAAGCTTCAGGTTTACACATATCCCAGGGTGGCAGTAAAACAAACAAACATAAAAACCAAGGCTTGACTTCTGGGTAAGTTCACTCACAAAAGCCTGGCACCTAGAGTTTATGTGCCTTTTTTTAAAAACAAGTATATAATTCTGCTTCCCTAACATTTTTCTCAAACATTTACCTCTGCTCCATAAGCTTGCTTTCCTGGGAGAGACACCCATGGCCTCTCTGTACCCAATTACCTTCCAAAGGATCTACAGCAATTTCAACACAGGCAGGATTCTGGCTTTGACTTCACTTAGAGAAGCCTGGATCTGAGAGATGCATATGCTCTGCAATCACTGTCCAGGAGGACCAGGAGCCTTGAGCCTCACCCTCAGGTCAGAGGTTGGCCCTCCAACCATGGCCTCTACCTGAATCCAACACCCCACATTTGGGCTACACACCTGGGTAAATGACCCAAACTTAAGCCTGAGTTTTCTCATCAGGAAATAGAAGCTCCTTTACAAGTGGAACATCTCTCTCTAAGCAGAAAATATAAAATGCTCCAAAATATGAAAAGTTTTACATCAATATGACAACACTGGTGAAAAATTCCACATCAAGAAATCTTGTCACATGTACCAAGTTCTTTAAAATATTGTATAGAATTACCTCCAGGTTATGTGCAGGTGCATATAAAACATATGTGAATTTTGTGTTTAGAGATCTCAGACCCAAAAAAGCAAAATATCTCACTATGTATACATGAATATTCCAAAATCAGCAAAATCCAAACACCTGTGGCCCCAAGCATTTTGCAGAAAGGATGCCCCACCTGAGAGGGCTGCCAGACGGACTTGAATGGGACAGCACAGAGCTCCAGGTACCAGGACCTCAAGAACCAAACCCTCCAGGAGACATGCAGTCACCACACTGCCCCCAGCAGCCAGCACCTCAGACTGGCAATGAGAAAACAGTGGGTCTGACACCACGAGCAAAATCTTCCCCTAACTTAACTGAATCTATAACTTGTGACCTTCAAAATAATTTTCCTTTGTCATAACAAAAAAAAAATCACAGGTCTTAGGTCAGACTACAATTAACATAGCAAATAAAAATGTTTCATATGGGAAAATTTGTAAGTTCAGATTTCAGACTAAACATAAAGATAAAAAAATCCTACTCATCATACAATTATTGTTTTCAAAATAAATATAATTTATAAAGTAATAACTAAAAGTGACTTGATAACAAACAAGAGTTATGAGGAAAGTTTTTGCCAGTAAGTCAAACATTATTTGTGGACTATTTTAGTGAATGATAAGCAAAAACAGTTCCTGGCAGCATTCAGGTAGAAATTATCCTGTTCCATGTTAGCAATTCTGTAATGATATCTCAAACTCTCAGTACATTTTAGCAGTTGTCGACTGCTAAATATTTAAAGTCTGACTCCCAAGAGAAAAAATCCTCTCCTGGTCAACTTCCCCACATAACCCTTCACTCTGGCCAGTCTCCATGGCATGAACTTCTGCCCCTCCACCCATCTCCAACTAACAACCAGTTCTCACAACTCATGCTAGCTACAGCTGCACACTGAGAGTTTGAGATACCATTACCACCTGAGTACAAAGCAGGTCTTTATAATGGTTCAGCATCTGACTAAACAAGGCTGTCCGCAAAGAAACCAAGGAATTAGCCCATAAGCATGGTGGCAGAAGTTTATAATTCCAGGACTCAGGAGGCCAAGGCCAAAGTACCACCAGGAGTTTAAGGCTGGCCTGCACTACAGAGTGAGACACTGTCAAAAAAGAAAAAAGAAAGTACAGACAAATACCATACTGTCATACTGATCTTCTAGGAAGGCAACTGAAGGAAATTTATAATAATCTAATTATATAAGTATGATTCAGTGTATTTTTCCCTTTAAAATACAGTCCTCCCTCACCGATAGCTAGTTTTCCTTACAGGGTGGCTGCCAAGCCCTCAGCTGTGCTCCGCCTTCCTCTCCTCTAACCCTTTGTCTCTTCACTCTTGCACGATGACCTCTGCCACACAGGTCCTCTAATCTGTATTCATCAAATATTACTTGCCATGAAAGAATGCTGTCTCCTAATTTTCCTCATCAAATTCTTGTGTTCTCCCTTTTCTCTGTGAAGCCACCACATGGGCTACGTCTCCAGCTAATGGCAGGCACACCTGGAACAAGAACAACTTAGTTCCCCTCTAGCAATCTGCTTACCTGCCCTTCCCTTGGAAACAGAAGAGCTCAACTTTCAGAAATGCCATTTGGAGACTCCAGGAACTATAAGAAATGGTCTTCACTGTGGCTGTGAAGTATAGGACCCTGCCAGTGGCCTTGCAGCACTACTCACAATTAGAGTCTTTGAAAATGCAGTGCTCATGTGCGCAAGTCTCCTACCATCTCCACTAACTTATAATGCTGCACTCCAAACCTTCTTGTCTGCCAAAGACAAGTCACTGGTTGTGATACTCAGCAATTCTACAATCTCTCAGTAGGTTATACTTTAAAGAATTGCATCAAGGCATCTCTGTAACTAAAAAATAATTTTTAAAAAACACATCAAAAGATGCATTGTGGATGGCTGCTGGTCATGGCACCAAAGCCCTATGCATGAGCTTAATGGCCCTGAAGTGTACACCAGAAAATGGTTTGGATGTGAAGCTTCAGTGACGTTTGCCTTATACAAGTAAGAAAGAGCTTAGCTCAAACCAATGAAGAGAAATTGTACCACTCTGCCCTTCACAATTTCAAGTACAAGTAAGAGAATAAACATATTTTAAAACAATAACAAAATGCTCTAACACCACCCCATCTTAGCAGTCTGCAGTCACAGGACACCTGACACTGAGGAGGGCAACAGGCTGAACACAGGATAAACGAGACCTGTGTTCATTTATTTGAGGACTCGGGTTTTCCGGGCCAGTATGCACAGTGACAGTTTAAAGAAAGGAAAACTGAGGACATACTGCATTCTTTGCCTCTCACTGGGTCAGGCAGTCCAGAGCAGCTCGCTGCGGAGTTCGGAATGGCCACTCTCCACCTGGAGCCGCTGCTGTCACACTCCGTGTACTCAAAGTGGTAATCTTCCTGGAAACAATCACAACAGCATGCTGGTTAGACCATTCCAACAGAGCAACCGCAATGCTCGCCCACCCACAGCAAGTGAGACTGCTTCCCAAGGGAACCCTCACTGGCATGACCCACCACCTGCCAAGTGCTGTATTTCCAAACACAGAGGTGGCAGGGGATGCAGTGAATGGCAGGGTGGGCAACGCATTCCATCCTGTGCCATCACTACCATAAAAAGCTACAGCCCACTTTCCCTGTTGCTTTTGCAGGCTTTTAAAGCTCTAAACAATAGATAGGAGTTGCAACAGAAGAAAAGTAATAGTAAGAAATTGATGGCTGTCACTGGCCCAAGTGTGTCAAAGGAATAAGAGAACCATTCCCACTGGCCTCATTTTCACCATTCAAAATTTAACCAAAGATATGATATAATAATTAATCATCCAAGTACTAAAGACCACAAATTTTTCAAGCAGTTCTCCCAGTCTTAAATCATAGCCACCACAGCAGGTGATGTCAGCCATGGATTATTAAAATAGACCATCTGTGACAGTTGACAAATGAAGACTGCTGTGGTTTGGATCTGGAGTGTCCCCCAAAAGCCTCATGCACCTACAGATCCTGTGAACTGCTGGAAGGTTGGGCCCGGCTGGAAGGGGTGGATGGTTGGGGTGTGACCTGGAGTAGTGTGTGCTGGCTCTGCCCCTCCTCCCTGACTCGGCTCTTCTCTGCCATGCAGTGAGGAGCTCTCTCTCTAGCTCAAGTCCCATTCCACTATTTCTAGCCACCCACTTGTAATGGATTATTACCTTCTAAAACTGAGCTAAAATAAATACATCCCCCTGAAGCTGTAAATGTCAGATATTCGGTCTCAGCAATAAGAAAGTAACTAAACAAAGTCCAACTCATCTATCATTGGCCTTTGGTGGCTTCTAGGTCCCAGAGTGACCTCCTCTGACCAAAGCCCATCCCACCTGTGCAATGGTGAATTGCGAGGACCCAGGCCAGAACATTAAGGATGAGAGAAATTCCAGATCTATCCTGACATATCTGCAGCTCAATGCCCCATTTGTCTAAGTCA
This sequence comes from Ctenodactylus gundi, assembly GCA_004027205.1. NCBI lineage: Eukaryota > Metazoa > Chordata > Mammalia > Rodentia > Ctenodactylidae > Ctenodactylus > Ctenodactylus gundi. Next base: position 827,669 of record PVKB01000305.1, on the reverse strand, counting down.
GTGCCCTACAACCTGCCCTTCTGTCCCACCCACTTTGTGTAGCTTCCCTTACAGTATTAATGGCAAGGAAGAACAGAAATGCCAAGTCACACCACTAGGGGACACTGGGAACAGGAAGGCCATCACACCTGGCTTTTCCCCACAGCTCACTTTCCTAAAAAGGAAACTTCTATTTTAAAATCTTCCTCAGTTTGGATAAGCTGAGGATTTCCCAAGGTATCCTTCAGGTTGAATATGCCTTCCCTTGTACCCTCAACTTTAATCTAAGTTGTAAGAAAAAATCAGGCCATGCCTTCAACACTCTGCTAGGAAACCTCCTCAGTTAAACGTCCAAGCTCATTCCATGTGAGCTCTGCCTCCACGCAGCCCTGGGATGCCTTCTGCTCTGCTTCCTGCCTCTGTATATAACAAGGATTCATTCCCAGGGGCATGCCCCTCGTTTCTCTCTGGGCCCTCGGCTGGTTTCCCTAACTCTGCTGAGGAAAATGCACCTATTGGCGAAGGCACACTGGAATCCCCTGCTATGCTGCTCACAGGTTCCTGACCTCACTGCAGAGTCTCCCACATTCCCGCTACCACCAAAGTCTCTTCAGACAGTCCAGGCTTTTCTACCATGTACCGCAAAATCTCAGCCTCAGCTTTTTACCCATGCCTCTACTTTTAGGTGTTTGTGATAACAGCACCTCCCTTCCAGGTGCCATCATCTGTCCACACCGCCCATGGCAGCTGTTAATATGTCACTGCAAACAGAAGCTTACAGCAAGAATTGATTCTCCCACAGTTCTACAGGCCAGACATGCAACAGCCATGTGACCATGGTGACCAGGAACCATCTAGCCAAAAACCTCAGAAAGCACCAGAGTCTTCCAGCTTGTGGTAGAAGCCCTGGTGGCCCTCATGATGACTCTGGTAGCACTCACTGCTTCAGGCTGTCTCCACCCTCTGCATCTGGGGCCATGTGGCCTTCTCCTCCCCAGCTCCATGATTCTCAACTGACATCTTCCTTCCTCACCACACCGTTCTACAGATTGGGATGTGGATACTTTTTGCATTTCTTCTTTTCCTTCTTCTTCTCCTCCTCCTCCCCTCCTCCTCCTTCATGACAGAAGTACTATCTGGCCCATTACATCTCCCTAGGAGAACTGCCCTGGCCAGCACTCATCTGCATGTGGCTTTGTGGCCTTCCTGCTTCCCTGGGTCCCCATTACTAGTATTAGAATGCGGCTTATTTCCACATCCTACTGAGAAGGTCCTCATCCACATACTTAAAATCTGGGCTGTTTCTTCTTGTCCTCATCCTTGTAGAGCAGAGTGATGATGTACGAAGTGTGGCATAGGTCCCATGGGAAGCAGCTCTAAGGAAGATGGAGAGCTCCAGAAGGCTGCTCTGCCATCGCCCCAAAGTCCCCCAGACTGCCAGCTACAAGAGGAGAGCACAGTGCATGGGAAGGGATCATGCTTTCTGCCTATAATCTTGGATGTCAGGGGCAAACGAACTCTTCTGGGATTCTTCTATCCGACCTGTACCAGGTGGCACTCACTAACCTGGGCTGCCTCTCTCCTGCCTGTTACCCTAGAACTTTACAGGTTCATGGCCACTGTAGTTGACAAACCTCAGGATGCCAGTAGGAAGCCTGAATGTCTTTATTCATAATTTTAAAATATTGAAATGCAGACCTGTTTCATGCAGAGGGCAGCACTTGGGGTCAGGGTTTGAGCTTGTAGATCAAGCCAGACAGACTTTATCTTAAATTATTGAATAGTCTACTTCAGCCAGGAAGGTAGAGCATAATTTAAAAATACTCTTCTGTAGGCAATCCTCTTCACAGATAGATATAAAAAATAGTGTGGTATAATAAAAGCACTAAAAAGATAACAGATAACACCAAGATAGTCTCAGTGATACTCTGAGTAATTAATAAAATTATACCATCTAAAATTTCAGATATGTAGGCAACACCCCAAACCTCAAATTATAGATTCAAATAAACATGAAACATTTAAATTAATCTCTCATTAATGAAGATTTTTTGGTGTTCAACAGCTACTTTAAAAATAAAGATAAGGGGCTGAAGGAATAGTACAGTGGTTAGAGCACTTGCCCAACAAGCACAAGGCCCTGAGTTCTAGTCCCTAACACCATATAAATCAGGTGTGGTGGTGCACACCTGCAAGCAAGCACTCAGAAGGCTGAGGCAAGAACATTGCTGTGAGTTCAAGGCCAGCCTGGGCTACATAATGAGTTCAGGACCAGCTTGGACTACAGAGCAAGACTCTGTCTCAAAAAAAAAGATAAAATCATTTCTCATACAAATATAAAATTAAAACCTGTCAAATATTCTGTTACTAATTAGCAAGTCAAATCAGTAAGATGTTAACATAGTTCAAAGAGAACTCAAGGGTACAAATGAATACGGTCTTAGGAAATTGAAATTAACTTACTAATGTAAAGTCAGTAAGAATCCAGAGGGTATATTCTAATTATATTCTAAAGGAAAAAGTGCATCTCATTTCTGTACACAAGAATCATTCATATTACCATCAATTTCCTACAACTCACAGTGTTCTAAAATCGTTCAAAGTCAGAAAAAGACACAGGCCTCCAAAAAACTTGTTGTTCAGAAAAGTGCATTAAACAGAGCACGCAATAATCTTTCATGCCTATTTCAATATGCTTTACACTTTAACCTGACAAGGAAGGAATTTTTCAAAGTTCTCTTCAACTCAGGCTCCTGCTAGTTCAAACACATGGATACAAGTCAGAGCACTCTACACATCAGAGCATCAGCTCAGGGCCACTCTCGCCAAATCACAAACTGCAAGTGCCTGGTCCCACCACAACTGAAAAAGCAGATGCTAGTCGTGACTTTTAAGGTAGACTGCCAACTTGGTTGGCTTGGTGATCCTCCCAGGGGAGCACACATCTGGTCAAGTACACACATGAATGTGTCTGGAAGGTCATGAAGGTATTATGTGACCTTGGGGTCTATACCTGGTTCCTCACCCCTCCTCTCTGGTGTACCCCTCTCTCCTTCCCTGTCACCATGACCTAGGCAGACTTGCTTCACTACTCCTCCGCCACGATGATTCTGCCTTGGAGCGAGCTAACCATGTACTGAATCCTCTGAAACTATGAACCAAGTCAACATCTCCTCCTTTACGTCTTGGGTGCCATGTATGTTGTACCAACAACAGAAAGCTAACTAATACACAAGTACCAGAGAAGTCATTGCTGTGACTGTGCCTTCATGGTTCAGAAGCCTTTGAAAATAAAGATAGAAATGAAGTCTCTGGAAATGGCTCGTGGGAGGAGTTCAGAAGCATTAGCAGATGCCAGCTAGACATCCTAGAATGCTATAGGCAGAGCCTGATGAGTGGTTCTGTCAGAGATCAGAAAACGAGAAGACTAATAGGAATATGGATAGTAAAGACCAGGCTCAAGAGGTTTCAATTGGGAACAAGCACTCCACAGCATTTGGCCATGTATGTTACACCCTGGCCAAAAACAACAACAATCTACATTTAGCCAACATCCTGAGACTTTACAAGAGACTGAGATTAAGGGCAGTGGACAAAATAACCTGGTGAAGAAAATTTCAACACAGCCCAACATTGACACTCTAGCATAGGTACTGAAAACTGCTTTTAGTTAGATTTACAGTGAGAAGTGGGGCAAAAAAAAAAAAAAAAAAAACATAGTAAATTCGGGGGGGGGGGGGGGGGGGGGGGGGGGGGGGGGGGAGGAAATCAACCAGGAAGGAAGTACTATGTATTAAATTTGGGCCAAAAGACGTATGGTTGCTGAAGAAATAAGTGCCATTTTAAAAAGAAACCAAGTACTCTGAATGGGGATAAGAATTATAATTCATTGAGGTTATCCTAAGAATTAACAAGATTATACCCTCTGCAGAACAAGGGTGCAAAATGTCAACCTTTCATTTGAAAAGAGTCTCTGGGGTCCCTATGCAAAAAAAAAAAAAAAAAAAAAAAAACACCTGCCTACAGAATTGGTTCCCAAGGATTCATTTCACCCTGATCAGCCATCCAGGCACTCAGAGGCTGTTTAGCCACCGGCCAAGGGGACGTACCTACTGTTTCCCCTAATAGTAGACCTTGACATCATCCTCAGTCCTGGTTTTACTTGATACAGAATGAAAGAGCTGTGGGGTCATGGAGACTTCAACCCAAATTTCAGAGGAAAGCCTGGCAGGCCAGGCAAGGAGCCTCTGAGTGGGCAGCGCATAAAGCCATGAGAATGAAGCAACACACGCAGTGAAGACCCCAGAAATCTGGAGATGACTGGAACATGGAGTATCTGCTAGGAAAGTTGCAGGTAGAGTAGAACCAGCACAACAAAGATGCCTTGAGGGCTGCAACCAGCAAGGCCATGTGGGGGAGCCACTCAAACCCACCAGGATTCATGCTTTGCCATTAGGTGTCCCAGATGTGGATATGGAGCTATAGAACTCAATATGTGACCTGCTGCGTTTGGTCTTGCTTTACTCTGATTCTTTTCTATCCCTTTTGCTATGGTATGGATCTTGTGTATACCCCAAAAGCCTCACGTGTCTGGAACTGTGTGCTATTGAGAGGTAAGCCTGACTGGAAGGACAGATGTTTGGGGTTTAGCCTAGGAAGATGGGACTTGCTGGGATTGGGGGTGCCCAGGGCAGAGCTTTTAGGTGTGTGCTGTTAACTTGTAGGCCAGAAAGTGAGGGAGGGGTACCCACCTTGATGTGGGGAGGCATCCAACTGGCAGCTTGAACTAATTAAAGAAAGGAAAGAAGAAACATTTGTTGTAGCATCTTCCTGGGAGGATTCTGGCTTTGCTTCTCTTTCACTTGGCTTCTGCCTGCAATGGGGTAAGCAGCTCTCCAGCCTCTGCCATGTAGCTCCACTGTTTTGAGCTGCCCTATGATCAGACTGGGTGAGGCCTTCTGAAACTGTGCACTAAATGAATCTTTCCTCCTTTTAACTGTGGATCTCAGGTATTTTGTCACAGCAACAAAAAAGTAAGTAAGACACCTTTATTCCTCCCTTTTGGAATAGGAATATTTGCCCTGAGCCATTGTAATTTGACATTATGTAATTTATTCTTAATTTTTACAGAGGTTCACAGCTTAGATCTTACCTGAAGTCTTACAGGAGTTCACACATTTTAGCAATGTTGAAACTACCAAAACTTTGAGGAAGATATTATTGCTTTTTAGTTACACACAATAGAGTTGTATCCTGTTAAGCAGAATTACCACCATATGTTTATTTGGAGGTTAAGTACAGTTTAAGGAAATACATTTGGATGTCAGGTTGACAAAGGGTGGTTGTAACTCTTAAGGTGGAGCGCCAACTTGATTGACTTTGGGATTCACCCGGGGAATTGTGGAGCACACTTCTTGGGTGTGTCTGCGTGGGTCATGGAGGTGTGACCTTGGGGTCCACATCTGGGTCCTCACCCCTGCCTCACTGGTGCAGTCTCCTGGCTCTGCTTCCTGATCACCACGAACCAGGGAGCTTTGCTCTACCATGATATTCCTGCCTTGGACCCAGTTGACAGTATCATGAATCCCCTGAAACTATAAGCCAAGTCAAATCTCTACTCCTTACAGCTGCGGTTGTCAGGTATTGTGTACCAGCAATGAAAAAGATGACTAATACTTTAAACACATCTGCAAATCTCAGAATGCTGAGGCACTATCCCAAGGGAAAAAAGAGTCATTCCCTATAAATCTTACACAGTAAATATGTGGGAACCATAAAACAGCTCAAGAGAAAATAGAGCATAGAATTACTCCTGATCACAAACACTTTAAAATTGCCCTGCTGTAAAAATCACAGCACCCCATACATATTCACTCATACTCACACACCTTCAGCATTCAGAAATAAATTCTCAATGTTGTCTTACAACTAAAATACAATGTGTGGGGGTGGGGCCATAGCTCAGCAGTTAAAGCACTTGCCTAGCAAGAATGAGGCTCTGGATTCTATCTCCCAGCACCACATCTGGATCTGGCAACATACACCTATAATCCCAGCACATGAGAGGCTGAGGCACGAGGACTGCTGTGTGTTCGAGGCCAGCCTGGAATACATAGTGTGTTAAGGACCAGCCTCGGCTACACAGTGAGACCTTGTCTCAAAACATAAATTTAAAAAATACGGTGTTCCAGGATACATCCAAATGGATATTGGGTTCCCACAAAACCCCCAAACACCAAAGTCAGCTATGCCAAAAAGTCTCATGGTGAGCTTTGGGGTAGTATATCCTAATTCTAACGATAGTATTTACAGTTTAACTACACAGAGGCTATTCAATGTTTCAAATCAATCTTACATATAAAAATAATATACCTACATATGCTGACATTGACAAAACACATGTGATTTACATATGCTAGCTTTCTGTCACTATAATGAAATGCATGGTGTCATCAGCTTATAAAGAGACAGGTTTGTTTTGGCTCCCAGCTTTGGTGGTTTCAGTCCATGATTGACAATCCCTACGGTTTTATAACTATGTGACAGCTGTGTATCATGGTGAAAGTGCATAATGGTGCAAAACCACTCACCTTACTGAACAAGAAGCAAAAGAGAAAGGGGAAAATGCTGGGCCCCACAGTTGCCTTCAGGGGCACAGAAGCAGTGACTTCAGAGCCTCTCACAAGGCCCCTCCCATTCCCCACAGCACCACCCTGACAACCAGCTGTTAATATATGGGCCCTTGAGACATTAACAGACTATAGCAGAAATTAACATATATCATATCGGACATAATGATTTATGCGTATATCAATGACATTTTTATATATTAATATATATTACTATGGCCTAAAGGCTAAGTGGGGAGATTTAAAATAACACAGTCCCTGTATTCAATAAGTGTACAACTTTGTTGAAGTAGACCAGATGCACATACACTTGACACACACTCACATAATTTTATGAAAAAGCATAAACAATCTGGACTCCAAAATAGGCCAGCCCTGACAAAAGTCAGTGTGCAAATAAAACTCTCTGGTGAAAACTACCAATATAAACCCAAGACTCCCCTTAGGGTACAACGCTATACTACTGCTCAATGAATTCAATGTAGCCTATTTTTCTTTAGCACCCTAGCACATACCTACGCCTTACCACTCAGATGACTAATATTTTGCGGGGGCAGGTCTTCTAGAAAATAAGAACCCTTAATATTTAGTACCATCTATGGCTGAATATACGTGGGAAGGTATGCAACACAGGCCTTAACAACATGACGATACTAGGTGTATGATTTCTGAGACCTTGGGAGCCCACAGCCTGGAAGGCCTTGAGGATAAAGCCATGGAGGACAGGCAAGTTCCAGCCCACTCTTGAAGAGCCAGCTCCTTCAGGAGAGCAAGACTGACGGGGTGTGGGAAGCGGCACAGTGACCCTGACAAGCACGTGCAGAAAGCCATTTGGTTTTGTGCTCCTGCCCCAGGGTGGATAGGAGGAACCAGCAGGCAGATACCACTGCATGGTCTTCTACCCTCTGTGGTCTTTCACATCCATGATCCACCAACAGGAAGGACCTCTCCGCTGAGGTCTCCTGTCGTCCTCACAGGTCGATTAACACTGACCACAGCTCATGACACAGACACAGCCAAGGACCACAAACTCTAGGACACAAGCAAGCACTGCAGAGGCTGTGTGATTTGGAAGGCCTGGCTTCAAAGGAGACAAAACACCAACACCTAGGGGCAAAAGAAGCAAATGCCGTTCCTTTTTTCATCTCGTGTCCTTCATGTTTTGCTCCCTCTCTTGATTACTTTATGTAAATATAGAGAACAGCATGGCTGTGTATGTGAGGAGGCTGTGGCCACTCTGGGAAGCAGGCTCTAAATGGCAGTCTGAGCCAAGCCCTTGGCATGCCTCCTTGAGCGTGGGGCAGTGGGGAGAGGAGGAGCAAGCTGAGATGGGGAGCCTGGCACACTCAGTGCAGTTCCAGTGGGCATCAGGCCTCGCCACAGCCTTCTCTGCGGGAAGGCCACCAGCCTGAGCACACAGACACATGTACACACGCTGTCCTCAGGACACCTCACCACAGCATCTACATACAGTAAGGTAGAACTCTGCAGCAGTATTCAAGTTCAGATTTTTCCTTTATAAGAGGAACACGTTGTTACCATGGAAATCTACTGCTCAGAAAAGTAATACATATCTGATCTATTTATGAAACATCTCTGTCTCTTCACTTGTGGATATGGTACTATTTTTTAGAAAGTATTATGACCAAGTGTGTGTTTTACCTGACATCAGTGACTGTTTTTGCAAACAAGGCCCTGTAGGTGCTTGTCATGGCTAAACTTAATTGTGTCAACTTGACTGGTTTGGGATCCACTCAGGGGTGGATCAGTGAAGCTCACTGCCAGGCATACGTGATCTCTTGGAGGTATGGCAGGAAGTCTGTACCTGGTCCCTCAGCCCATCCTCTCTGGCACTATCCTGGCCCTGCCTCCTGGCTGCCAGGAACTGAGCAGCTTTGCTCCCCCACATCCCCCACCATGTCATTTCTGTTTCGGAGTTAGATGATCACAACTGAATCCGCTGAAACCATAAACTAAGTTAAACCTCTTCTCCTTTAAGATGTGGATATTGGTTATTGTAGAAAGGAAAGCTGGCTGATAAGAGTGCTCATTTTTTTAATTCAATGTATGACCAATGAGCATCTTGCATGTGCCACTACATGGGTGAAAGTTGGGGATGCACCCAGAAAAAAACACTGAGGTATATGAGCTCCTTTCTTAGGAGACCCAAGCTTAGACAATGTGGCCCCAACTGCTTGCCAAGACGTAGGTATAAATTAGAAACAAGACTAGACCCCAGCTTCTCCTCTGCCTTCTCCAAGTTTCAGACTCTGAGTGGCCCAGCTAATTCTGCCCCATAGGCTCCCCAGTCTTTGAAAGAAGCAGCTATACCTCAGGTAAGGCAGTCCATGCCCACATTTCCATGGCTCTTGATAAAGGGAGAACAGCTGTGTCTGTAGCCACACACTGCTAGCACAACTGCCAGAAGATGAACATTCTAAAGGAATTCCACCTAGGAAGAAATTGTAGGTTTCTTCAATTTACTTAAGAAAACTAAAACTAGAGAATAAATATTACTAACAAACATCAGTGAAAAAACACTGAAGAAAACATATATCCCTGCCTGAAAAGCTTTTAAGCTCATGCAATAATTACATCTAAAGTTGCTGAATTAAATGTCTGTTTATCTTGTTCCTCATAACCTGTGGGAGAATTTTAAGATTGCTAATGGGAGCAGAGAGTAAATGAACAGAAATGCTATAAGCTTACAGAAGCAAATAATGGAAGCAGAAACAGCAACAGATCCAGGCGTGGACAGGCCTTGTGGAAGAGGGCAACCCAATGAAAGCTGTAACTTATGTGTCCACACCAGAGCTCAGGGCAGAACTGAAATCTCAGGCTGCACAGCTGAGGAGACCAGGGAGACAGTCAAAAGGGTTCCAGACTAAGTACATCCACCACCTCAGAAGCCACAGGTGCATAACAAGTCTAAACAGAGAAAGACCGGCTAGAAACCTGTTCAAGAATATAGATGCCTCAGTTTTCTTTCCAAGATCTGGAAAGAGACAAAGAGTTATTTCCCTCTGAAAATATGGGAGACTAGTAAGGTCAGAGATTCAGGGACATCAAATGCAGCAAGAGCCCTTCTTGAAAGTGGGTGGCCCGAACCTCAAACTCCAAGATCCACCCAGGACACAATCACCACAGGGGTGCCCATGTCTGTCTTGTCAGCTTTCACACCACTCCCATTTCCACCAATCCACCTCCCCCTGAACAGGCAGGGCCTCATCCTTCCCCTCCCAGTGGCTCTGCTGGTGGCCCTGACACCACACTGGCCCTCATCCCCACACCCTTCCCAAGATGCTTCGTAGCTGCTTTCCTGAGAACTGAGGCAGCTGGTACAAACTCTCACTACATGTGAGAGAAAACGTGTCAGCAATACAATATTGACAACGCAGGCAAAGACTTACAGGCTGTCCAAAACAATTATGGCACCGTTCTCATTTCCACAGAATAGGCAAGGTTGCCCTGACAGCTCTGTCTGATTTTGGTCTCCACCTATGCTGTCTTCATGACCCCATGAACAGCCTGCTCCTCGGCCAGTGCTGGCAGGAGCAGCTCACCGTTTCACCCCTGCCCCAGCCCTATGATGGCTCCCCACTCAGAGGAGAAAGCCCAGATCTCAGCATTCCATCACAGGCTTTTCTCCACTCACCCTCTACTTCTCCAAGGTCATTCCTCTATCTACTTGCAAATGGAATACTGGATGTCCAATATCAACTGTGGTAAATTCTTCCTTGTCTACAGGCCCTAATGTGTGGTTTTTCCCCTCTTCCTGGAAGGTTGTCTATTTCATGCAACCGTGAATGGAAATCTGTACAAAAGCAAATCACTTTGTCACTGGTTCTCTCAGGTTTCAGGGCAAGAGTAATTGCTGCACATCCACTCCACACACACCCTGAAAGGCCACCTGACAACTCTGTGCCATCAGATCTCCCCCAGGTCCAAGGTCAAGAGTGTGACTTTGACAACCACATCACACACCTCCTGAGAGGCCTCAACACACAAACACAAGTGTGTCAAATCCAGGTCTCGCTCAGGTCTAAGAGCAAGACTGTAACTGGCTCACACTTATCCCACATACATTTGTAGAAACCATCTAACAACAACACTGTATCACCAGGTCTGTCTCAGGTCCCTGGACAAGAGTATAACTGTTCTACACTCATATAACATACATCCTGAGGCCACCTCACACACAGCTCTGTCACTGCTTCTTGCTCAGGTCCAACAGCAAAAGCGTAACTGTTTCATTCGCACAATGCATACATCCAGAGAGGCCTCTACACAGATAATTGCCACTGTTTCTCTCTCTGACTCAAGCACAAGAATGTAACTGTTCTACCCAGAACACAGACATTCTATAGAACCACAAGAAGTGATAGCCGGAGTCGGGGGAAGGTATAGGAAGGGGGTGGGTCAAAAATGAGAAGGGATTGTGAAGTTGATATGACACATATGTGCACAAAATATGCAAATTCATTGTAAACACTTTGTATTACATATGTATATTAATAAAAATAGTGGTGGAAAAAAGTGTAACTGTTCTATACTCTTTCCATACACATCTGGAGCAGCCTCACAACACAGCAGCCCAAATGACATGCCCTGAAGGTATTCTTCATACAAGGACACTGAAGACAACAGGAGGGTGGACCAGAGAAGCCCGGGAAGGCTGTGGAAGCATGGGTGGAGACAGTCAACAATGGAAAAATGGATGGAGATGGGAACCTTGCCTCTGGGCTTTCATGCATGTAGTTCCAAAGTACCACTGCCAGAGAACATAACGAGCCGCAGGCAGACTCACTTCACAGTCATAAACTGCAGGGCTGGAGGAAGGACGTGGGGTGTGTCCATGACAGCAAAGTGGGAGCCCTCCCTGCCTATTATAGGATGGCATCTAAACAAAAGGGCAGCAGAAAGACATGTGCCCTTCCTAAGACAAAACTCCTAGAGAAGGAAGGTTCCTTCTTTCTCTGGAAAAGCTATTGGGTTAAGGTGTTTTCGCTTGATTTTGTTCAGCTTTGGTTTTGTTGCGTGAGGTTTTTGTTTTGTTTTGCTTTGCTTTGCTTTGGTCTACCTCAAATTAACCACACAATGACATACAAAACAACAACCTTACCAGAGGGGTAAGACTATACCCTGTCATGCCTAATTATGGCTGTAAATCAATCAGGCTGAATATGTAAAGGCACCTTTACATCTGCAAAATTTGAGCAACTGCTGAGTATTTGGTAAGAATTTAGAGGAACCATGGGACAGTTTCAGAAAGGTTCCCTTTGTGATCACAGCATGCCAATTCCACTTGCAGGCTCATAGTCCAATGCAGCTATAGTAGGTCTGCACTGAGGATTATTTAAATAGGGAAACCTTTAAAACAATCTAAATGTGCCACACAAGAAGCTGTTAATACTGTATGACACATTTCATATGGTTCATTTCAAAATGACAACGTCAGGGAAGAGACATAAAAGTATCTGGGGTGTATCTAAGAGTAAATGAAGGACTTGAAGCATTCTTTCACTGGGATCCATCACCATCCATCCTTCCATTGCTATTCTGTCCCCACCCCACCCCCAGTCTTCCACTGCTATTTCATCTTCAGCTGTTCTTCCACTACTATGCTGTCCTGTCTCCTCCCATCCTTCCACTGCTGTCCCGTCTCCACCTATCCTTGCATTGCTCGGCTGTCTCCATCTGTTTTTTGCATCCCTGTCCATCTTCATCCATTTTTCAATTGCTATCCCATCTCCACTGGTTTCTCAGCTGGGTGTCATCCTCCTGTCAAGCTTCAAAAGGCAGGTTACAAGACAATCTAGTCAGTCCTGTGAGAAGCAGACTAGAACTTAAGCACTGCACACATGCACAGACACAAGGACTTTGCTACACAGCCGAGGACAGGAAACAGTAACGGCAGAAAGGGAGGAAGGAGGTAAAGGAGGTGAACAAGCATGGACACCATGCCTCGCTGACTTGCAGACAGACTTCTGAACAGGCCACTCCACATTCACTTTCCACAGAGTCAATGGCAGGATTCAGATGGAAAGGATTTGCAAAAACAGGATTTAAATTCAAAAGTTAATTCTTGTTGCTGTCCCTTGAAATTCAGCTTTACTAGGAAAGACTGTTTACAGAAATAGCACAGCTGATAAATGGCTCTGAAAATTTAAAATTTAATCCCAAATCATATTTTTGCTTTGCAAATTTTGTGAGCTCAATAAAAATGAGTTATTTAAGTTCTTTTTCAGTCAACAGACCCCACAAGAATCTCTCAAATCAACAGAAAGGTATTTTTTTAAATGGAACTCTATGCAAGCATAATGGTGCCTCTTGTCGGAACTACACCTCTCCGAAAACAAACTCCAAGTGTAAGGAGGAGTCTTGCTGTGGCCTGGAAGCAGGGGTGCACACTGTTGTCAGCCTGGTCCTCCTTCCCATCTCTTCAGGGAGCATACACCTCCTGTTCATTGTGCTGGGGAGCTGTTCTTAGATCCTGTGCCCTCTGAATGGGTGATGCGAACAGCACCCTGGCCAGGCCTGATGTGGACAGATAACCTGGACAGTTACAATGAATTTTTCCTTGGGCGAACCACTGTAGGAAAACTCAGGAAAGCTTCCCTTTCCAGCTCTACCCAAAATGTAAGATCGGTAACAGTGAGTAGACTGGTGAGAAAAACACAATCGCTAACAACCAACAATGATGGGTGAGTTTTCAGACGATTCATCCCTTTTTTCTTGGCTTTAAGCTAATGGCAACCAAATCAGGGAACTAGATTAGGGAAACAAACCAACAAACAAACAAGAAAAAAAGAAGGCTATTTTCTGGCCCAAGAAAGTATCAAGCCTTAAAGGGATCCATGAAAGGCAGAGAATATGCATGTATACAAGCACAGCCCCTGCACCTCTCTCCTGTCCTCTTTCTCTCCTGGCCTGGCCGCAAGGCCAGCACTCAGACTGCCAGAGCAACACAGCACCTAGGATACAGAGAAACCTGCCTTTGGACGAAGGAGTCCTCCATACCCTGCTCTGACCTCAGCACCTGACCTCCCTCCACTCTCAGCCCCTTTACCCTACCTCTCTCCATACTTCCGTCCACTCTGAACCCCTTCACCCAACCTCTCTCCAGACCTCCCTCCACTCTCAGCCCCTTCATCCACTTCACCCAATCTCTCTCCCCTATCAACCCTTTCACCTAATCTCTCTCCACATGTCCTATTTTTTCAGTTCCTTCACCCCACCTCAGAGCTAAAGCTTTCCTCAGGCAGGTCTCTGTAGCATTAGCAAGTCAGCAGGCCCCAAACTTTTCAGCATCAAGGACAGGCTTGTGGAAGATAATCTGTCCGAGCAAGTGTTGAGGGATCCCCCAAGGCAGCACTGGGACAATGCCCCACTCTCACGCACCTGCTCTCCTTTTCCCCCTCCAATCTCTCCCCTCACCTCAATGACTGTGCTTGTGAGCTCCCCACATGATCAGTCAGCAGGTAACTCTGGACACTTCAGGCAACAAAGTGAGCAAACTTCAGTGATTCTTTTGTGGATAAGAAGCAAAGTGGCAAAACCATCCTGGACATACTTTCTTGCTATATACTTGAGCAAATCAGCAAGGTCAGCCATTTGCCATCTTGGCCTTAAAGTAGAAAACTCAGCCCCTGCCCACCACGCTCGGAGATTCTTCCTCTTAGAAGCCACGTATAAAGTCCTACGATGGAGGAGTAAAATCTATGTACATGGCATCCACTTCCTGGGCTTATAGTTGTAAATGCGTGGGAGTTTTGATTTTTGTTCTATAACCATGACCTTAAAATCAATGTAAGGACAGTTAAACATTTAAGGACAAGTGATTTATCAAAAATTCTAAGGGAGATATGGTCTCCACAGTATTATCTATAAATCAATAAATGCAAACACAGGCAAAGCCTTTACTAAAACAGCCTCAGGTCTGACCGCGTTACATTGTAGAAGGGTTCTGAGCTGCCTCCTGCTGCGTCATCATGAGACCTGGGCACTCCAATGCCACACCTGAGATGCTACTCTCTGAGCCCAGTGGGATTAAGGGGATCCTAGAACTCTGCTCAGAGAGGGAACACTGAACAGCAGGTGCTTGAATCAGTCACCTTGAGTGTCTAGCCTGCTGTGGCATGTCCAGAGCAGCTTGGACCAACACCCACTGCCCCATCCTGGACGTGGCTGAGTCAGGGGTCAGTCTTCCCCCACCATATCCCCTCGTGGATGTTCCTTGAGGCATGCGAGTGGAGAAGAGGAAAGATCTGACCTCCTCTTTATATAAGGCTAGGAATCCCATCCTAAGGGCCCCTCCTTCTGGGCCTGAAATACTCCTGAATTATCTCCCAAGGCCTCATCACTCCACTCAAGTAAGTAAGCCAAAATATACTCTACATATCTGAAAATAAAATTCTTCCGAGCATGTAAGGTTACTTTTCTTCATGCATCCAAGAAAATTAAGTAGAAAGTGATTCAACCTAACTTAGAATGTCACTAAGCTGTAAGTAACACAAACGAAAATTGCAAAGGCTCCTTATCAATAGTGAAATATTCTCATATTATTAAAATAAAATGAACGTATGAAATTACCCAATGACCTATTTTTGTGAGCTTCATGATTAGCAAGCTACCAGATTGCAGACATTTTTAAAGATGCAATTTTAATCATTGTTGACTTCATTTCCCTTTTAAATTACGTGGACTGTATGTCTGGGCTCCAAATGCCTTTCTGTTTAGCTACGATGAAGGAAGTATGTACATACAAAACACATGTCTATTTAGAAATTGGAAAGTCTTGTGCACTGGCTTTTGCCTCCTGGGCTCTCTGTTCCAGAAAGCTGAGCAGGCAGGCCCCATGAGGGGACACAAACAGCATGGGGCAGTGGGCTGCGGGCACCACTGCATTTCAGAGCCTCCTGGAGATATACAGACACCAAAATGCATTCTAAGGACTGAGAACCCATCTTATAAGTCACACTGCCACCTTATACCCCTGGCATCAAAGAAAACCACCACGCCACTGCCAACACACCACCAACACACAGAAGGGACATGAACATACCCAAGAGCCAGAACACAGGCTTGTTTTCATTTCTAACTATATATCTATTTTTGAGACAAGGTCTCACGCTGGAGTCCAAGTTTGTTCTGAACTCACCACATAGCCCAGGCTTGCCTAGAACTCGTAACAATCCTCCTGCCTCAGCCTTCTGAATGCTGTGATTACAGGCATGAGCCACCATGCCCAGCTAATTTTTATATAGTGTTAGGAGACTGAAGTCAGGACTTGTGCATGATAGACAAGTGCTCTGATAACTGAGACAGACTCTAGCTTCACCCCTCCCCACACCCATTTTCATACCCACTTTATCACCATGTGATGGCAGGTCGGGCCACCATCCCTGCCACCTGTTGCACGGGGCTTGCCTCTTTGCTGCCCTGAGTGGAAGGCCCTGAGTTTCCTTCTTGAAACCAACATCTCTAGGAGCAGAAAGTTAAACAGTGAAATGCTGACTGTACTCTAGTTATG
This sequence comes from Ctenodactylus gundi, assembly GCA_004027205.1. Taxonomy (NCBI): domain Eukaryota; kingdom Metazoa; phylum Chordata; class Mammalia; order Rodentia; family Ctenodactylidae; genus Ctenodactylus; species Ctenodactylus gundi. The sequence continues at coordinate 811,529 of PVKB01000305.1, read as the reverse complement.
AATGACTTTCCTACTTCTTGATATCATGAGATAATTACATGATATGCGTTTGTAGAAAACACACTTAAAATTTTGGATCTAGATTTTTCTGCAGGCTTGTGAGAAAGCCCAACAACCTCTCACCACAGGAGCCTTCTGCCAAAGCCACCCACCCACCAGCCGCACCATGAGGCTAAACATCCTGAAGATCACTGGGCAGTTTGGCCAGGAGGTTCAGTAGGCTGGGAGTACTGAACGCCTGTTCAATATAAGACATTTTCAATTTATGGTTATTTTATTGGGATATAATCTCATTAAAAAGGAGGGAATCAGTTTAAAGAAAACTGTGTATTATTAATATGAAACAAAACTATAAATCTCTAATATCCAAAATGATAAAGACTCCAATTCAGCATTGCATAAAATTAGAGACAAAATTTCAGTTTAAAATACCTTAACAGAGCTGTAGTCGCAGTATTGTGAGAGGCTGAGGCAGAAAGATCACAAGTTTGAATCCAACCTATGCAACTTAGCAAGACATTGTCTTAAAATAAAAATTATAAAAAGGCTTAAAATCTAGCCCAGGTCAAAGGCTCTGGGTCCTAGCCGCACTACCACACGCACACACACACACACACAAAGTACTTTGCAAATTACCTCATGAAGCAATGATATTTTATATCTTGGCTCTATAAAAATTTGAACTATTGATCTAGCCATTGATTCTTCTCAGGAACATAAAAACCAAAGTAAACTAGAGCAAACCTTCATGCCTACACCTCACACATGCATCAGCAAGCTCAAGTCACATCTGTTAGAACACCCTGAACTACAAGTGGCAAGAAACTCCTCCTCAGACTATTTTACACAAGAAAACTGAATCTGCATGTAACATGAAGTTTCCAGGGCATGACACCTTTCAAAGGTGACATATTCAGTAACTCAGGGATGTCCTCAATGACTCAGATTAAATATTTCCTGGCAGGGTCAGCTTCATCTTTAAACTGGCAATATGACAGATAAAGTTGTTCCAAATACCACATCTAGGCAAGACAATATCCAGAGACAGAAAGAGAACCATTCTTTCAGCTTTTCTTTCTTATGATCAGGGAAACACTTCTTTAACTTCTGTCTGTGAAAAAGCACTTGGGTTGTACTAATACAGGAAACACATGGGTGTGACCTCCAAAATAGAGCAGAGAGTGGCCAGCCCCTCGCTCTAGGGACCAAGAGAAGTAGACAATAGGCACAGGTGGACAAGTAAAAAATAATGACAAATGAGAGATACACAATCTGCATGTACATATAACAAAAACATGCTGCTCCTTTACAAACACAGCAATGTACTGGATGTAAAGAATAAGAACATAAGACCAACCTCTGGAGATCATTCTACAAAAACTTTTATTTCATTGATAAGGTATTCTGATTAAATAATGATCATACAGAAACACTCAAATGTGTCTAATTACAGTACCATACCATCTACACTTGCCCTTCCTTCAAGTTATAAAGTATTTTAACATCCACTGTCTCACAGTGATCTCTTTTTTTGGAGGGTAGATACTAGAGATCAAGCCCAGGGTCTTCACACTTAGCTACATCCCCAGCCCATTTCTTATTTTTTATTTTAAAATAGGGTCTTGCTAAGTTGCCCAGGCTGAGCTCAAACCTGTGGTCTTCCTGCCTCAGCCTCCCAGAATGCTGGTACTACAGGCCTGCATCACCAGGCCCAGATTCTGTATCTCTACAAAGACAAAGGTGAGAATCAAGAAGGTCAAGCAGTTTTGTCTGAGGTCTAATATTGAGACGGGTATGCTAGAAATGTAAACCCAGAGCTTCCTACCTGTGGGCCCAATCCCCTGGCATGCTTGTGGCACCCCAGCATGCAGGGACAGAAAAATGCCTATTGAGGACAGAAGCCTGCTATATATACTGCAGGCTGTCCACCAACTATCAGGGTTCTGGGCAGGTTAACAGAAACTTTACATTTATAGCAAATGGCAGCTGTGGTTTAAGGATCATTAATGGAAATAAACCCAATACAAAAAAAAACACATTTTCTGCCAGGTTTTTTTAGAACTCTTCCATCATATGTTGTTTTCTCCAGAAATCTGAGGTAAACATAACATGCCAGGATCAAGCTATGGATGCAGGAACAGGCCAAAGGGCACAGTTCCTACTAATGAAGAGTTCTAGGGCTTTAAAGGCTTATACAAACACATTTTCTTATACAAACCTACAAAATTATTTACAGGTTAAAAACAGAGCATCAAACTGGTTTTAGCTCTACCCCTTCCCATCCTACTTCTGGTATTGTCCATATTTTAGAGCTGTGAAAGAGAGGTTAAAAAGGCCCCTGAAATACTATCCAGTCACCATCAGCCAAGGAAGGAAAAAGCAGAGGAAACCCCATGCCGGCGCAGGGTGCTGTCCTTCACCGAGACCCACCATGTAATCCCACTGAACTCGTGCAAGGCATGAAGGATTTTTATTTTCTGGCATTTTGTTAAAACACAACTTGTTTCATCATTATATTATGTGCGTGACTTTGCATAGAAATAAAGAGGCTGTCTTAATCCCAGGAGGACACAGTTGTGGTGAAAAATGTATATCCTGTCAGTATATTTTCTAAAGTAACTCAAATAGTGTTAGTAATGAAATTCTATGAATTACCATCTTAATTATTCAACCACAAAAATCAAACTGAGTATGTAGAATGCAGAGTAAAGAATATAAATGATTAAAACTGTGGCTTGAAGTAGAAAATTAGGTCAGTTCCCACAATCACCCATACTCGGTCTTGCATCTTCTTCTGCACTGTAGAACCATGCAGGGTGCCTAAGCAGACAGCCCACACGGCCTCACCCACAACCTAGCAGAGCGCCACCCACACGGAAACTGAGGTGTGAGTATTCCTGTGGCATCATGCCGGCAGAGCATCCCACCTATGTGTTGGGAGGGCAGGCACAGGCCACACCAAATGGATTCTCTTCAGGAGGACAGCCCCAATTCCCCTGAGTGAATCGGATGCAGGAACATGGAACAAGACTTCCCTGAGTGGGTTTTACTCAGGAAGGTCGACCCAGACTTCCCTGAGTAGATTCTACTCAGGAGGGGGGGCCTTTTTACCATAAACTGGTTCTACTCAGGAGGGTGGATGCAGATCACACTGAATGGATTCTCTTGCCCCACACAAATTCATCTGTACACTGGAATGGTATCATGGCAAAGCACTGTACCACACTATTTGCATTTTTTTTATTGAGGTAGGGTCTCTCTTTGAAGTCCAGGCTGGTCTTGAACCTGCTATGTAAGTCAGGCTTACCTTGAACTCAAACAATCCTACTGGGATCACCATCTGCACTGCCTTTTCTGGTTTACATGGTGTGCTGGGAAGCCAAACCCAGGGCCTTGCGCTTTCTAGTTAAATGCTCTAACCACCGTGCTATTCCTCCAGCCCCAACACTCTGCATTTTTATAACAAAGCCTCACACATGAGATGATTCTCATTCATCTGTTTTCAGAGCAGACCAATTTCAGGTCTAAAGGTCAACACCCAGGAAAGTGATGCAGGAGTAAAAACAGCACCATATGGACCTCCCAGAATTAGAACAAAGCATATCCACACCAGCCACATTCACTTCCCAGGACACACATCCCCATCCATGTGCAAGGGAGAGCAGCAGAGCAGGAACCAGGGATACTCCAGCGACCCTGGTGACCATCCCTGCAGGCCCCACCTGATCCTTGTGAAGCACTCCTGGTTGGCATGCATCACTCCTCCCTCAGGTAACATCATCTTTATACACACATGCATGTGCGTGCACACACACACACACACACACACACACGCACGCACGTACAAGGTGTTAGTGAAGCCAGGGGGTAAAGGTGGCACATCTGGGGTCATTGCTAACACAACAGGCAGCCACTTAGGAAGCATCACCTTTCCTTCCCTAAGCCTGAGACAGAGCTTTGATTATTGTCCTGGGAGGTTTTCTAAAGCCAGGAGCAAGAAAGAGCTGAGCTTGTCCCCAGTAATCCCCAAAGTGATACATGAACAGCTCCTGCCACACACACCTGCCCTGTCCATAGGAGCAGCTCACACACGTCAACAGTTCAGCCACACACACCTGCTATGTCCATAGCATCAACTCACTCAACCAAGTCTGCATCTGGCTTAACCCACAGGGTCGCCTGCTTGCGAGGGGACCCCAAGCTGGCCACTTGGCTGCTGCTGTTCTGCTGTCTTTCTCTGTTACCCATTACCACCTACAAGCACCAGCCCCATTCTCAGCCACAGGCTTCAGCTTATCTTCAGCTCTGCAGGTGAAAACATAGGTGAATCACGGCCCTCAAGGTTCCCAGCCCCACATCTGGACTACTCTCACTGACCTACATGAGAAGGAGCTGCAAGGCTGAGGGTCTGGGGAGGCCAGCACAGTCTCCAGAGAGAGCCGACCTAGTCCTGGACACTGGTAGAGAAGGCGTGAGGGAGTTGCAGGCAGACATGTGCAGAGAAAGTGAAAGGAGGGAGGGGTAGGGTAGGAACTTGAAGTGAAGAAAAATCGGCACAGGTCTGGAGGGGAGCATCTGTTACTAACCTTGTCTACAAGCTAGGTGAAAACATCCCCACGTTGGGCAGAGGAATTCCGTTGCTTGAAAAGACCACTTTAACCCACTGAGTAAAACAAAGACCGGACAAAGAACAAAAACACAAATGGACCACCAGAAGGGGCTCGGGACTTTCCTGTATCGGGCACAGGAGTGATAAGGAGGGCAATGTGTGCTCATTATACTACCATCAGTGCATGTACACAAGCACAGAAGCTCATGGATCTCATTTAATAAGGGGGAAGCAAGGGAATATGGACCCGCACGAGAGACAGAGTTACTTAAGCCAGAGGCATCACTCATGGGTGAGATCAGGGAGGGACCATGTAAAAAGGAAAACATCAGGATGGAGCCTGATGCAACTCTGTGCTCTCCACTCTATGCATGCTTTGGTGGACCCAGCTTGTCTGTGAGCCATGTTTCTCTGAATAAAGCTATATTCATCTTTCCCTCACCACACTCAAGCAAGGTTTCTTCCCAGGGCTCGCCCAGTGGGCCAGGTAAATTCCTCTACCTGGGTCCACAAGAACAAAGTTCTTCCATCTGTCTCTGGTTCATAGAAACAGAGCAAGGGATCTCAATCACAGCCCTGAGTCTGGCCAGGTATGTGACCTGGGGGGGGTCTTCCTAACCACACTGTGTTTTCCCTACAAATGTTCCATCATTTGTCAGGGAAAACATTGTTCTGCAGCTCCAATCTTCCATAAATAAGACCACTTTTCCAGGAATGGCAACTAGAAACACAGGGCAGGAGGAGGATGCCTGCTGTTTGCCTCTGTGCTGGCCCCTACTGACCAAGGGAAGGAAGAGGGTGGACAGGCCGGGAGACACATATCTCTGCAAAGCCCACTGTGGCCTCCGACTCAACTGACTCTGCTGAGGATCAGAGACTTCAGGAAACCACGGCCCACAGCTGTGGACATTTGGGCCCAGCTCTTTACTCCAGCAGCATATGGGGCACTTCTGTGAGCGCCCAACTCTCTAGATAATACATGAGACCCCCTTCTAAAGCCCACACAACATGTGGGTGTGATGCTTTCCTGGCTCCACAACTTAGTTTTGGAGAAAGAAACATGACAAATGACTGTCTTAGTTACTTTCTCACTACTATGATACAACATCCAGCACCCACCACTTAGGAGAAAAAAGGTTTATTTTAGCTCACAGTTTCAGGAGCTCTCAGTCCACTCGTGGACAGCTAGCAATGGCAGACAGGTCTGGTGGAAATCTAGCCAGTGAAAATCTGTTTGTAGCATTGAACCAGGAAGCAGAATCTGACAGGAAGGGCAAAGCTAGCATATATTCTCCCAGGTCAAGTCCCAGTGATCCATCCCTTCTGAGTCAAGACCCAATGATCCATCCTTTCCAACCTAGCCCTACTTTCTAACAGCATAGGAAACCCATGGAGTAGTCCCATGACTGAATAACCTTATAAACATGAGGTTTCTGAGGGACATTCCAGACTCAAAGCACAACACTGTACTAAGAAGAAGCAAGTACTCTCTACATCCCAATTCTGTTCCCCCTAGGGACTCCTTTCTCACAAATGCACACAAGAGTTACCAGAAGAGGACTGAACAAGGTCTGTGTCTGTCCTCTCTCAGCAGACACCCTTGGAGCGGCTCTCCTCCAATCCTCACTACCCCAGAGCGCCTCTCCTGTGTCTCAACCACCAGCTGTCTTCAACACACTGGGGAGAGGGGTCTCTGGTGATACCACTCACAGTTAGCCTCCATCAGTAGCAAGAGTCCTGTTCCAGCCTCAGCACAGACACCTAACTTCCCAAATGCTGGTTTATGGTCTTGCTGACATAATGCTATTCACATAGCAAATCTCACAAAATTCATATATATGAATGAAGTCATTTTGAAAACCAAAAGGTTGTCAAAATACATTTTAATAAGCCAAGAGAAAATTTTCACCTCACATATTTTCAAAGAAAGATAAAGAAGAAGTAGGAATGTCAAGGATCCTGAATTTTGATAAGCACAATGACAGACTCACTGTAGGAGCAACTGAACCTCTGGTTTTGCCATGGCCATAAGATGTGTGGTATCATCCAAGTACCCACTGCCCTGGGTCCAGAGCCTCTTCTACCCTAGCTGGCAAACTTCTAGGACCTCGGCATTCACAGGGGAATCTACCCTAGAGCCAAAAAGCACTGAGAGTCCACCACTGTCCCAGAGCCTCAAGGAGAATGTCCTGTGTTCAGAGAACAAAGGACTTTCCCCTGTGGGTGCTATGCTTGGATGCAAAGAAGAGTGGGTTTTCCTCCAAAGCTGAAGGACAATGCAAAGTAGCCATGTGAATGCCTAGGAAGCTGCTTCACTGACCAGGCTGCCTCTAGAAGTAGGATAAAAGGTAGATATCTGCCTTGGGGTATGTATACACAAAGACATTGCTAGCTCTGTCTACACTGTAGAAGAAGCATGGTTGGCTCCCAAGTCTTGGTTCCAAAACATCAACCTCTACAAAAGGAATCAGGACTCTCTGGAGAAGAGGTCATTCAAGGGCTGTGGCCAGGAAGTATATGATGAACCCAGAGCATGTTGTCAAGAAAAGAGAAGCACTCAAATAAATAAAATAGATAACAGCCAACACAGTATCATCTTGAAGGGGCTTCACTGGCTCCATCTGAGTCAATTTGTACCTCAGAATAAGTCTTCCAACTACTAACTAGAAATATGAACTCATCAGTGCATATTAATACAACAAAAGAGGAAGAAAGGGAAGATCAATCTCCAAAAGAAGGATGATCGTGGAGGTAAGAAAACTACAATGATGCTAAAATCGGTGGGTACAAGCCTAATGAGAACCAGACATGTGGGTGCTCTGAATACATCTCCCCATAAATGACTAGCTGATCACGAAGGGAAAAATAGTAATTTTATAGTGGGAAGTCCTGGAAGACTTAATCAAATGACCGAAAGTTACATTAATTAATACAGGTGCAGATTGCTTTCCAGCACCATGCATTCAAAAAAAAAGGGGGGGGGGGGGGCGGCATATACACTACCGTGCTCTCTGTGTCCCAGACTTCATTTCAGGCTCATCATGAAATCCATAAACCAAACTTAAGAGGTATTCTTAAAAATAGCATACTTTTAAGTAAGCATACCAAAATAAAGGATCCTATTGAAAAGTGGGCAAATCAAATGAAGAGGCAGTTCACTCAGGAAGAAGTTCAAATGGCCAAAAGATACATGAAAAGATGCTCAACATTCCTAGCCACAAGAGAAATGCAAATCAAAACAACGCTAAGACACCATCTCACTCCAGAGAGAATGGCCGATATCAACAAGTCAAATAGCAATCAGTGCTGGTGAGGCTGTGGGGAGAAAGGAACCCTCCTGCACTGCTGGTGGGAACATAAATTCATACAACCACTTTGGAAAGCAGTATGGAGAGCTCTTAAAAGACTAGAAATAAATATCCCCTTCGATCCAGCGACACCCCTCCTGGGAATATACCCAAAAGAGGCCAAACAACACATAATAGAGATATATGTATACCCATGTTCATAGCAGCACAACTAACAATAGCTAAAATATGGAAGTCACCAAAATACCCATCAACAGACCAATGGATACACAAACTGTGGTACTTATACACAATGGAATACTATGCATCTATAAAGTCCAACAGTGTGGAGGCTTTTGCAGGCAAATGGAAGAAACTTGAGAACATCATGCTTAGTGAAGTGAGTCAGAAGCAGAAGGTGAAACATCAAAAGGTCTCTCTGATGAGAAACCCAGATCACAACTCTTATGGAACTTAAAATGAAAAAATAACATGAAACAGAGGGGTAGAGCGGGGAGGGAGGGAGGGGTGGGTTGGGGAGGAACAAAAGGAGAGTGGGAAAGTCCTTGTTACCTTGACAAGATACATATGTGCACAAAATGCTCAACTTCATTGTAAACCTTAAATTTTGCGTTTATACATATCAATAAAATGGGGGAAAAGAAAAAAAGAAAAAATAGCATACTTTTAAAATAATATTTAATAATAAATATTCTTTCCAGCAATGTCAAGATCAAGACAGTGTCTCAGGTTGGACAGGGCTAACAAGGCAGGGCAAATGCGCGCCAGACCATGAGCTGTGTCCAGGCTGGCGAAATAGTGGCCACAAAGCTCATCATGTAAACAAAACGTGATGTGGCTTGTGTATTAGGTGGGAAGGGTCCATGTGAGTGTGTTAATTGTAGTCACTATACTACAGCTGTGTCAAAAGAGTGACCTTCTTATGCACTGATATAAATTAATGTATTTAGTGATAAAACATTGTATCTCTGAGTTACTCTAAGAGGGAAAATAGAAAATATAAATAAAATAATTGGAGCAAAATGTAAACAATTAGCAAATCTAGCTAAATAGTGTACAGGATTTCCTTATACTACTCTTGCAACTTTACATTTAAAGTGATTTAAAAATTCTCTAAGTAATCAAGGAAGTATATGTAAGCCATTGAAAAGCAATTTTATAAGTGGAAAGCAATAATATGCAAAAATCAGCACCCAAATTTGCTATAATTTAGAAGAAAAAATCTATATAAAATCAGTAAATAAATTTAAAAAGTATTTGGGTCCTCACTTTTTGTTAAGCATTGCTAGGCAAAAACACCAACAGGACACGGGTATTCTCCATCATAGAACAAGACATGAATTTGACTAAGCAGCACACAAGGACAGCTGTGGTAATAGTCAAAATAAGAGTGGCACAATATATCTGAGCCTGGGAGAAGCATGTTCAACCTACAGGATTTCCACACATGGACTAGTTGCAGGGAGCAAAGCAGCCAGCTGCCCTACACAGAGGCAACATTGTCAAGAAAGGCCCCGAAAAGCAACCTTTGTATGGGATTCACTGTAGGAATCCTGAGGTGATGGTTTGGGCTGGGAGGGGACAGTGTGAGAAGGAAGAGTTTTAAATAAAAAGAAAAGAAAAGAAAAAGAAAAGGTATTTAATGCTGCAGAATCCCAGAGCTGTATGAAGCTACCCTTTTCGTCCCTAGAATGCCCCAAGGGCTTGGGAAAGATGGGGAGAGGTGGGCACTTCATTCAGAAAGTCAAGTAGGAGGCCAACCCCAAGATCCAGAAAATCAGGAGTAAAAGACTGCTGTTCCCAAGCCTCTTCCCCTGTGGTCTTCTCTCCTTTAGCCACTGCAAAGGCTCAAGGTCACGGCAGCTGTTCAGCAGGCTAAGCATCCCAGGGCAGATCACAATGCTCACTGCAAGCTCAACTCTGAAGAAGCCGATTAACAATCTGCCAGTAAGCAATGTGGCAGGCGCATCAGTGTATGTGTCTTTTTTTAAAGAAACATGTGGAAGTTTTAAAGAACACCCTTTAAAGTTTCAGCACATGAAGACCTTTATGTAAACACAACCTATGAAGCTTCTTTCTAGGTAAACCCAATTTTAAAAGAAAGAAAACAACCCACGTTCAAAGCACTTCATTTCTCCAGAAGTTTCAGTCCATGCCTGTAGCTATTGTCAACTTCACAGTGGAATTCATATTCACCATTCATCATTCCCAACATGTCATCATTCTGCAGCGGGTTTTAACTCCTCTAAACAAACACGTTCTTTTCAAGGGAATAAAAAACAACTAAAGTAAATTACCTGATACTTCCCATCCCACCAACAGTTTTGTCAGCTTTCTAGTTGGAGACCTTTGCAATTGGATTTCAAGTCCACCAAGCTGTCTTAACAGATAGGAAAAGGAATCAAACCAATCTCCAGCACAGGGAATTGAAAGTCACGTCCTGTGATCACACCAGTGCTCCTAGTCACACAGGACAAAACCTGCAGGCTGCCCAGCACTGACATCAGTTTGGGGGAAAGAAAACAAGTTACCATACATTTCTATTATATCCCTATCAAAGGGCTACCAAGAAAGAATTTCTTAAATTTTTTTGAAACAGGGTCTCACTATGTAGTCCAGGCTGGTCCTGAACTCACCATGGGTCCCAGGCTGGCCTTCGACTCATAGAAATCCTCCTGCCTCAGCCTCCCAAGTACCAGGATTACAGGCATGTGCCACCACACACAGCTTACTTGTTAAATTTGAAGTCCACTGAGAATTTCCCCTGTTTTATGGAAAGAACAGGAGAGATAGACAGAGCAGAAGTGAGGAGAGCTGTGTCCTGCTGCTGCTTTAGCATTTTCCCAGGGCCATTATCATAACAAAACCAGTACAACTCAGAGACATGTACAATTATAGTCTAGAAATATAAAGCCAGTGGAAATCCAATATAAGACAACACTTAAAATGTCTTTAAAATTAAACACAAATGGGGAATGATATCAATTTCAGGCTGTCTATATTGACTCCCCTTAACTCCTGGCCATAAACTGTAGACGTGATGTGACCAGGGATAAAAGCAGGACTCCTCAGCATCCTCACAGCAGGACTCTGCCCGCAGGTTATGTCTCCTCTGCAGACACATGGACTGTGCAAGATACTCAGCCTCTCAGAGGCTCCACACCCTCCTCTATAGAAATACAAAACTGGAAGAAATGATAAGAAATAACACTTCTAATAAAATAACTGCACTCAAAATGAACATTCTGGTGAGTATAAAATGTTTGAACAACTAAATTAGTGCATGTAAGACATTTCTTGCAGTATGTACCGCATCATAAGCACGGGGCCACTGGGCGGCTATGCATTGGCCTGTTGGGTCAATGACACCCCACACAGGGCTAACACCCAGCCTGCACTGGGCCCTGGGGAGCTCTGCTACATGAAGGAACCAACCCTCCGCTCTATCCAGTTCTCACTGAAGCAATGGCTGAGGCGAGCACTGGTCTCAGCAGATGGTCAGTAAATGGCAGCTAGCATTCCTAAACATGGCAGGGCAACGGGCAGAGCCAATGAAACTCGCCATCTGCAAAAATGTTTCCAGCAACTTAACAGCAAAAGAAAACTAACTAATTTAAAAATGAGCAAAGGACCTGACTAGACATTTCCTCAAAGATGATACATGAGAGGCCACTAGGTAGATGAAAGGGTGTTTAACATCCCAAACCGGGGAAATGTCAATCAAAACCAAAATTAGTATAATAATTCAGAAATTAAAAATTTATTTTAAAAATTAAAAGTTTGGCAAAAATATGAAGACACTGGAATCCCTGGTGATGTGAGAAATGTAGAATGGTGTGTTCATGTCAGAAAGCAGAATGAAGATTTCCCCCTCCCCAAATTAAAACTGAGCTACCATATAAGTCATGGGTCCTATGTCTGGGTATCCATCCAACAGAAGGAAAGTCGGGGTCTCAGAGGTGCACTTCCACCCCTGTGCTAGGGATGGCATTATTCACAACAAGACAGGGAAACGATCTAAAAATCCACAACCAATGAATGGAAAAAGAAAGCATGGCACAGCATTAAAAGAAAGTATTGTTACTCAGCCTTCCAAAAAAGAGATCTTTCTATTATGACACAGATGCATCTAAAGGACATTATGCACAGTGAAACACCCATTCAGAGAGAGACATATCCTGTGCAATTTACAAGAGGAATCTCCAAAAGTAAAAAGGTGGTTGCCAGGGGTGAGAGAACAGCAAAGTTGGAAAACTTTTCTCAGTTGGTGCAAAGTTTCAGCTATACAAGACACAAAGGTTCTAGAGAATGTACAATAAGCAACTTGGTGTTATACACTTCAATATGTGTTAAGAGGACAGATGTCACAGTAAGAGTTTCTGCTACCCAAAAAAAGAACAGCCGGAAATTTCTGGAGGTACTGTGTTATGATGTTATCTCAAATACACGTGCAAATGTCCAAATTCACCAAAATATATACATCAAATATGTGCACATTGTATATACTTTGGTAAAGCTTTTAAAATACTCTTTAACCAGCAACTTATTTTTGATTACTGAGGGAATAAACATAAACTTTCTAACCTAACATATTCAGATTGCCTAAGCCTCTTCTTTAAAAAATTAGATAACAAACATCCCTGAGGTGGGATGGGGCAGTAGTGAGAGATGCATAATTAAAATCAAGTTACTGTGACATCCTGTTCCTTTCTATGATCCCCCAAGACCAGGCTGAAAGCGGCCACCTAATCATTAGACTGAGGGCCTCAGACTCAGGGTCCAGCTTACCACTCAACAGATTGATGCCACTAAGAACAGTGACCAGCTTGGGGCAAGACCACACAAACAAGAACCTGGCTTGGGATAAACAAAAAAACTATGAATCATTTTGTACTAAGTCATTTATTAACAGAATTTATCAAATCAAGAACTGAACTGAATCCAAAATGAATAAAGATCCAAGGAAGATAGCTTTTCAAAATGGACTCAGAACAATAATGAAAGTCATATTAGCTCTTTGAGGAAAAATTCTGAAAGAACACTTCTAAACCGAAACATATTGTGGCCTCACTTACAACCAGAAAGCCAGTGGGTGAGGTACTCCCTTTACATGCTAATTTTCTTCTACCACTTGTACCAAACATTAAATTCACCAGAGACTGATTTCCATTTTTATCTGCAGGATACATGCTCAATTACTATTTAAAGGCTATATATTAATATAGTACATCAAAGCTATACTCCATTATAAAAGACATTATGTAAAATTACACATATACATAATTTTAAATTGTTCAAATTCAAATAAGAAAAGAAGTACATTTACAATAAAGATTTTAAAAATGTAAAAACACCACCCCAAGATGACTTTGCAAATGAGTTGTGTGCTTGATGCTATGCCAACCAGAGTGACAAAGTATAAGAGCCTGTCTCAGCCTGAACTCACATCTGAAAATCACATCCCAATTTCTAAGTCTCACAGTACTACCAAACACCAGAATATTAGTATTCTCTTGACTGTCAGTAACAAACTTCAAGAAACTTCCACTCCGCAGGGTTGTGGATCTTTATTTTAGACTCCTTTTAGTAAACATGTTCAGTACACAGTTTTCAGTTAAGTGAACTCAAATCTGTCAAAACACTATATATGGCCTCACATCATGCAGCTTCTCCAAACTCATTATCTTGGGAGTTTCCCCAACAGTGCACGAGAAGTATGTCTAATGAGAAAGGTGGTAGGAGGGCCTCGAGGGAGGTCATCACTGAATAAGCTTTTCATACTTCTTTATCTTCTATCCAACAGGAAAACACAACAGGGACGTTTATGAGAAGGGAGGAATATGAGAGTAACAAGAGACGGGGTGAATACTAGATAGTCTATGACATCTTCACCAGCTGTACAATCAAATAGAAACAGAAACTAACAATACAGAGCCCATGCATCAGCTGTACATTACACACCATCCAACAGAAATAGAAACTGACAATGCACAGCACCTACACCAGCTACACAGTACATGTTGTCCCAGAAAAACACAAACAATGCACAACAATTACATCAGATATACACTATATGCTGAGTGATAGAAATAGACACTAACAATTCAGAATGTCTATACCAGCTACATGTTACATCCTGTCCAAAAGAAGCAGAAGCAATATATCCATACCAGCCATACATGATGCATCATCCAATAAATATCAAAACAAAACACAACATGCAACATCTGCACCAGCTTTACATTACATACCACCCAGCAGAAATAGGAACTAAAACACAAATCATATGTAAAATTTTAATTTTTCCTAGTAACCACAAAAAATAAAATTTTCATAATATATTTTAATCTCATCCTTTGAACATATGACAATACAAGAGTATTAATGCAAAGCTACACCCTTTTACTGTGCTAAATCATCCAAACACAATGTGTACTTTGCCCACAGAGCATACAGCATGTGTCACATTTCAAGTGCCCAACAGCCGTCGTGGGCAATGACTCCAGGACCAACGATCCAGACCTGCCTTGTCTGTGCCATCAGGAAGCTCTGAATCAGTGACATCCCCTCTCCTGACCTGGTGGCTCCTTCTGCATTTAGGACACACAGACTGTGCCAAGTAGGTATTGACATGCGGACAAAGCATGACAGGGGCTAACCCTACAGAGGCAGGGCTTACAGGACCGCTCCACCTAAAATGAATAAGCTTAGCAAAGTCACACCAGCAAGGTCCTGTGGCCGAAGGACCTCTGCGTGTGTGACTAAGAGAAGGCAAAGGTGCACATCGCCTGTCTTCTGAGAGCCAGCACAGAAGACGCGGAGCTAACATCAGGGACACATATGACTAGAACAGTCTCTGGAAACCAGCTGTTAAGACTGTATTTTTATTTTTCTTTATATATTCCATCCCTTCTCCCTTCTCGCCCTCTACCTCCCAACTTCCCCTTCCCTCTCCACAAGGTCCATCTTCTTACTTTATCTCTTTTGCTTTTTTATGGTTTCATTTTCTCACATTAGAGAAATTATACAATATTTAACTTTCTGTGTCTGATTCATTTCATTAAAGCATACTGGTCTCTAGGTGTATCCACATTCCCACAAATGACTCAAATTTGTCTTTCTTGATAGTAGTTATCTGTGGTTGGGCATACTGACGTCTTCCAAGATTGGACTATTATAACTAGTGTTGCTGTAAACATGAGTTTGCACATATCACTGTTCTATGATGTCTTTAACTCTTTGGGGAAGATACCCAGAAGAGAAATAGCTGAGTCACATGTAATATCTGTTTTCAGTTTTTTGAGGAATCTCCCTACTATTTTCCATAGTGGTTTTAACAATTTCCAGTCTCACCAACAGTATAGAACGGTTCCTTTTTTCCCCACAATCTCACCGGCATCTGTTGTTTTTGAGTTCTTAATACCAGCCAATCTTAGTGGCCATCAGATGGAACCTCAACGTTGTTTTGATTTCCATTTCTTTAGAGGCTTAAAGATGCTGAACATTTTTTCATATATTTGTTGGCCATTTGGACTTTTTGAGACTGCTTATTCATTTCAGATTCCCATTTTTTGACTAGGTCCTTTATTCTGGAGAATCTGATGTTTTTTCAGTTCTTTGTATATTCTTGATAATAGTCCTCTGTCTGAAGAGTAGCTGGCAAAGATTTTTTTCCCATTCTGTGGATGCCCTCTTCACTGTTGATTGTTTCCTTTGCTGTGCAGAAGCTATTTAATTTGATACAATCCCATTTGTTGATTCTTGGTGTTATCTCACATGCTTTGGGTTTTTATTGAGAAAGTCCTTGCATGTCTTCAAGGGTTTTACCTACATTTTTTTCTTCCAACAAGTTCAGTGTGTCCATTTTAACATGTTAAGTCTTTGATTCATCTTGACTTGACTTTGGTGCACAACCATGAACACTTTAAAGCTGGTCTGAGTAGGAGGAAAGTAAATCCCAAAGCAACGTAAGTGTCCTACCGATGTCATGGACAGAGAACAAATAAGTATTTGGCAAATTTCCTCATCCACGC
Organism: Ctenodactylus gundi; assembly: GCA_004027205.1. Lineage (NCBI taxonomy): Eukaryota > Metazoa > Chordata > Mammalia > Rodentia > Ctenodactylidae > Ctenodactylus > Ctenodactylus gundi. Next base: position 795,579 of record PVKB01000305.1, on the reverse strand, counting down.
TGCTATTACTCTAAGATAACCACACTGTTCCCAATCTCAGCTTTCAATCTTTCAAAATGAAGATAATGAAGCCTAGAAGCAGGAATGGTTGCCAATGTGCCCGGCAAAGTGTGCCTCCTACATGTTTGTGTCCAGTACCAACAGGCAGGAGCAAAGGAGAAGGTACTAAACAGAGGTGAGTAGCCCACCTGCCCATGGCCCTCATGGCCAAACCCAGCACTACACATCCCTCACTCACCATGGGAAACAAAATCTTAACAAAACAAAAATCTCTAGCTCAGATGGAAATCACAATAAAGGTAAGGCGGTTAAAGTCCCCTCTCACCCTTACAGTAAAGATTATTGAGTTCAAGTCCTGTAAAAACCATACTCAACCATGTAATAAACTTGCTTCCACTGTCCCTTAAAATCCACAATTCTCCTAGATAACAGGAATTGACAGCCGGGATAGAACAAGTGGTGAGCAAGTGGGGATGACACCAAGGAAGGACACGTGGGGACAGGGCTGCAAAGGGAGCATATCAGGAGCAGAAGTAGGGGCAGAGCCAATGGCAGAGGCGAAGAAAGGGGTCAGGGGAGAAAAGTGCCATCATACCATCTCTGTAGTTAGCCTGCCTGTATCACCAAGATAACCTTAGATTATGTTCAATCCTATTTTGTTTTACAACATTTCCACAGAGAAGCTAGTCAATTCTTGTCATCTGTGCATTCCATATTTGTAAATTCTACTTGCTAAAATTTGGGAATCCCTAAAACAGCCCTTGTAGCACTTTCTTGCCATTTGTGGACTGGCACAAAGTAGCAAATATGCGTCCCCTGATACACACGTTTAGCAAGAACCAAAAAAAGACCAAGTTCTGTCTCTCTCCACTTTCATTCTGCAAATGTGCCCTTATTTCAGCATAGTTTGTACAATGTTTATTCAGGAGTTGCTTTGGTTCAGCAGATGTCAGGGGCATTGTTTCATTCTGTTGCTTTATGTCAGTAATCTTGCATTTGGAATGCTCTCCTAGGACTGCCCTGGGTTCCTGGAAGACTGTGATGAGCCCTGGGGGAAACCCACAGTTCAACAAAACTCCTTCATGGGCAAGCCATAACTGTTGGCTGTGGTTCAAGGGTAACAAACCCAAGCTTCTACTATACCACATATCTTTAAACAGAATCACACAAGTTGTGTTTGTACCTGGTGACAAGAACATGATCAGAAACTCTTGTGTTTCCTCTGGGAGCCAAAGTTCTGTTCCCTTACCAGCTTCACATACCACAAAGGTAAATCATAAGAATTAATCATAACTGATTAAACAAATGACATTTCCAAATAATTACCTAGTAAGCTGAATTTGGTTAAGATGCATCAGTACTAAGGAACTAAATGCCAGAGCCAAATGTTGGATTATTTCTAGGTTTTCAAGCACTTCAATGTCAAAAACCACTTTTACTATATTCAAAAGAACAATCACAACAGTGTCACTGACAGACTATGTGAAGGCTAAAGAAGTAACTGACAACCATTTTGCTACGTGAAGTGAAACTATTAGAAATATATAATTGAAGATTTCAATTCTGATTTATACAAATCACCACTTAATATAAGAAATTACTAAAGTTTTTCTTTTACCCACTATAATCAGAGACCTTTTGGGTCCTATAATATGCAGCATTATGTGTACAGGAAAGAACTTTATACAACACTGTGTATAAGCTACACAGCTACCTGTTCACATTAGAAAACACTCTACAGGAAGGGCACCTTAGAGACATCAAGTGTTTTATGACTGGCTGTGAAAATGGTTTCACAGGCGTATGTCTGCATCCAACCTATCCAACTGTACACATAAAGTAGGCGCTGAATGTCTATCAGTAAAATCAGTAGGAAAAATGTGGTGTACGTGGGAGGGAAAAATTAATTACCATGCTATAATCACTTAGCAGAGTGTCTTTGTACATGTTCACAAAATGACAGACTCGAGTAGCAGGAGCAAGCTATTATGAGATTATGATTTTCTGTTTTTATAAATATTTTTCCATTCTAGCCAATTGACTTCAATCTTTTATCAAATCAAACTATCAATGTCTTCTATCAAAATGTGGAACCACAAATAAGATTGATGAGTTCACCATGAACTGCAGCACCCTGGGCCATCTCCCTACCAGGCACAAGTGCATCAGCTGCCCTAGAAATCACCTGGTACCCATCTTTACCGAGCTTTCTGCCTGGAGGTTCTTCCATGAATACAAATATTTCCATTTTTCACTAAAGGAAATCATAAAACCTCTTAACTGAAAGACCTGGTTGCAAATCCCTCAAAACTGTGAAATCTTTTTTCTGATAATGAATATTCTTATGATTTCATATTTTGGGTTGGTTTTACTCAAAGTAAGCTACTTGTCTGTCAGCAGGCTAGCATGGGGCAATCTTTTCATTAAAGCTCTGATAATAACATCAATTTCCTTTCTGGGTAACAAACGTTTCTCCAAAGGTGGGATTACCTTCACACACTCACATCTTCTCTAAATTACCATGGCACCAGCCTGTGCTTAACAATCCACCGTGAAACCAAATCTGGGACAAACAGAGAAATTTTTCTCAGTCTCCAAGAGGTACAAACAAGCCACCCTTTCTCAAAACTTTGTGAAAATAAAGCTGTTCTGCATGTTAATGCTTGTATGAATGGGAATATTTTAGCCCCAAATGATGCCCTTGTATCATTTTCAGAATAAGATTATTCATCCCTGGAAAAAGTTACTAGGCACTAACTTTGAATGTCTTCATTCTAAGCAGAGAGAGGGGACACAGATAGTAAGAAATCATACAGAGAGGTCAACATCCACATTCTGTACAGCTACTCCTCTGATTACCCATGGAAGCATATAAGCACAAACTCTACTGAAGCATCTTTACACTGATTGTATGACTCTCCTTAGACAATGAACCTACCTCTTCTCAGTTCCCACGATTAATTCTACAGCAGCTCCCCAAGGGGGGGCCCTATATGTCTATGGGAAAGAAAAAGGTAGAATCTGGGAAGTTACCAGTGGGCAGCAACATCAACAGTAAGAAGGTCTCTAAATGTCAAGAGAGACAGGCAAGGCAAGGCCAGAAGAATGGGGTCTTGCAATCTAAACACTTTTTCCTAAGCAACTCCAGATCAACTTCCCAACAGTAAAGACAGAAAGCAACTTTATAAAATTGCAGAATCCCTGCTCCAGTCACTCTCACAATGGGGAGAAAGACAATACCCTCATATGCAAGAAGCTTTTATTTGATTTATTGGATTAAACCTGAAAAGACAAAAATTCAGTGCTTCTACATATGTAACAATTTCATCTCTCCCTCGAAACACATAGGAGATTCAGAAATCAGACATACTTCACTGTAATCATGTTTGTTATGAGCCATAATAACAAGAAGCAGCATACAGTCTTCATGATGAACAGTGAAGGATTTCTGCATTACATTTTATAATCCAGACAGTGTAATTCTATGCACTTATTTCAAACCGTATACACCTACTTCTGACATGGGGGGATGTTCATGGTATGATGAGCAGGATCTGATTCTGTTTTCATAAAATGGGTGAATGATGACATATACACGAGAAGGGATGTGGATGGATTATGCAAAAGTATCAGTACAGTGGGCTTGCATTTCCTGATTTCTTGTATAATAAACATGCATTGTTTTTGTACAGAGAAAAAAGATCATTCCAAAGTAAAATGGAGAGCAAGCAGAAAAGGCTAACTGATCACCAGCCTACACTAGGCAGATGCTTCATGTCACACCACCAGAGAAGTCACTGCCAATTCTGACATTTAACACAAGAAAAGAGGGGGAAACAAGGCTTCGGCAGTTTCAGTCCATAGAGGAGTGAGCAAACTTAGGAGGAGTAAAGGGAAAAGAAGTATCACCCAGCCCTCTTCACATCACTAACCTGAGTCTCTTCCTACTGGAAAAAAAAAAAAATCCCAGGCCAAGTGCCACAGCTGTGACTCACTGCCCATAAGACGAAGCCTCCTTTTCAGAGTCACTACACACTGAGGTGGAGTGCAAGGCTGAGACCTTCAGCAGGCACAGACCTTTGTCTTGAGGAATAGTAAAATGTCATGCCAAATGCCTAAAGTCAATTTATTTAGAGGATGGAGTGATAGACTTAGTCAATTAGCAAAAAATAAATAAATGAAGGTAAATGGTGGGGGTGAAATGAAAACAGAGGGAGAGAGGGAGAAAAAGAGTAAAGGAAGGTGAGAAGCCACATATGTCAGAATAGAAAGCCTTCCTGCTGCCTGTTTGTAGATAATGTTTGTTTTCTAGAAACTGCCAAACTGCATTTTTGGCCCTGTGACTCTACTGGACAGGAAAGTACCCCCCATACCTAACAAGAAACAGACCTAATTCTTGCCTTCTTGAAAATGTAAAACCTGAAAGAAGCACTCACAGGATGCAGGTGTGATGATCTACCACAGTCGTCTTCTTTTCCAAATGAGAGACGGTGCCTGAGAAAAAGCAAGTTACTTGGGGCTCAGAGGAGAGACAAGCAGGTTCACCACCGGGTGCGGGGCCACAGGTTGCCACCTCCCCATCAATTCACTTCCAAAAACAACAGCAGTAAAAATCAAAGTTTTCTTCTGAATAATTAAAACTAGATTATGGGTTTTCTAGCTGGACTAAATTAATTCCAATTCTGAATAAACTGTTTAAGAACCAGGAACCCTATAACATTTAGTAACTAATTCTACTAAATTAAAAACAATGCATTTCAAACAAAATCAAATTTAGCACAAGTCTTCAAAATTCCCAACATGTCAGAAATATATTATATTTTTAGAGAGCTAATTAATTCACTGGAAAAAAAACTTAACTGAAAATTTATGTGAAGTAGGAAAAAATACGGTATATGACTGTGGCTGGCCAGGAAGCAGCCGACACAAAGGAAAACCGGAAGCGAACATGTGCTCTAGCCAACCTGCTTGGAGAAATACCAAACCACAAAGTCAAGACCCTCATGTGTTTCTGGTTCCATGTTCCAGGAGCCTGCATCTTTCAGCCTATGGGAATAGACACCTTTCCAGAGCCATCACCCTGAGGGAGGGAGTGGGTCGGGGGGTGGCCGTGATTCCATGAGCACACAAGAAGATGAGACATCGGTCTCAGTGGACGGGAGTCTTGGGTGAGGTGGACTGCGGAGCCAGGACAGATTCTTCCTTAGTCATGTGGCTTCATGGCTAGGGTCTGCTCCTGGCCAGGATCCTCTGCTGAGACCTCACTGAGAATGTGTTTGCTATTTGTCTCCAAAGGAGACACATTTGGTCTCTTGAGTGATCTTTTAAAGCTTAAACAACATAATTTTTACCCCCCAAAAAAATTATTTAAACCAATTATACAATCTTTAAAAATCAAACTTCCTCCAGAGATTCAGTAGCCACTTTAGGGCTTTGCTAAAGGTTAGTGGTCAAAGCCAACATGTAACTCAAACAATATTCAAGTAAGGACTCTATTTAATGCCAATGTTTTTGGGGAGGGCTCTATGACAGGGTCTCACTATGTAGTCCAGACTGGCCTTCAACTTGCTATGTAGCACAAGCTGGCCTTGAACTCACCAGCATCCTGACTCAGACTTCCAAGTGCTCGATTAAGATGTGCATGTCTTATTCATTTTAGATACTGTGTTCTGCCTGAAAGCTTTCCCAGCCACATTTACACTCTCCCTTCTTTCTCTTACTAAACATCTTGGGGTCAAGAGGGTCCATGTGCCAACTGGCACACAATATCATAACATGACTGTTAATTTTGCTTGTGCACAGAAACTTCACTGCAATCACACACACTTAATGCATGTTACTTTCTCACTGCTTGACATCCACAACTTAAGGGAGGAAAGATTTAATTAGCTTACAGTTTCAGAAGGTCTCACACAGTCCATCCATGAGCTCCTGCCAACCAGGAAGGCACATGTCAGGGGCTAGAGAGCTGCTTAAGGTATTGTAGACAACAGGCAAGTATAACAGGAGGAAGCAAGCCTGTATCTGGAGACTCCTGCAAGGCCAGACCTTTCCCTGGAAGAAGCTCTAACAATGCTTCTTCTTCCTTCCTTTAATTACTTCAAGCTGCTAGGTGCCTCCACTCCACACCTAGGATGGGTGTCCCTTCCTCACTTCCCACAAGTCAACAGCACACACCTAAAAGCTCTGCCATGGGCAATTCCCAATCTCAACAAGTTGACACAATCTCTCCAAGTCAAGCACCAAGCATCCACACCTTCCAGCCAGGCCTTACTTCCCAATAGCACACAGTTCTACTGTTATCCCACTACATCCAAATACATGAGGCTTTTGGGGGACACTCCAGATCCAAGTCACAACAATGTGGACAGGCCTGAATGCCACCCAGACCCTGGCACTAGGACAGCAGCAACTAACCCCCCAGTGAGAACAGACAGCTAGAAGTCCACTATAAGCTCACCAGATTCCTACACTAGACTTACTCACATAACTCATCATCCACTCTTTCCTCAGTGCAATGACAAACCAATTTGAGAACAACCCTGACTGGTGTCCATGCCTAGGGAATGTTCTTTTGGGCCAGGCACTGTCCTGTGTAGAACCAGATGGTGCCCCACAACGGCAAGACCAGGAAGATGGAACATGCATCACCAGCACAGGTTCTCCTCGAATGTGTCATCGTATCTCTTCCTCCTAAAGCAGAAGTTTCCCTCTGCCAGGTTAAGAGTTCCGCTACATTAAGCAAGGGACTGGATGAAAAGTCCAAGTAAAACCTGGCCTTATATTCCCAAGAAGCACCGAGACCACATCCTCACCTCTCCATGTCTCCTTTCCAGGAAGAAGTCCTGCCACACTCCCGTGTGCACCTCACCAGGAAACCCACTTCCCGCACCTAGTCTTGTAAAATAGGAATTAACATCAGCATATATAGCAGTGCCTACATCCCCCTTTATTATGGCCTAACAGCCAAGATATGGAACCAGCCAAAGTTGCCTGTCATGGATGAATGGATAAAGAAGCTACAGCCTGTGTAACCAATGGAGTACTAATCAGCCATAAATAATGAACTAGGTCACTGGCAAGAAAACAGATGAAATGGGAGATCAGAATCAGGCAGAAAAGTCACATGCAGAGAGCTAAACAAAGCATGTTTTCCCTAAGACGGCAATCAGAAGGAGGAGAAGAGGAGGAAGATGAGGATGAAGAAAAAGAAAGAAGAAAGACTATTAGACAAGAGGAAGAGAATAAGGAGGAAGAGGAGGGATATAAGCAGGGTACGGGGGTGGGGGGGGGGGTTGGATATGGCCAAATATGTTATAAGTGTGTAACGCAAGTATAAAAAATGTCACAATGAAACTTAATGCTCTAGAAATACACACATATACCCACACCGCAAAAACATACTCACACTCATACTCATACTCACACGGCAAAAACAAAAACAAAAAAACAACTTGCATTTGGGAGGAACAATGAAGTACACCTGGCGTGACGCTCGCCAGCTGGCTGTGTGTGTTTCCCGTCGCTCCTGGCGACCTTCTCTCCACTCTGACTTGCAGAACCCCTCACTTCCTGCCTCCTCCTCACGCTCTCCCAGCCTGTGCCAGCTGAGGTTTGCCTCCATCACTCAGTCCGAAAGGCTCCAGTGGAGATGTCTGCAAGGACTTCCACCTTGCAAACCCGAGCACGGGCTCTCACCGTGCCTCGCCGGGACTAACCACGTGCGGCCCTCAGCCTCCAGGAAACCCTTCTCCACTGCTTCTCGCACAGGACCTCTTCTCTCTCTACTGCCACTCCACAGGAGAACTCAGTAAAGCCTATTTTTCCTTCAAGTACACAAAAATGCGATAAGCTGGGCCCTATTTCAAAAGCCTGTCATTACAGCACTCTGGGAAGCTGGGCAGGAGGACTGCAAATATAAGCCTAACCTGGCCAACTATGTGACTTGGACAGATACCCTGTCTTAAGATACAATAATGAACTAAAAACTGAGGCGGGGATATAGCCCATGCAAAATCCCTGAGTTCAATTCCCAGCACTATAGAACAAATGCTTTTGATACCCAAAATGCACACAGAATCTAACAGCTTCTCACCACTCCATTCCTTAGAACCTCAGCTGCCACGCTGCCTCCTGTGGGTCCCTGCACCTGCACCTGGGCCCAGAAGCTCTGTCCACAGAGGGTGCTGGTCCAATTCCTCTCCTAGGAAGGACTGAGGCCTGCAGCACCCAACGCCCACCCCTGGCTTCAGACAGGAACCTCCCTGGCCAGCCCCGAGCTTATCGCCATCCACCACACTGAGTTCCATAGGAACAGAACTTTCCATTTCTGTTGCCTGACATATCCTGGTATCTGGAACAGTGATAAACACAAAGAGGGGCTGAGGAAACATTTTTGAAATTTTGAATGACCCCCACATGCCTGGAACGGAATCAGTTTCATTTGAGTAAGTGGCACTTTGAAAAACGGTCATGAGACTAGTGACTGTTAACCTGATTAAACCCCCACCCCTGCAGGGGTTCCCAGACCAGACACAGTGACCAGGCCAAGCTTCACCTCTTCACACTGGAAACTCCTAACAGGAAAGAAGTGCTCATAGTCATTTTCGTGGTTTGTGCCATCATACATGCAATGCTGGGACATGATGGACAGCCGACTGCTGGCAGGTGGGTCGAAGAGTCACTAGCCAAATTTGAGGGAAAACAGCTATGGGGTAAAAAGGAAACCATGCTCCACCCCTCCACAGGAGGATGCAGGGGACTTTTTTTGAGACAGGGTCTTGCTGTATAGCCTGGGCCGGTCCTAAACTCAATCTTATGGCCAGTGCCATATCAAAATGTGGCAAGATGACAGGATTTTGAACCATCAATTTTTATTCTGATTTTTGGTAGGGTTTTTTGCATTTCTGATGACAGTTATTCTGACTGAAATTAGATGGAATCTTCTCACAGGGTCTGATTTGCCTTTCCCTGTTGACTAAAGACAGAACATTTTTCATGGGCTTACTAGTCCTTTGTTACTACCTCTGCCCAAATGCACCATCCTTCAGGAAGGAGGACCGACCACCACCCACACGCCTGTGGACAGGAGACACACAAGTATCACGTTGAGCAGAGCATACACTGTTCTGCTGGTTAAAGCAAGAAAACTGGCACCTCCCCTCGAGATGAAAGATTTCTGAAACCTGTAAGAGGAGTTATCATCTTGAATAAAGAAATATTCTGATGAAGGCTGACTAGTAGAGAAAAACTGCAAATAGCTGCTTGGTACACCTACAAAGAGTCCACACCCAGCCTGCCAGATGGAGCTGGTCTCGGCCTGAGCACAGATCACCCTGCGTGGGCAAGGGAAGAAGCAAGTGCAGTGGGAGGTGAGGTCTTTGGGTCAGGTACAGCCCACCTGTGTGGCTCACAGCTTTGTTATCTTTGGCAAGTTGTTAATCACCTCTGCACTTCTATCTCTTTGTTTCTAAAAGCAGAGATACAGGCAGCTGTGAGAGTCATCTGAATTTGTCATGCTTTACACACTGACTATGGCCTTTTGTCACCAAGAAAATCAAAGATAATTAACTGAAAAAATGCTAGAATTAACAAGATAGCTTAAAAGATTCAAGATATTCAATTAGCTTCTCAAAATCAAGTCAACATATCAGAGAAAAGTCAATTAAAAGGTAAAATTGTTGGGTAAGCAACAGAGATGCTTGGAGATGGATAGATATACACAGATATCAAGAGAACCCTCTACAAAAGAAAGGTGATGATGACACTATGAAGATAATTGTTTTCCCAAATAAGTGAAGAGACTTAATGGGATCCAAAAGAAACCATACGATTTTGGCAGTTATTCTGAAGTTGAAATGAAGGACAGAGGACAGCTGAGAAATCTTTGGATTGGAAGAAGAGCAGGAGGAAGAACATTTAAAATCTTAGATTATAAAACTCTCAGGCGCAGCCGTGGTGCTAAATAGCAGGAGCACAGAAGGCAGCCCAAATAAGTTAAATAAATGTGTGTGTGTACACATATACCTTCTATCATGCATAAAACAACAGATGACAAAGGATACACATCCACATATAAAATAGATGGAACAGAAAAAATCAATAAAGGAAGGATAAACTGTGGACTATTTGTAATACCATTTATGAAAATGTCTTCCAGAGAACAAAGCTAGAAACTAAATAAAATTCTTACTGAATCAAAATACATCAAAAAGTTCATAGCATCTTGTTGGTTGCAAAAAAAAAAAAAATCAGCAAAATCCATGTGTCAAATATTCCCCTTCTGTACACATATGTGTATTCGTGATGGAATATTCGCAGAAGAAATTAGGCACATGTGGAAAAGGCAGTCTGGCGTGACAGATCAGAGCACAGAGTGAGAGGCAGCCATGGCTCACACTCATCTAACCACCCTGGGAAATGCCAAGACCTTGCTGGCAGAGTGACAACAGGCTTGGCTATGCCAAATCACCAACTGCTACTTAAGCTCAAGTATTTCATAGTGTGCATAATTGTCGTGCTCAAGTGTGATCAAATAGGAGTCTGCATCAAGCTTCTATTTCAGAGAGACAATTCTTCGCTCTCCATTTTCGGATGCCACATTAGACACCAAAGAGCACTCTTTCGCGTTGACACGGCAGCAACCTGAGAACATAGTGCTCAGCAGCGCAAAAAGATGAAGAACGTGACTTAAGATGAATGCACGAAGGCAAAGATCCACACCGTCGCCTGTTACAGCAGACCCTGACAGGCCCTTCAGTGGTCACAGAGGGGCTTCCAATCCACACAGGTAATACAGCACAGGGCAGAGACCGGAATCGTGGTCCTACACATGCAGTCCAGGACCACCCCCCATTCAAGGACAAAGCCTACCGTGCTCAGAGCAGCAAGCAGCAGCAGCAAATTCTGCATTCTCTCTGCCACTTACAAACCCAAATTTTATCATTTAAATGAGCTTACACCAATGCTTCTTATACACTGCTGCACTTACAATAACTGATGTTCACTAGCATGGCCCCTTAAGATCTTTTCAAGCTAACTATCCCAATTCCTTTGACTGGGCCCTATCTGACAGACCTTTCAAATAATCTGCCTTCTTAATCTATACGTCAAGCCAACTTCACCCTATGTCAACATTTTTCTTTAAATATCAACCTAAGTTGAATTAACAGCCCACACTATTAAACAGGCCCATGAATCAAGCACCCTGTTCACCAAACTCAATAGACTCTACTGCTCCATTGAACAGCCACATGGGATCCATGGCTTGAAAAGCACTTTCCAGCAAAATTTCCCCAACCTATGCTTAAACATGGAATTATCAAGACCAAAAAGAACAGTCTACATTTAAGCTAACTATGTTTATTATTCTAAGCTTTCAAAATTGTTTTCAGCTCTAATTTTGCTTTCCATCTCATTAAGAGTTCATTATGGTTTGGACCTGGAGTGGCCCCCAAAGCCTCATGTATTCAGATGTAGTGGGTTAACTGTGAAACCATGTGTAATTGGAAGGTAAAGCCTAGCTGGAAGGGACAGATGCTTGGGGTTTGACCTAGAAAGCTCGTATCAACTTATTGAGACTGGAGGTGGACAGTCACCAGAGTAGAGCTTTCAGGTGCTTGTTATTGATTTGTGGGACAGGAAGCAAGGGAGGGACACCCACCCTAAGCTGGGTGTGGGGGACTAAATGGCAGGTTGGAGAAGAAACACTATTACAGCTTCTTCCTGGGAAAGCTCCAGCCTTGCCTGAGTCTCCAGATTCACTGGGCTCCTGCTGCCCCAGGGTGAGCAGCTCTACAGCCTCTGCCACATGCTTCCACTATTATCAGCTACCCTATGAATGGACTATGTGAGACCTTCTAAAACTATGAGCTAAATAAATCTTTCCTCCCTTAAGTTGTGGGTAACAGGTACTCTCAAAACAATGAGAAAGCAACTATGACAATGTCCTTCCTAGCTTCTGGCTTCAAAAATTTTGGTTACGCCTTCTCAAAGTTTTGATCAAAATAGTAACAGCAGATCATTAGCAAGGCAGATTAGATATTAAGTCCAAGGATTCTGCACTAGCGAACTTCTTCCAACAAAGCATCAGTTCCTGAAATGGTAATCATCGCCTTAGGAAGCACATGCTCCGTCAGCCAGGAACCTGTCTATCCCGCCGACAGGTATCACTTCTGCCTGCATCTTATCCATATGGTCATGACAGTAATCCAAAAGCCTTGGTTACTAGGGGACCCACCATGCCCATGGCATGCTTGGACTGTCTGGTGACCTATCAGCTGCTAGCCAGCTCCCGCGGGAATCCTTCTGCAGGTTGATCACCGCAGTCCCACCCAGTCTGCTCCCCTGCTCTGCATGCTCCTGAGATGCCACCTTTCCTAGCACTCTCCTCTGAACCCTGCTATTGCAACCCACTCAGAACCTAGGCGACTTCCTCAACACAATACCCACCTGTGCTCGTGGCTCCCAGCTATCTCACAGCTGTGTCACCAAAAGCCCATGGTCTCCAGGAGAGCCCTGGCTGCATGTCCCCTGGCACCCGGCACTCAAGTATACAATATTGGACTCATGAGATTTCCCTCCAGCTTCTTCTTCCTCCTTTTTCTCCTCCTGAATTTTCAGTCTCACTGAAAGTTAGAAGCATTTACCAAGAACAAACACCAAAAGTCAGGTAAGATTGAGATTCGTCACTCAAGAGTCCTGAAAATGAGATCAATAGCTCCCAAGTCTGTCTCCTCCCTCCCTCTCCATTCTGTCATTTGCTTAGCTGCTTGGTTGTTTATATTCTCCTTATGGAAGAGGAAACAATCTCTCAGCTGATCATCCAGCCTTCAATATAATGCCCCTTTCATCTTCTTTCATTGGCAGAAAGAATAATCTAATCGGGTGTAGATGGCTCCCCAAAGCTGCCCAGTCTCTTCCTCCCTCCTAACCTAGCTACTTCCTGCCACACCCACCCATGTTCCCTCATGCTAATCCTTTGATTGAACATGTCACTTAATTCCACTGTACTGTTGTACATTTTGTCTTCTTTAAGATGTGCTGGCCTCTGAACTTCTTAAAAGACACTTCTAAAGATCCTTCAGAACTTGGTAGAAACTCGCCTGCTCTGAGATCAGGGCTCCTTGATCTGATCTAGCTGTTCTGTCTTGGCGCTTGTACAGAAAGAACTGTGAACAATCCTCTCATGACACTTGGCCCATCTCCACTGTGATCAGTTTCCTATGAGAGAAATCCATGATATGAACTCACTAAACACTAGATAAGCACATGAACATACGAATGATCCCTGAAAAATAAGAGTATGAAGTAGCTGTCCTGAAATTAAAAAAAGAAAACACTTGTCGAACAAAGACTATCAACCCAAGCCTATGAACTCACAATCACTTTGCAGTTGCTGTGGTATTTTTCTCAAACAAACACGTAAGACATTGTATACTGCAGGAATTTAACAAGGTGCTATGTATCAATATTCAGTTTTTAAATTTTAAAATTCATTTCTCTTTGATATGCTAAAGAAATACATTCCATATATCCCAAGGACAAAATCAATGGGGATTACATCACAGGATACTACGTCAGTGTAAAGAAGCCAGGGAGGCAAGCACGCTGTAAAGGCTCAGAGGATTATGGGGAAGGAAGAACTGGGATAACAAGGACAGTACGAGTGGCTGGGCACCCAGGGGACTTTCCAGTGATGAGAGAGCTTTCAGTGCATGACTACCATAGAGGAACAAAAAATAATACAATTATAAAATACCTGGATAATACACAAATTTGCCTAAGGGCATTCTACCTCTTTCACTCTTCAGCCCAACCTCTCAGAAACATGTTCCTCAATTATTCGAGGGTAGTTAACAGGAGCTCATTGCACTGGGATTTACAAAGTGTTTTTAAGTGTACTACTTTGGTCCCCATAGCAATTTTCACATAGATAGGGGAGAATTTAATTTCCCCATTTTCATACAAAGAAAGATACAAAGAAGGTGACCTGTTCAAGGAAACATGACCCAGTGGCAGCGCACACACATGGAATCTTCTCCATGCTACCTGTATCAACACATGCACTGACATAAAACACAAACACCCCACCACCACCACCTGCAGCAACACTTGGAAACATTTAGCAAGGCAGAACATCCTCCTAGCGTGCCCAGGATCTTGGCAAGCTCAGGGAGAGGCACCTGGAGACACACCCTTTATGCCTGTTTCCTCAGCACACTCTGCAGTCTGGCATATAGAAGAGAACTTGAAAGGCAACTGCCCAGGGACTTCTAGGAATGGATGGATCTCATGGTCCATATGACATATCTAAGGTGTTTGGCAGAAGCAGGAGGCTTTTGCAGTGACACAAGTCCCTATAATAGCTTCATGGACTAACATTCCTTGCTCTCTTCTTCAGGAGAGGTTTTCCCACTCCAGGTTCACCATAACCCTCTCATGGCCAGTCACCGACCTGTAGAAAAGGGCCTGCAGTGGTAATACCGTGAACATGGCCACATATAATCTCAGAGCAGTATGATGAAAATTAACAGCAATATGTTCCAATCACTGGGTTTTTATTTCAGGCTTATTCTGATACAACTGAGAGAAAATACCAATTACAGTAAAATGCACCATAAAGATCAATCCCTTTGTAAAGGGAAGACAGAGCAGAAGCCAACAACCAGCTATGCTTCTAAGGCAGTGGATTAGTGTTTCCGGAGAAGGGGACCTGTCTTTTTACTTTTAAAATGCTTCAAGTGCCTTATGTGACAACATTTTCAGTGTTTCTAAATAAGAAGATAGTTTCCTTCATGGTGAGCACGCGGTGATGCTGCAGACAGAAGAGACTTTGTAAACGCACACGGTCCCTGTGCATGCGTCAGGCAACAGCGCCTTTTCTGGGCCTGGACCTGGCAGAGATGCTGCCCCTTGAGGTGAACATGGAACTGGGCCAGGGCATGGCCTCCTTGCCCTGAGCTGGGTACCCCTGTATCAAGAAAAATTCACAGGTCACTCTAGGTATAGAACACCTGGGTGCCAGAAAGTAAATAAGAGGCTATAAAAGGTTCCCTCTGTCTGAGATACGCCATCACTACCACCCAACTCCATCATACCGCTAGCCTGCCCACCCTCTGGACTCCAGTTTCCCCCAGGGACTTTCTGGCCTCCTGCCCCCACGCCCACAGCTGCAGGACTCCTCCCTCCTGGCACAGATGGCAGGGGATTACATGACAACATGGGTCTGTTTTCAGTCGGTCCCCATGAGACTGGCAAGCTGTATGTGGCAGTGTACTCTCCTTTTCCTATCAGCAACTGGTCCCAAGGACACAGTAACTAGGGGCTGGATATGGAAATCTTGCATATACATCATATGAAGAAAGAATCATCAAGGAGAAGCAAAGAGCAACCAAAATCTCGCTAGTATACTTCGACAGTGAAGAGCACAAATCCAAGACTGTGGAAGAATGCAGTAGGACAGGAAAACGTGGCAGTGGCACTCTGTACTACGCTCTGCTATTTCTATCCCTTGTGCTAAAAGATGGCACTTCATAGATCTGTCAACTCGTAGTTTTACATTGTAAATATTGATGGTGTGATACTGGCTCACATTTGCCTAAAACATGAGGAATGGTTCACAGCCTAGGAACTTGGAATGGGAAACTCACCTCCGCACAGAGTGGATTAAGCACTCTGGCTGCCCTACAGAGGCCACAGCTAGCCTCCAAGGACAGTACCCCCACACACAAGCCGTCAAAAGCACCAACACCCCCCCCCCCACCCCGGGACAGTGCCACCTTGAGTACCCTGCCCGACAGCCCACAGCCATCAGAAATTCCTGCACAGAAGACATTTCAGGACACACAGCCATTCACAGTCTTCTGGTTTTATGGACAATGAGCTTCTGGTTTTATTGGAAGGATAACCATTGTGCTGAGTATTCCACCTCCCTGCTAACACCCATCACCCCCGGAGCCACCCTTGACCAAGCCCCTGTGGCACAAATGCCAAACTCAGCCTCTCCTTCTTGGGCCTCACCTCGTCAGGATTTGTTAGGGTAAGTGACTCACGGCCACTTGTTCCTTCTCCAAAAGATTCCCCTCCCTTCCTCAAGCCTCCATGTGCCACGCTGCTCCTGCATAGCTATGGCTGCAGCTCCTTGGCCTGCACCTTAATTCTGCTCCCTGGAATGCTGGCCAAACCACAGGCCCAGCTCTGACTTTTGTCCTCACACTCTAGCCTCCTGACCTACCCCTTCACCAGGGAACTGAAGCCCCAGAGGAGCCCCAGAGCAGCCTCTCGAGCTCCTGCACAGTGAGCCTGACATCCAGCTCCGCCAGAACTGTTAGCAGGTCAGCCTCTCCAGAAGGAAGCTTGCGTCCCTTCAGCATGCTCCTTCCCCAAGGCTCAAGCCCGCCCCTCTCCCAAGCTGGGGCCTCACATTCCCTCACTCTCTACCTCTCCACTCCTGTCCTTTCTTCCAACCTCTTGCCCTCTGTGACCATTGGAAAGATGATGTCAATTCGAGGCAATTAGGAACCAGCCTGGATTAGAGTGTGAGTGATTTGTGGACCAGCAAATGAGGGAAGAGCACCCACCCGGATGTAGAAGACCCAAATGGGAACTCAAACCATATAAAAGGAAGGAAGAAGACTGACACAACTTTTTCCTCTGGGAAAAGACTGGACTTGATGGGACTCGGCTTCCTGTTTGTGATGTCGTGAGAAGCTGCCTCCACCTCTGCCTCTGCCATGTACTTCGATTGCTGCCAGCCACCCCTGAGTGGACTGTGACCTTCTGAAACTGTGAGCTAAAATAAACCTTTCCTTAAATTTGGGGATGGCGGGAGTTACAGCAATGAAAAAGTAACTTAGAACCCTGTCTTCCACTTTCAGGGCTTCTCTTCTAGGTCACCCCATCTTTTAACAGACCCAGCAGCTCCTGACACTTTTTCCCTCCCATCCCTCCAGTATAGCCTCCACACTGTTGCAAAGCATATTTTATTATCGCTTTTTAAATCCTTCTATTGCTCCCTGCCACCTACCAAAGGAAGGCCAGCTTCTTGGCACAACCCAGGCCCCTGCCTGCCTCTGAGCTGGTGGCTGAACCAAGTACAGTAAAATGGGGTTTGCCTCTCTGCTTCCTTCAGTGTTCCCCTCAGGAGCCCACATGCACATCTGATAGTGTCCTCTGGTCTACTGAGACTCCCCACTCCTGCTGCTGTGTGAACATTAGGATCCTTACCTGAAGACTTGACTTCCTTGTCCTCTGCATCAGATCCCTCAATTACAATTGTGTGTTACATAGTCTCATTTATATCACCATAGGTAGGTTTTTTTAATTTGTAATTTTAAACATGACATTTTGTCTGCAATGTGGCATAAGCTGAATAAATGTGAAATAAGTAATGTTGGCAAAATTCATCATTCAATAAAGATTCAGACCAGCAGACTCACATTATGCAAGACTTTAGAGCTGCAAACTAAGAATTGGCTATCTTGTGATTTAATTTGCCAAATTTAAATAATGCATCCATAATCCACTTAGCTCTGTTCCTTTTTCCTCTCATGCACTCTTATCTTTTAATACCTTACTCCAACCCTGAATCATCTGCTGGCCTCTATGGTTTTCCTTCAGCAGCCCTATTAAGTCTTATTACCCAGTGAGTCAAAAATCCTATTCCAGTTCTTGGATAGGCCCATCCTAGGAACCTTTGAAGTCTCGCTGCACATCTCTCCTGAAGTATTAGCCTCTAGCTCTACTAATCTAGCAATAAATACCTCTCACATTTATATAGATTTTTCCTTTATTAATCTCATTTCATCGTCATAATAAAAGTAGGTAGGTCAGCTTTATTACCATTTTACAAGTGAAAAACAGATGGCAAGAAATCCAGAAAATAGCCTCTGTGCATGCCCCCATAAGAAGCCTGAGCAATCCTGTACTCTCGGGTGTGCAGACCTCGTTTTTTGTTTGCATCCCATCTATCAAAACCACACACCCCTCCTGCACCAGCACACTAACATTAATTTCCCTCCCCAAACTCTCCTCTCCTGCTCATGCCTCCCTTCTACTGACTCAATCGCCAGTAGAAAGCAGTCCTTTTTCTCCCTCTCTCCTCCATCACCCAAGGACTATGACAAAGAAAGCTGTGTGATATGAATTTCACCCCAAAGCCAATCTGCTGCAAAAATTTAAGTGAAACATTTACTCACAACCCAGCTGTCTTTCTGAAGGGCCTTTTTCTGGTCTCAGGCAATCATCCCTGGATAACCCCCAGATAATTTCTCTTCCTGTTCCTGTCATTGCCTCCCTCCACAACCAAGTAAGGAAACGGCAGACTTGGAAACTTAGCTAAACATGACTACTTTTACAAAAATACTGACAGATGAGAGTGTGATGAACTATCCAGGGGAAACAAGGTTTAGAAAGACCTCCAGATTTGCTAAATGTGGTGGGTCATGTCTTGGGAAGCTGAGGCAAGAAGATGACAAGTTCAAAGGCAGCCTGGACAACCTAGCAAGACCTTGTCTCACAATTAAGCACAGGAGGAAAGGGATGTAGTTCAGTGTAAAAGTCATGGGTTCAATCCCCAGTACTATAAAAAAAGAACAAATGAATGAGCTCCATATTTTTTCATAGTCTTCCACAGTCTCTCATATTATTAAGCGTTGACTACATTTCTGGCCTCAAAATCTCTCACTTTTCTCTCTCCCCACTCCACAGAGCTGCTTTGTGCGCAAGAGTCACCACCTCCAATGTGAAGTATGGGGGAACAGACACACTACACAGGTGGCTACTACCACCAGCCTTATCTTGAAGGCCTCTAGTGCACTTCAGAGCCCCTCCCCGTGTCCCTTCACCACAGGCCTCTGCAGAAGCAAGGCCTTTCTTGCTTTCCTCTTACAGAGAACGCTGGGGAGCCAGGTTCAGCCACAAATAGCTCAGCTGGGGAGGCCAGTGTCAAGAGCGAATTCCCCCTCCCAGAGACCACGGCTCCTCCAGTTTCCAAAGAAGCCCCTGTCCCCCAGCCACCGGGAAGAATATCAATGGACCACACGTCTGCCACACGCAGGCTCAACAGCATCCTCCCATGTATTTTATTGACTCTTCTTTCCAGAGGGAAACTCAAATTTGAGCCCTGCAAGAATGGATCCCAGGTCATTTCTAAAGGTAAGGCAGGGAAGAGTTGAAAGAGCCTGATCCCCACCCAGGGATAAGGGGGTTCTCAGGCTAGCACAAATAGAGTGGGCCCCACCTAGGGGAGGAGCCTGAATGCAGGGACCAGGGCGCCCCTCCAAGCCTGGCCCTGCTCAGGTGCAGTGGAACAGAAGCTGCAGGTTCCAGCTTTCCAGATGAAACACTGCATGTGGGAGAAGGAGCTGGGTAGTTTAACCTGCTCCAGCTGCCCACATGGAAGATGCCCACGGGGAGCTTTCAGTAAACGCCGGGAACAGCCTGTTCCCAGGTGACCATCAAGTTGTAGGAGCCTATTAAGTTAATGATATTGAAAACCCAAATCACAGACACTTGTTTGCTGGGCCCTTGCCTCTACTTGCCTCCCACATTATCTAGTCTCAGGCGTCCTGGGGTTTGAGTGCACAGAAGGCAGGTAAACCCCAGGGGTGACGGGTCAAGGGTCTCGGGTGCAGAGGCCCTCTACATTTGGAGGCTGCAGCACACAGGAAAAGCCCGCCCTCCCTCCTGGTGGGGACTATCATATGACCTATTTTTGCCACATAAACTTAAACTGCCCATTTAACAGAGTCCCCGCAATCTTCCTAAAAGCAGTGTCCTCTCCAACACGATGCTCAAAGTAGGTCAGACCCTGACTCCCCCACCCGCCGACTTTCACTGCAGGACTCACCTTGGAGACAGCCAGTATCCACGCTGAGGGAGGCCCAGACAACCCATGCACTTCCCGCACACAAGGCCTCATCCCTCTACACCAAGAGGAACCCCCCCCCCCATTTCTGCTGCCCCCTCATCCTCAGCCGTGACCCACTTGGACCCAGGCCACTCCAGTTGGTCTGCTGACCCCCCCACCCCCATCACCCTAATCTTCCCTAGGGACCGGATCTTTAACCTCGCTCTGCGGTTGGGGTGGGGGTCAGGCTGGCTCACCCAGAGGGTCGCGGGGAGGTGACCTGCCCCCGGCCTGGGAACTCCCGTGAGACCCGGGTCTTCCGCACGGTTGCGGTGTGACACAGTCCCTCGACCCCTCCGGCAGGTCCCCCAGCCCTCTGCCTCGGCCTTCGACCCAGGTTGCCTTCCAAGGCAGACGCCCGAAAGCAACACACGCAAGGGATGGCCCCCCAAGATCGCAGCTCCCCAGCCTCCCGGGCTGCTCCCGGGACGGCGGCGCCCCCTCCCGGCCCGGAGAACCCGCGGACCCCTGAACCCACAGACAGCGCCCCCTCCCGGCTCGGAGAACCCGCAGATCGCCATCCGGCGAGCAGCACGCGCCCCTCCAGCCCCGAGAACCGGCGCCTCCGCCCCCACGGGCCCCGGGCGCGCTCACCTCCCGGCACGGGGGTGCAGGGGGCGCGGGGGGCGGGACCCCGGCCCAGGCCGCGCGGCAGCCGGCGAGCGCCCAGCAGCAGAGCCAGGCGGGGCCCCATGCGCCGCGCATGTCCGCCTGCGCGGGGACAGGGGTGAGGGAGAGGAGGGAAGGAGGGGGGAAGGAGAGACAGGAGACGAGAGCCTGAGGGCCGAGGAGGAGGAAGGCCGAGGAAGGCGGCGAGCCGGAGCGCGCTCGGGTCTCACCCGCCCGTGGCCCGCGCTGACAGCTCCGTGCGCTCCGGCTCCGGGGAGGGACGCGAGGACGCGGGGCGTGAACGGGAGGCGGGGCCACGGGGCGGGGCAGCAGGAGGGGCGGCACCCGGTGGCCGGGGCGGACGACGCGGAACCCCGAGCAGGTGGCTGGGATGCGGGGACAAGAGGCGGAACAAGGGCAGGGACCTGGGCCGCGGGGTGGGGTTGGGGAACAAGGCGGAGCCCGGAGCAGGGGGCGGGGACGTGGAGAGGAGCAGGGACCCGCCCGGAAAGACCGGAGGACTCAGGGCCGAGCTCAACCCACGGGGGTCAGCTGGCGGGGACCCTGATGCCCTGTGTCCCCAGATCCCCGCAGCCTGGCCAGAAGGAGGAGGGGCTGAACCCGAAAGAATCCAGCTGTCGGATCGCGGTGTTCCCATGGGGCCTTTAGAATTGCCCTTCATAAATAACGTACAGATAATAGAAAATCAAGAGGCTATGGGTCGATTAGTAACCATTAAATAATAGTAATAGTTTATTAAATATCATATTAAATATACTTTGTTTAAATTTTATTAAAATGTCTATAAATTAAGTTCATTAATAAGTACATTATTTTAGAAATTAAATAATAAATCTCCTGCTAATCTGAATTCAGATTTCTTGTGCTGGGATGCAAGACTGTCTGGCCTGGCCTCTGCCTGGCGTTGTCCCTTTCCTAGCTCGTTCGGGCTCCCCACCCCCCTGCTGATGCAGCAGGCCCTGAAACTAACTACCTTCTCCCTGCACACTTCACCCTGGCACTGGCACCTTCTGCCTGCAGTGAATTTCCGTCCATCTCCCTAGCAGGCACCTTGAGGGCTGCTGCCCTTTGTTAATGTTACAATAAAAACATTTTAAAATAAAGTTTGTTACGTGTGTGTGTGTGTGTGTGTGTGTGCGCGCGCGCGCACGCGTGTCTATTACATATTTTACATGAGGCCCAAGACAATTCCTCTTCACACAGTGTGGCCCACACCAGCCAAAAGTTTGCACATGCACACAGGCACCAATAACATCTTCTCTGCTATGTTTTTCTTTATTTTCTCAGTAGGTGAGAGCGTTAAATCTACACCACTTCCATCAATATTCTCACCTGTATCCAGTCTTTAGAAACCAGGGCCCTTCCCTGTGTACCTCGGAATTCCCAATCACAACACTGCCTCTCCTATGCCAGTACTGATAAATACACATAAGTGACTGGACAATGAATAGACGTCTGTCTAGTCTATAACATGGTTATACACAAGATCCTGTTTTCATAAAGGAAGAGCCACCCCACTCTTTTCATGCCAAATCTTAAAATCATTATAGGAATAAATCATTTTTGAAACCTCCATATTCCAATAATAAGTGACATTTGGGTCAAGACTACTTCCTGACAGAGAAAATAATTAAAATAATTGTTTTCATATAGATAGAACAAGAAAGTTTACCCAAAAGCTAAGTGAAAAGAGAAATCAAGGGGAGGTAGGCTGAATTCAAGATGTCTTCCCAGGAAAGGGGAACCCAAGCTTCTGTGGTAACAAAAGGTAGAGCCTGAGAGGTCAAAAACCAAATTCCTTCATGGACCAGGAGCCCCAAAGGCTTAACTCTCAAGGTAAAAACTTTAGTATAAAACAATAGAACTAGAAATATAATCAGGGACAGCAAGGAAAATTGCCTACTACAAAACATGGCGTCGAGTAGTAGGAAAACGTGAAACAGCCCCCACCTGAACTTGTAGCCCAATCTCATGCTACGTGAGGCCACGTCCAAAGCCTCGGACAAGGAAAGGCAAAGTGCTTCTGCATTGGTAGAGGCCCCTGGCCAGTACCACCATGCCGCATGTGTGACAGCAGCAAGGGCAAAAAAACAATACTCAGTGGGATATAAGTTGTCAACACACATCTCACAAACCTTAAACTGATAAAATTCCAAAACATAAATGTATAGGTAAAACTAACAAAATCCTGAAGAAAATTAGTAAAATCAACAGAAAGCAAAGTTAGTTACACAAGGCTTTAGGTATTACCACTACAAAACACAGAATAAATGTTAAGTATTTTAATATATTAAAAAAGTAAATGACCTCTGAAAGTATAAAGCAAAGATAAAAAGAACATTTAAAAAGACAAAATTGATTTTAAAGGATGGGGGGGTCAGAAGAATAGAAGCAAAGAAAAAAGATAAAGAAGGGAATGATAAAAGGACACAGAAAATTTAGAAACTAAAAATATAATAGTAATTGGAATTTAAGTAGATGGTCCTTTTAATTTCCTTTCTCTTTATCAAGCCCAAAAGACTCAGTATTGATTTTTTTAATTAGCAAGCCTCTTTTATCTAATAAAGTATATCTACAGAGATGACTACCTTAAGCACAAAAACCGTCCCTTTGTGATAAGAGATATGATCAGAATTCCCACTTTTTATTTTTTTCAACCATGTACTGGCATCTCTAGCCAGTACTAAAAAAGCAATAAAACAAAAAAGCATAAAGAATAGAAGAAATTAAGATATTATTATTTGAAAATAATATGACTTCTCAATTTTAAAAACTCAATAAAATCTATTTCTGAGATTGATAAAAGAATTTAACTTTGTAGAGTATAAAAGCAATATGCAAAAATCAGTTATGTTTACATATATGAGCAATATAGATGAGTAAGGAAAATTTCAAAAGTGTAAAATTTATGAAATACTCAGAAATTAATGTACAAAATCATTATTGACAAAAACATAAAACTACACTGAAATACATTAAAGAACAAACACCTAAACAAATCAAGAGGTATACAATCTCATGAATTAAAACACTCAATAGCATAAAGATTTAAGTTCTAAAATTCCTCTTATAAATAAGTTTCAATTAAAACTCCAACAGGTGTTCATTTGTTTTGCTGTGTGCAAACCAACATGTTGAGTCTAAAATTTGTATTTAGGTTTAAGAATTAAAAAACATGTCAAGATGCTAGGTAGGGGAAAAGATTTGAGGACTTGCCTTTCCATGTACCAAAATTATCATGAAACTGTAGTAATTTAAACCAGTTATTGAAATGACCAACAACTAGATAAATGAAATAGCACATCTTATGTCTAATGTATCTTGATAGTTTAGAAACAGACTCCTGTGTTTATCTCTTAGCATGGGATGAGGTGGTTTGCACAACATAGAGAAGGCCAATGCACTCTGCAGCTAGCACTGAGGCATGGGTACCCTACAGGGAGAGGGTGTTGAATCCCTCCACAGCTAGTGCCACAAACAACAACTGGTTCCAGTGGGTTAAATATCTGTATGTGTCTATAAAAATCAGAATACAATGTAAGAAAATATTTTCATAATCTTACTATGTAAAAATTTCATCATATAAAATGCATAAATACAAAGCAAATCATTGATAAACTTACAAAACAACTTAAGAAATTCTGAAGTCAGAAGATACCTTTAAAAGGTTAAAAAAATAGACATTAACTGGAAGAAGATACTCCCAGGAGAATAATTAATATCCAAAATATGTAAAACATTCTTAAGAAACAGTAAGAATGTAAAAACCAACAAAGTTTAACCAAAAAAAAACCTCCAACAGGTTAAATATAGTAATTGTATGCAAAGCCTTTCTAAGTGTCTCCCTCCCAGCCCTGTAACCACATCAGATTCAATACACTGAAATAACCTCAAAGCTGGGCTCTTTCAAGTCAAAAACACCTAGCTGACTTTGCTTTCCACACTCAGTCATTCACACATTACATCTTCATCTGTCTCTGCAGAGCGGCTCAGGGGTTGTTACTTCTGTGTCCACCATCACAACTCACAGCCTCACTTTCCTGGCCTGCGGTGCACTTCCCACTGACCTCTCCGCCTTAACCCTGCTGCTCAGCTGTTGATATAAATCCCCCTCAACCACATTCATTTTCAAATGAAAACACACTGATTCATAGCCACGCAATCAAATAGAGGTGAGCCTGGTCCAGGAGCTGAGAGCCACTCTTTGGTCCTCTGACTCATAGAAATCAATACATGACAGAGTTAGCAGCATGACAACAGGCCAGTGTGTGACTCTGAGTAGTCATAGAAGAAAAATAACTTGTCAAAAATCAAAATTTAATGCTTGTGTATACAAAAAAGAAATCCATTTAAAAATGAAGATAAACTATAAAGTAAAAATTTCCATCACAAATTACTGTCAATTAGTATTCAGAAGATATCTTCAAAAACCTTCAAAACTAATTTTTCCTGTTTTATTAATATTTATATATGCAATGCACAATGTTTACATTGCACTTGAATATTTTGTGCACATATATATCACGTCAGACTTACAAACTTTTGAAGCTAATTATAAAAAAATGAATAACCCAGTAAGAAATAGACAAAAGTCCTGGGAAATGACAGAAATGGAAAATGAATAAAAATCACAAGAGCTCAGGAGTATGTAACTTAAAACTCCAGTGAGCGACCATACTGGCAAGAGTTTAAAGGTGACAATTATCAGATATAGGATGTGGCAGTGCAGTGGAGCAAATGAAGACTATTATGTGGCCATTGGACATGTAGATTGATATAATGCTAGAAAAACACGAAGTAACAAATCAAGGCATTCACATTATGACTCTGTAATGACAGTCCTAATATATGTACCCTACAGAAATGTTCATGTGTGCGTTGCAATACTTGTGAGATACTGTTCATGCTAGCTTTGTTGGTTATAGCCAAATTGTGCCACACACAGGAATTTGACATATAACAACAAAAAAAAAATCAAAGACCTACAGCTACACAAAGCAACAATGAACAAATCTTAAGAGCAACATATTAAACAAACCAAAAAAAAAAAAAAACTACAGAAAATGCGTGTAAGATAAGGCATAAGTCACAAATGCATGCAGTACCTAAATGTTTTTTTCAATGTAGCAACACTGTTGGCTTTTCACAATATGAAGACAAGCATCCATTTAGCAAGAATTTTAAAAATAATTTTTCTACATTATGACTATCCTACAAGTCAGCCAAGGAGTTTCTATCAAACCTTTTTTCAAAAATTGATATGGTAAAAATGATAGAAAGGAAGGAAAGGGAATGAAGTGTGAAGAGTAGAACGAGAAAGTGCACAAGTTTTCTTCAGTGCCAAAATCAATACATTCAATGCTCCTGTACTTTTCACTCCTTTCAGAACCAAGTAAGCAATGCTCTATTCTACTTTGCATGCTTTTATGTAAGATGTCAAAATATGAACCAGAGAATCTAATATTAAGTCATATTCACATCAGCATTACAATGCAGATGGATGGTTCATGTCCTAGGACCTGGCTTCTAGTTCAAGCTCCACAGTTATTTGGTCATATGTCCTTCACCAAGACCGCAACTCTACTGGGCTCCCTTCACTTCTATAAGACAGAGATGACCATGCTCACCTCAGAGCATTCTCCTAAGAATCAAAACAGTCAATACTCATCAACCCTTGGAAGTTCCTGTACAGTGCCCAGCGTACAACAGGAAGTCCAGAAACGTTCGTTCCCTGCTCCTCTATTGAGCCACTTGTTTGTGTGGGAGGAAGAAGCAAATCTGGGCCTCAAAAGCCAACAGACACCTAATTTGTTCTCATTCCATAATTATGAGGTTATCACATCTGCTAAAAATGTATTCATAAGTCTTTTGTAAGAAAAAGGTGGTCATGGTAATCCTGACCTATGTTTCCTTTATCCTATTTATATGAATATACGTTCAATAATCCAGCTAGTTTATTTTTCCTCCTTACTTTATATCATAGCCTTCTATTGATTTGGGGAAAATAATCATGCCCCGTCTTTTGTTTCTTGTTTTCCCCCTATCAGGACCCAGGTTCCAAACTCCTAATCCCATTCTCCTTTGAGTTCACTCTCCTTGCTTGACATGTATGACCCATGTCTACAGCCATACCACCCTGAACTGCCTGATCTCATCTGATCTCAGAGGCTAAATTCAGCCAGGTCAGGCCTGGCTACTACTTGAATGGGAAGCATACAGGACCGCCCTTTATGCCCAGTAGCAGGTGACACCTAGTGGTACACCTGATGTCTCTCTAGTGGCTCTAGTCCATCTGCTGTTGAACACATGATAGCTACACTATAGTTTATGCAATATTCATGAGGGCTAAATGTGCCCCTAATTTCTAAAGAACTGGCTTAAAATAGAATTTTGAATTCAACTTGTTACTAACTGACATAAACAGAATGAGTCCAAAAGACTGTCTTACCCATTTCCTATATGCATACGTAGGAACTTTCAACTCCCTTTGACTCCTTTTTACTAATGCCTAACAAAGTTATATGCAGTAAATGATCATCAGTAACTATTTTGGCTGAAAGTTCTTGTTAAAGAATGTGACAGAGACCACAGGGAGATCACCCCCCTCCTCTCCGCATCTGCAGCAGGCTGTATAACTAGCTTCAGTCTAAGAAATGTGGACAGTATACCTCACTATGGCCTGACTCCTGAAACACCTCAGGGGTCCTCCATAGTCTTCTGTTAGTGGAAGTCACACAGTGATGGGATCTGGAAGCCCACTGGAGAGAGGAAGGATGTGACAGTTGGGAGGAACCTGGGTACCCAACTCAGCTGTCAAGGTGAGAACCCCCAAGAGTTACTAGGTCTGCTTTGGTCTTCAGCCCTTTCTTAGTCAAGTTTGCTGTTACAACAGCTTACCTGAGACTGTATTTTATTTTAAAAAGTGAAAATCATTGGCTTACACTTCAAAGATTGGAAACCCCAAGAACACAGCCAGGGCTTTCTCGCTGCATCATCCCAATCACAGGTGGGCAAGCAAGAAAGTACGGTGAGCAGAAGGGCCAGCTCTGTCGTCGGCAACATCATTCTCGGGGTGACAATGTTAACAGAGCCATGAGGGCAGAGGCCTAGCAACCCCTAGGGATCTCTCAACGCTGTTGCATTGTGCTTTAAGTTTCCAACAGTTGAACTCTGAAGGACACATTCAAACCATAGAGCAGGTACTAGCAGAAGGAACCCCAAGATTCAGCCAGGGTAAGTCTCTCCTGAGGGAGTGCTGCTTCTCCAGAGCGCAGGTGCTGACAGAGGGAACCTTCTGTTAGGAGGTGGGGGTCTTGTTGGAAGAGGCAGAACACGGGGGCTTGACGTGCATGAAGCAGATCACTACGGCTTAACCCAAAAGGAGTGCAACACTCAGACTTGGCCTGGCAGGGACAGATTACTGGGATAGGGCATGGAGGGGTATATGCAAGTTCTGCCCTTCCTACGTAACTTGGCTTCTGTCTGCCATGCCAAGAACAGCCCATCTCCTGCTTCTCCTTCTGCCAAGTGCTTCTATCCTTACCAGCCACCCATAAATGGATGGTGACCTTCTGGAACTGTGAGCTAAATAAATCTTTTCTCCCTTAAGTTGGGCATATCAGGTATTCTGTCACTACCACACAGAAGTAACTAAGACAGAAATTGGTACCAGAGAAGTGAGACGTGGCTGTGATTTTGCCTGACCATGTGGTTTAGAAGCCTTTGAAACTGATCTGTTGGAAGAATTTGGAAAGGTTGAAGATGCTGGCTATAGAAGCCTTAGAATTCTGTAAAATGAGCTTGTTGGGAGATTCTGGCTTGAACTCAAAAGAGCAGCATGCTAATAGAAGTGTGGATTGGAAAGGCTGAGCTCAAGAAGTTTCAGAAGGGAAGGAAGACTTTAGTAGCAACTGATCTAAAAACCATGTATGCTATTATGTGGCAGAAAGTGTGTCTGCATTTTGCCCTTGACCAGAGACTCTGCCTGAAAGTGAGATTAAGGGCAGCAGACTACTTAATCTGGCAGAAGAAATTTCAAGGCAACCCAATGTTCATGCTGTCACTTGGGTACTGTGTGCAGCCCTTAGCCAACTTTATGACCAAAAAAAGTAAATAAATAAAGTGAAAAAATGGCAGAGAAAAGTGATTTTTTTTTCAGTTTTGCTAGGCTGCAAAGACCAGCAGAGGTGGGGCAAGAGAGCAGAGAAAAATTAAAGAGATTATCATCAAAAAGAAAACAAGTTCTTAGAATCAGGACATAAGACACTTTGAGGGAGGGTCAGTAATCAAGAAGATTTCACCCTTTACTGATTAAATGGTGAGAGGCAGAGGACCTTGCTCTGAGAATAATATCTGAGGGCATCCTGTAGACCCAAAGAGAAAAATGTGTGCTGGATTTCAACCATATAAGAACTCCGGGACCTCAGCAGTGATCATCCACAGAGGCCAGGCCACTGCTCAAGTCAGTGAAAGACCTTGGTAAAATACATGTGGTTCTGGCTTTACAGACACGCAGAATACAAGAATATGTCATTGAGACTTCCACCTAGATTTCAGACAAAGGCCTTTGAGGCCAAGCATTGTGCCCCTGGGCGGGCAATGTATAAGTTTATGGAAGAGAAACTTGGAGACCCTAAAAATTTGTAGATGCCAGAAACATGGATCATTTGTTGAGGAAAGCTATAGTCTGTGAATAGAACCAGCCCAAAACAGAAGTTATAAAGACTGCATTAGGAGGAGAAACTGCAGGGGCAGGGCCACCTGTAACCTTTGGGGCCTCATCTCCCCTCTATTTACCTCTAGTGCTGGACACAGAACTACAGGATTTAACACTTGCCCTCTGGGTTTAAAACTTTCTTTGGTACATGTTATGGTTTGGACCTGTAATGTCCTCCAAAAGCCTCATGTGTTTGGATGTGGTGGGAGCCCTATGCTGTTGGGAGGTGGGGCCTGGCTGGAATAAGCAGATGCCTAGGGCTTACCCTGGAAGGGGGTAGACCCTGAAGCTTGACTTGGAAGGGGCAGATCACTGGGACAGGACCTGGAAGGGGATATGCTAGTTCTCCCTTCCTGTTCTACTTGAGTTCCATCTGCCATGCTATGAGGAGCTGCCTCTACCTAAATTTCTACCATGTGCTTCCATTATTGCTCACTGTCCATGAATGGACAATGGCCTCCTGAAACTCTGTGCTGAAATAAACTTTTCCTCCCTAATTTGTGCATATCAGGTATTCTGTTACAACAAAAAAATGTAATAACTAAGACAGAAATTGGTAGCAGAGAAGTGGGATCATTGCAGTTGACTTAACCTGACGATGTGGTTTGGAAACTTTTGGAACTGGTTTGGGGAGTAATGTGGAATGGCTTAAAAATGTCAGCTGTAAAAGCATTAGAAAGCTCTGAGCCAAACTCAATGAGAGATTCTGATCAGAGCTCAGAAGACTAGAATGCTGATATAAGTGTGGATTAGAAAAGCTGGGCTCAAGAAGCTCCAGATGGGAAGGAGGACTTTATTGGCAAGTGGTCTAAAAATCATGCATGCTATTCTCTGGCACAAAGTATATCTGCATTTTGCCCTTATCCAGGGACTTTGGCTGAAACTGAGACTAAGGACAGTGGAATACTTCATCTGGTGAGGAAATTTCAAAACAACCCAATGTTTAGGGTATTACATGGGTTCTGTTTGTAGCTTTTATCCAGGTGTATACTGAGAAGCGGGTGAAAAGGGCAGATGCAGTTGTTAAAGAGATTAGCCTTTAAAAAAAAAAACAAGTACTTACAATTAGGACCATGAAAAAGGAGTGTCAAGAGTGAAGAAATGTCAGGAATTAACAAGATCCTACCCTTTACCAATTAACTAAAGGGTGGAAACTCAAGAGAATTTTTTCTGAGAATAATCCCCAAGGCATCCCGTAGGGCCAAAGAAAAAATGTTTGTTGGAGTTCGACCACCTGAGGACTCATAGGCTTCTGCAGCAACTGTCCAAGGAGACAAGCTAGTGCTAAGCTAGTGGTGGACCTCAGCAACAATAATGTGGTCCTGGCTTTACAGGTTTGCAATCATCAGGAGTTGTGGGTTCATGGAGGCTTCCACCCAGATTTCAGAAGGCCTTGGAAGCCAGATAGTGTGCCCCTTGGAGGGCCTTGCATAAAATGGAGTGGCAGCCCTGGAAGTTTGGAGATGCCAGACACACAGATTGTTGGCTGAGAAAAGCTTCAAGCTGTGAGCAAATACAGCCCAAAGGACAGAAGATGGAGGTTGCAGCCAAAGGCTGCACTTTAGGTTAGGGCCACTCAAGCCCTTTGGAGCCCACATCTTGCCACAGTTTGTGTGGGGTGATAAACATAGAACTACAAAATTTAATGGAACTGCAGAATTTGGCTATTTTCCTGCTGGCTTTGTTCATGCTTTGGTCTAATTGCTTTCTACCCCCCATTCCTCCCATTTGGAATGGGAATGTTTACCCTGTGTCACTCTATGTTGGAAATGCTTAACTTTTCTTTGATTTTCATAGGAGCTCATAGCTCCTGTCTTGTGTCTCAGAGGAAACCTGGGTCTTGGAATTTTTAGCAGTGCTGAAACTGTTAAGACTATGGCAACTCTTAGAGATGGACTAAGTGTATTTTGCATAAGGAGGTGGACATGAGTCTTTTGGGAGCCAGGAAGGAAATGCTATTGTTTGGATCTGTAGTGTTCTCCAGAAGCTTCATGTGTTTGCATGTGATCAGACACCTATGGAGCCATGTGCTGTTGGGAGGTAGAGTCTGGTTGGAACAGACACCTTGGGCTTAATCCAAAAGGAGCAAAATACCTTGGTTTGAGCTGGAAGGGGCAGATCACTGGAACAGGACATGGAAAGAGATATGCTAGTTCTCCCTTCCTGTTTGAGTTGCCTTCCCTCTGCCACGCCGTGAGGAGCTGCCCCTACCTCTGCTGCTGCCTCCGCCTGCACTAGGTGCTTCTACCATTGTCAACTGCCCATGAATGGATTGTAACTTTCTGTAGCTGAGCTGAAATGAAATTTTCCTCCCCTAATTTGTGCACATCAGGTATTCTGTCACAACAATGAAGAAGTAGCTAAGACAGTCTGGTAGTTTTCTATCTTCCTATTCCTCCCTATTTGAATAGGAATGTTTACATTGTGCCTTTGTATGCTGGAGTATTTAACTTTTGTTTGATTCTTACAGGTGTTCTCAGCTAAGAGCTTGTCTTGAGTCTCATAAGAGACATTATACTTGGACTTTTTAGCAGTGCTGAAACAGTTAAGGGTGGCAACTCTTAGAGAAGGCCTAAATGCATTTTTCATAAGGAGGTAAACATCTCTTTTGAAGGCCAGGGGTAGAGTGTTATGGTTTGGATCTGGAATGTCTCCCAAAAGCCTCATGTATTTGGATGTTCTGGACTAGCTATGAATCATGTGCTATTAGGAGGTGTGGCCTTGTTGGAAGGGGCAGAACACTGGGGTTTAACCCATAGGGGTTCGAACACTGAGCAGATTACTAGGATGGGAACTGGAAGAGAATATGCAGGTTCTGCCCTTCCTCCCTGACTTGGCTTCCATTTGCCATGCTATTAAACAGCCCACCTCTTGCTCTTCTTCCTTCCATGCGTTTCTACCCTTCCCAGCTGCCCATAAATGGGCTGTGACCTTCTGAAACTGAGCTAAAATAAATCTTTCCTCCCTTGAGTTGTGCATATTGAGTATTCTGCCCCAGCAATGAAAAGGTAACTAAGACAGGAGCACAGAGGGGAAACTGACAGACCAAATGCATTTCTGCTTCACAATATTTCCTTGGGGCAACCCTAAGAAAGTATGAAAAATAGTTGTACCCCTAAGGAATATTTTATTACTACATTTGAAGTAGTATATTTCTCCAACTGAGAAACAACAAACCAATGGAAAATAGTTTCTTCCCAATGACCTGTTCCATATCAGATATTATGTATTCTTTTAAAATGTGTGCTGTAAACAGAATAGTGCACCCCACAAACTCCATGATGCCTGATCTGTAATCTTCAGAATGCATTAATAACTGCCAAAGGAACTTGAAAGTTGTGATTCAAGGGAGGGCTTTGGCAAAGGGCACCGTCCTGGCTTATCCAGAATGGCCCAGCACAGTTACTGATCAGGGGCCTGATGCAAGGAAGAGGTATAGAATTGAGATCTGAGAAACACACGATAGGTCATCGCTGGACAGGGAATAGAAGGGAGTTGTAGGTGACCCCTTTAAACTGAGAAATGCTAGGTAGGAAACAGGCACTCTCCAGGGGCCTCTAGAAATGAACACCACCTTGCAATACCTTGATTATTTTTTTTTTACTCCTGTGACCTCCGATTCCATGAGATAGTAGATTTTTTGTCTTAAAACACCAAATTTGAAGATATTTGTTAGAGTGGCAAAAGGAAACTCACACCATAGTCATCAAAGTCTCTTTTTAAAATGTGAACACAATTTTGAGAGAAGGAAGTAATATTTAGCCCACAAACTCCAGGATGTCTGGGCTCTAATCCTCAGAACATATTAACAGGGTACCTTACCTAAGGATCAAGCTGTTATTCCATCAATACATTTGTGTACTCACTTGAGACTTTTGAAATAAGCCTTAAGGCTGACACCATTTCCATAATTATGCCTGTCAAGAAGCCCCCAATATGAAGTGTTTTACTTGGAACAGGCCAGCTGAGAAGCCAAGAAGAATCCAAAGGGAAACAAGAGCTCAACCAGGCACAGCAGGTGGAGGCACCGAAGTGAAGAGTGGCACAGGAGCAATTTTTCATGTCTCCTTAAGAGAATCAAAATATGAACAGTGGAAAATGAGCAATGTAGTAAATATTCAGGCTTGTGAGATAATGAAAAAAATTAATCATCTCAAAACAACTTTATCTCCAGGATGACTTCAATAATTTAGAAATAATGACCTGTCCCAGATTTAACTGTGTTTCTTGATTTTAGATACAATTCATACAAAAGGGGAGTAGTTGCCAACTAATTATTTATGAACTGAATATCCTATAAGCAGTATATTTAAGGCAAATCTAGAAACAGTCAGAAAAAACAAATGCATCAATTTTTTATCTTAGCATTTTTAATTAAATTAATGCTAATAAAGAAATCAAATTATTACAATGGTTTTCTTTCAGTGAGGGATCTAGAGAGTTATATTTTGTCTTCTTTCTACCTTTTTACATCTTTTTTCCAATTTTATATAGATTAGGGGATTAAATGATCATCAGGACCGTTCCAGAGTGTGACCTCATCCTAACAGACATGTGCCATGTGATGGCATTTCCCTAACAGTGGGCTAGGGACAAAACAGTGGTTCTGTAAACAGGGGACCCCAACTATAGGGCCATCTAAGGCCTGTTGGGAATTCAGCTGTACAGCAGGAGCTTCATGTGTAGTCACAGCTGTTCCCCATCACTTGAATCACCACCACCTGTTAGAGCAGAAACATTGGATTCTCCTGGGAGGGTGAACCCTACTGTGAACTGCACATGTGAGGGAGTTAGGATGCATGCTGCTGTGAGAATCTGATGCCCAGTGCTCTGCAGTGGGGCTGAGGCAGTGACGCTAATACAGATGAACATTATAGTGAGTTAAATAGTTATTAGTTATTTTTATATAGTACAATGTGATAATAGTAGAACTCAAGTGCATAGCAGATGTAATGACCTTGAATAATTATCCCATAACAATCCCTACCCCCAACCACCACCACCCTCTGTGGAAAAACTGTCTCAGTTACTTTTCATTGCTTGGACAGAATCCCCAACACACACAGTTGAAAGGAGGAAAGATTTATTTTAGTTTACAGTTTCAGAAGGTCACAGTCCATACATGAGCAGCCAGCAACGGTGAACACACATGGCAAGGGCACAGCCTGAGAGCTCTTTATGGCATGGCAGTTAGGAAGCCAAGTCAGGGAGGAGGGGCAAAACTGGTGTATACCCTTTAAGATCGTGCCTCCGTGATACGCACTTTCTGGGTTAAGTGCCCATGATCTGGCCCTTCCAGGTCATATACCCAATAATGTACCACACAACCAAAGTCTACAGCACACCCTAGTCTAACACATGCCTTTAATCTATAATCTACCACAGGTTTATAATCCACCAGTCCCAACCAGGCCCTACCTTTTAATAGCACATAGAATCCATAGGTAATTCACAACATCCAAATACATGAAACTTTGAGGGGACATTTCAGATCCAAATCATAACAAAAACAATCTTCCACAAAACTGGTTCCTTGGGACAAAAAGGTTAGGGTTGGCTGCCATAAGATTATAATGGAGGTGAAAAAGTCCTATCACTTAGTATTTGTACTTTACCTTTTTTATGTTTAGCGACGCACATTCCATAGCCTTATGATTGCCTACAGTAGCATCCCATACAATTCAGGGGTAGAGAACATCTGATTCACAGGGTGTGTAAGCCTATAAAATCATTTGCTTCTGTTGGACCAAGGCCTCACCATACAGAAGCAGTCTCAGCGATCACATTAGGTTTATAATTAAATGTTTTACCAAATATAAAAGGCCAATTTTTAAGCTGATATTTCTGTATGGTACATGAATGATATCATAAATATCTAAATGGCGCTTGGTCAAAATAAGGTTCCCCACTCCTGCATCATGTTTGCAGCCTGGGAGCCACAGGCTGCACCGCGTAGCTCAGGTGTGCTGCAGGCTGCGCCACCCATGTTTGTGTGAGCATGCCCCATGATGCTCCCACAACCACAGAAACCACCTCATGTCACTTTCTCAGAACCGAGCCCACTGCTAAGAGATGTATACTGTAACTTAATTTGCTGTAACTCCATCTGTCTTCATCCTGTCCAAATACAGCCATGCCTGAGTCACTGGAGGCTGAGAATGCAACTTGCAAGTATGGGGGAGGCAGGCACAGTTCAGTTCAATATCATGTTTAGTAAAATTTCTACTTGTTTACTTAATTATCCTTCAGAAATCTGAGCACAGTTAAATTGCAGAATCTCTACTCTGGACTCAGAAATGAGCAGGTCTGATCTGGCCTCTTTTTCACTCCGTTTAACTCTATACCTGTCTTACAGGATGAGATATATACTCACTGTAAGATTGCCTACCTCCCAGTCCATCACTTTTAACTTACACAGTCCAGGGTCTGGGAAGAAAAGAAACTAGGAAGGAGAAAGCAGAGGTCACATGAGCCTGGGAGCTATCTCACATCCTCCTCAATGTCCCCATGCTCCCTCCTAGTCACACACTCTCTTTCCTCTTCTCCCTCTTACTAAGCTGGCTTCCTTGCTGACTTCCTCCTTACATTTCCAGGCAACAACGACCAGCCTTTATTGACCCTTTATAGACAAATCTTAATTTAATCTTCCTCATCACACTGTGGAAACTGAGGCTAGAATCCTCACAGCTAGTAAGCACTCAGACCCACAGATGTCAGTGGTCCAGCCCAAGGATGTGGTGGATCTCAAGCCCAGTTCCAGTACCCATCTGGTAGGGAGAGCTGATCACTACACAGAAGAAGGTGTTGACAAACCTTGAGTCTACCCTTTGCCTCATACAGGGTCAGCTCATGCCTGCCTCTGTGCTCTTGCCCATGACCTAGGGTATAAATTCAGAGCCCTTTTTAAAGTGGTACCTCTGCTGAGCTTAGTACCTTTATGACAGAGGCTCTATAATACAAAAGTGCTCTTAATAGGAGGTGGTACTTGTTCACCAGTCTAGGTGAACAAAAGAGGCGGGGCCTGGCCACTATCTCAAACTCTTGGGCACCATGGGAATTCATGTGAGTCAACCATAACTGTAACATTCCCTAGGGTCTGAATGTGCCCCAGAGTCTGTGTGTTGGAAATTTAGTCCCCAGTGCAACGGTGTTGGGAGAGGAGACTTTAAAGAAGCAATTAGATCATGAGGGCTCAGTGCTTATGAATGAGACAATGTCATTATCATGGGAGTGGGCTCATATCACAGTGGCCGGTGAGAGACGCAAGTTCAGCTCTCTCTTGTTCTCTCCTATTGACATGTCTGCCATGTTATGATATGGCAAAAGGCCCTTATCATATGGAGTCCTTGGAACTTAGACTTCCTATCTCCATAAACAAATATACTTCTATTTGGGGCAAATAATGTCTATTTTTGTAAGATACCTAGTCTTGGATATTTTCTTATAGCAAAACAAACCATCTGATTCAAGTTCCTTGGCTGTGTTTTCAGAGTCTTTGTGATACAGAGTTCTGTTTTCCCTTCTCTCTTCCAGATCTTTGCTCAGATGGGTGCTTAGAGTCATAAGGATAGTACATAAGTGACAAGAACCACAGGTATTTCTCATCCTGACATAACTTAATTCTTCAATGAAAGCACTTAATGATGTGCATCAGATCACAGAAGTTATATCTTCATAACTTAGGACAATTCATTCATGAACAACTAAGACATGAAATAATGAAGTCCTAAGGCTGAACAAAAAAAGAAAAAAGTGAAAGAAAATAAGTAAAGCCTAAGAAAATGCAAAGCACACTGTGACATTACCTAGTTCTTGAGGTTTATGCAGGAACAAACAGCAACAAAAACATGGAGGAATAGGTGGGCCTCATTTCTTGTTGCCACCTTTTCATGACAACGTGAAATTTTAATAAGAGCCTCTGAAGGTACAGTCTGTGTGCTAAAGGACACCCCATGCTGAGTCCTCACCTGTTCCACTCAGGATTGTACTGTGCCCTCATTGAAATCTTCCAGACTACAACACAAAAGTAGACAGACGACTGCCAAGTGGAATTCTTGCATCTGTTTACAGTTCAGTCGGCTGACAACAGGGAACAACTGGCAAGGTGCCTCAACCTCAGCTCAAAGGCAGACATTCTTAGAAAGTTCACGCCCAGGTAAAGAGCCACCCGCACTTCATCCTTTCCTCAACGCCCAATACGACACTCATTACCATGAAGCTCTCTTACAGTAGACCTGGGATTTAAGAAAATGAGAGAAGAAGATCTAAATGTTCCCCTTGGTGACACTGAGCTGTTGTCCTACCTAGGGCAGTGGGGACTCAGCCAGGGACCTCCTCTTCTTACAGAGGCGATTCAGCAGCTCGGGAATCTCAGTGTTAGCAGAGGATGTTCTCCAGATGAATGGGGACACTCCCAACATTATGTATTCAAGGCTCATACTCAGACCTATGCTTCTATCTCAAGATCTAGCTAAAATACAAAACCCAGAAAGTATGCAATGAAACATCAAAATCACATAAAAAATGACAAAGGGAGAGGAGCACAGATTAGATGGGATTCAAAATAGTCCTTCTCATCAGACTGTTGCTTAAATTGATTCCTGGTATGTCTACCTGGAAAAAAAAAATCTCTTATAAGAAGTAATACATGGCTGGGGGCTTAACTCAATGGTTAAAGCACTTGCCTAGCAATCACATGGCCCTGAGACAAATTCCCAGCACCACAAAATCTGGGTATAGAGGCACCTGTATGCAATCCCAGCTCTTGGGAGGCTCAGGCAGGTGGACTGCCGAGAGTTCAAGGCCAGTTTTGGCTACGTAGTGACTTTAAGACCAGCCTGGACTACAGAATGAAACCCTGTCTAAAAAAAAAAAAAAAAGACATAGGGCTGGAAGAATGGCACGGTGGTTAAAGTGCTTGCCTGGTAAGTGCAAAGCCCTGAGTTCAATTCCCCAGTACCACATAAAGCTCGGCATGGTGGTACTTGCCTGTAATCCTAGCACTCAGAAGAGGAGACTGCCATGAGTCCAAGGCTAGCCTGGGCTACATAGTAAATTCAAGACCAACCTGGGATACAAAGCAAGAGCCTGTCTGAATGAAACAAAGAAAGAAAGAAAAAAAGAAAGAAAGAGAAAAGAAGGAAGGAAGAAAGAAAGAAAGAAAGAAAGAAAAGAAGGAAGGAAAAGAAAAATAAAGACATAATCCAGACACATAGAGGAGGAAATCCACTTGCCACTCTGCAACTGAACCCATCACCCTCTCAAGAGAAGAGCACAGACTGACCAGACTGAAAAAGGTGAAAACACTCCTGTGGCCATCCTTAAAGCATAAAGCATTAGTTTGCACTGCACACTTAAAATGCAAAAGCCAGC
Organism: Ctenodactylus gundi; assembly: GCA_004027205.1. Classification (NCBI taxonomy): domain Eukaryota; kingdom Metazoa; phylum Chordata; class Mammalia; order Rodentia; family Ctenodactylidae; genus Ctenodactylus; species Ctenodactylus gundi. The sequence continues at coordinate 756,952 of PVKB01000305.1, read as the reverse complement.
CATAGACCCTCTCTCAGACTTCTTCCTCCATCCTCTTGGTCTCCGTGTGGGGTGGGCAGGACGTGTCTGGCTGTTGTGACTCGTGGCTTCTCCCATAGTGGTAGGAAACATGCCGAGGTACACATGGGAATAGGAACAGCAGGAGGTATTGCTTAGGTTTATAGCGATGCTTTAAAACATTAAGTAGAACAAAAGAGAAGAAAGAAACAGGGAAAAAGAACATAAGAAAAGCCCAGACACTGGTGAAATGGAGCAGTCCAGAGGAAGGTGACACTGTTTCTGGATGAGTAAGCCTGGTAAATCAGCCCTGACTGACAGCCCTATCTTCTCCTCCCTTCCCATGAAGAGATGACCTGTGACCCAGGGCGCAGCAATGGGGAGGCAGGAGTTGGCTGTGCTGGCTGGTCAGACCTGTATCTTCTCTAGGTACCTTCACCTGTCAGTGCACTTTTATTCTTATCTACCATGTGCACCCTGCCTCCTTCCAGGAGCACTTCAGGCCACAGCCCTTTCAGAAAGCATAGCACTAAGGGCTGCCTGTGCATTGACACAGGACAGGACTGGAAACAGGACTGGCACAGCAAGGAGGGGACACATGGACGACTGGCCCCAATGGAACATGTACCATCAGCAACAAATCTGCCACCTTTGGAAACTGTTCACAGGTCAGCAGGCATGGGTTCTGCTAACTTGTACACTCCAGCAGTTAAGACATTCTTGATTTATTTTCAAAAGTTAGTTATGATAGAACACTTCTTTTTCAGGAAATTAAAGAATTGAAATCTCCAACAAGCCTGGAACTCAAGGTGGAGGAGCAAAACCTTCTTCCTAATAATCATCCTTCTTCTTATCTTTGAAAACTCTCAGGTATTAGTTTTAGTTGATAATAGTATTTTCCTCCTACCAGCAATTAACAGTCACATAACATGGAGATTCTAGTGAGATGTCATTCAGATGCCTGTGCATGTGAACTATTAACATATACAGGTGAGGAATAAAAACGGTCCAAAATACTAGTATATACCCTTTTGATGGAAAACACGTAAAACATCCACACCAACCAAGAAAGCCACAGCAAGCAAAAAACTACGTACAAGTATGTGTACTTCTGGGAAATTTTTCCCAATATCATTTTTAAAGGGTAGTATAACCCTATTGGTGCAAATTTTTAAATGTGTGTGTGTGTGTGTGTGTGTGTGTGTGTGTGCGCGCACGCGCGCGCGCATGCGTGCTTGTAAAGGTGCAATTGCCATTTAAGAGACAAGTGATCCGCCCTATTGTGCGCCAGGCACTGCTTCTTCTGCATATTCTGGAAACCAAGAGAGAATAAGACAAAGTCTGTATCTTCCCTAGTTCACTAATGAGTGGAACAGAAAGACAGTAAGCCAGTCAGCAGATAACTAAGATACTTTCTCACAATGCTCATTCCATAAAGATAATGAAGCTGACTGATGGGCAAACCACAGAAGATAGAGCTAGGCCTGCCTGCTAGGCATGGATGGGAGGGGACACCTTCCAGGAAGGGAAACTGCCCTTACTCAGACCAGGATGAGAAATATGGTGGGCAGGCAACAGAACTGAAGAGCAAGCAGGCCTGGAGAGAGAGACCTCCTTTACATCATGAGAAGCCATCTACTTTTTATCCTATGTGCAGTGAGAACCAGTAAGACTAGAGTTATGTATTATGTTATGGAAAGTCCCATGCTAGATTCTAGGATACATTAGACATTAATATTGAGAGACCAGCCCCTTTTCTTTATTTTATATTATTTTATTTTATTATATTTTGAGACAGAGTCTCATTCTGTAGTTCATGGTCCTGAACTCACTATGTATCCCAGGTTGGCCTCAACCTCAGCAATCCTCCTGCCTTAGCCTCCCAGAGCCTTTTCTTTTTTTGATTGTATATGCATAAATTTTGAAATGTTTAATAAAAAAAAGTAAGGTAAGAATATAAGGTGGCATACCAACTCTGAATTTTGTGTTTCTCTGTTGTGTCAGGTGCAACTATTTTTCTAAGCACACCTGTAATGTCATCAATCTTCACCAGATGATGCCAGGAACAACTCAACATCAGCTCAGATGTTCAAGGTCCCCAGTCTTCAATTAAAGCAGAAAAGACTTTTGAAGCCCCTTGCTCTGTTTCAGGCCAACCTGAACCTATTGACCCCCTTGCTTGGGTTTTTGTAAAGCAGGAGAGATGGAATCTACCCAGTGGGGTTGGATACTCTTTTTCTCAAACTTGGAAGGATTATTTTGGAGTCATCTGGGAAGTCGGTGCATGACATAGGCTCAGAGAAACAGAAGAGGATCTGAGAGCCTGCGCATACACAAAGTTCCCAGGTGGTTCTGGTACCAATATGTTAGCACACTTACCCAATCTAGGGTATCTGCTGGTGTGTGGAAGCTCTAATACAAGGGTTCACACTTCACCTCTCCCCAACCCATTCCATGGGCTGGATGCTGCCTTCCTAGTATCAGCTTCTTCAGCAAGTCCTAAACAAAATGAACAACATAAACATTAACATACAAAATTAAGGTCCTGCACAATTTTTTTTAAAAATCATACTTGCACAAATATTAAATATGATTGCTCAATAAGTGAGTCTATTGTGCTAGCCATTTTACAATTTGTTATGTACAAGGTGGGGGAGACCTGCCTGGGCCCAGCTGAGGGCATCAGACCCACTCAGGCTCCCAGGCCAGCAGCACAGGGCAGAGACACACTGTGTCCAGCCCTCAGACACTGCTGGATGACACTGCCTCCTCACAGGTAATGAGGCCCAGCCTCTGGCATCACAGTCACTTTACCCACACAATGAGGCCACTGAGTCAGGGATGATTTCCAGCTGTCCACAGGGGTTAGGAGGTCTCATGTCTGGCAGTTGAAAGAAAAGAGGAGCAGCCACAGAAAGAGCTGACATGCTTTAGGAGGGCACAGGCATTTTTATACACAAGTAGACCCCGGTGGTAACTGGGCTCATATGTGATGTTCGCATGGTGATAGTTACATAGGACAGTTACACAATGGTGGGGCAGTTTTGTGCCTGTGCCACAACTGCTGAGCTATTCTGGGCAGGACAGCCAGCTCCAACCTGATTGCTCTAAGCTTCTCTGTCTTATTGTCTCATTTTTCTATACCTTGCTTTCCATGTCCCTGGCAGACCCACAGAGGCTTGGCTTTTCCCTCCCTCAGCTCAGGAGAAGTGTGTGGGATCTGGGTTCCCCACACAGGGCCAGGAGAACACAACACACCCAGATAGATCTTGGGAAAGGAGGCACAGACGAGAGCCAGCAGAGGAGCTCCTTGCCATTCTGGGCCCACTCCTCTCCCTTCCCAATCTTCATCCTGAACTTCTACACCCACACACAAATAATGTCCACGGATCTCCGAGTCTCCAAACTCACTCAAAGAAAGCTGTGAAAACCAGGCATCTGACCTCAACTAGGGTGATGAGCTATAGTGAACAAGGGGCACCCTCCTAGGGCCATGAGACCCACCAACCCAGAGGCTCCCAGGAAACAGAAACAGGGGCTGTCAGAGTGAATGCAACTCCTGAGAAAGAGAATCCCTGCTAATCCTGCCCATTGGCCATAGATCAGATTGTTTCTGTTCCCTGTCCTGCAGTTCCCTCTCCTCCCTAAACGCTGTGAGGGATGGTGCTGAGAATCAGTGCCTCTTACAGAAGTCTGCCTCACATGGAGCCCTCATGGGGAGGAATGGACTCTGAGAAGAGAGTAATAAATTTGTATAAACAGGAAGAAAATGGGGCATGGGTACCAATGAGGTGGACTCTAAACATTTCTGTCCACCAGCGTGTTATGAGGACACTCTGGTTCGTATAGCCTTGCTGGCAAGAGCTGATACACTTTATGGATTTTTTTGTTTTTAATATTTGCCAGTCAAGAAGGTGTAAAGCAAAGCAGCACAATGTTAATTTAGTCTGCATTACTAAGACAGTTAGGGCACCAATGCTTCCTTCAGTATATTTATTAGTTATTGGCTCTTTATATTTACTGTTTTGTGAACTGCATGTTCATGTCACATTTATTTTATTATCTTTTTGTCAAGTTGTAAGAGCTTTATTATAATAAACTTTTATTAGGCCCATCATTTGCTCTATAAATATTTATTTTAAATTTAATGATTATCTGTAGATACTACTCTGTCACATTCAGATATACTTCTGTCACAAGAATTTTTTAGTATTTATATTCTCACAGACACCAATTTTTAAAAATAGCTTCTGAGACTTTATCAGCATTAAGGTTTTTTTCCCCTAAGTTATGTTGTTATCACCTATAGTTTTTAAAGTCTTTATCATTTTTATATTTAAATCTTTTAACTGGAATTTACTTTTGTACATATGATAGGTAGGAATCCAGGTTTCTTTTCTTGTACAGATAGTTGTACCAGCACCAATTATAAACAAACATTTTCTCCCAGTTTCAATATCTCTATGTCATGTGCTGAACCTAGTTCCCTCCCTACATCTGGAGAAGCAATTGTCTCCACTATGCCAATCTCGTTTCACTTCAGCCGCAGCAGTTTCTTATTAATCTCCCACACCAGTACTCTTTTAGACGTAACTTTTTTGTAAAATATTTTCCTGCTGAAATTTAAGGTCTTGTATCCAGTTCCAAAAGAATAAAAAGTCCAAGTTGGTACTCTAACTGGAATTGCCTGAAATGTATAAATTGATTAGGACAATTACTTTTTTATTTATTAAATCTTTTTATCTAAGGCCTGACATGCCTTTTAATTTGTTCAGACCTTGATTTTGCAATACCTATAAAATTCTAAATTTATAATAAGCAAAAACTGCTATAGCTTTTTTCATGTAGATCATGCTTTTTTTAAAAAATTGGCAAATTCCTTAGGCAGATAATGTTTTCCCATTTCGTGTAACTTCCTTTGGCCAAAAGAACGCGGCAGATAAGGTGAGGTTCTGCCTTCTGCTAGGCCCCCAGGTGCTTTGCACGTGCCCACTTGCCTATTCTCTGTACCTTTGCCATAGCCATGGAAAAGGCTACAAGAATTGCTGACCCTTGAGCTGGGAGAGCCTAGAAAAAAGCCATCCAGCCATGCCTAAGCCAGGAATTATGGGCTCAGCAAATGTGCACTTACCATTCCCCCAGCAGTCACCTGCTATGTATGTACAATGTTGCAGAGACTTGACCCTATGTGCCAAGGTCACACAACTTACTGGCTGTGTTGACCGACAGATTGGACCATATATCACTGTATGCCCCAAAGGCAGACACTGTAAGTCAAACATTAGGAAGAGCTAATCCTTAAAGAAGCTCAGAGCAAAACTCTGCTGAACAGGGATGCTCCATACAGGATGTGACTGTCACCAGAATGAAGTCACCTCACGGGGGGTGGGGGGGGGGGGTCACCACAGACACTGTGTGATGACACCTGCCTATTTCTCCAGGTAGCTGCTCACACGTCACCCCTAGAAATGTTGCCTCTTCTCTTTGGGTTTGACAACAAAGCTCTACTCTCTAACATTTTATTTGCTAACTACAACAGGTATTTTCTATTCAATCATAAAAATAATACAAAAGATATCCAGTATTTTACAAAATACATGTCTATTTTTTTCATAAGCCAATTTACAAAGCAGTTATCATTGCTGGGTTTTTGTTTTGTTTTGTTTTGTTTTGTTTTTACAGGGGAGTGAGCTGAGGTTTAGAGAGGTGAAGCAACTACTGCTGTATTCACTGGCAGCAGAACTGGAATACAAATTCTGGCCTCCTGGTTCCCCTGGCCAACCCAGGCTGGCTTCCTGTGTGTTGTGTTCACAGTTCTCAGGGAAGTGAATAGACTTGCAGGTTCTCAGGTCCTACTTGACCTGCAAGGTCACAGCAAGGTGGGGTCCAGGAGCTTTCCTCACTGGGATCTGGGGCCTACTTGAGTTTGAAAACCACTGTTCTTTTCATTACTACTGCCATGAAGCAATTTGGGAGGGGTCAGGTGCTCAGAATTAGATCCAGGGGTACCCTATCACTGAGCTACCCTTTTTATTTTTATTTTGAAATGGTCTGCCTAGGCTGGGCTTGAACCTGCAATCTTGCCTCAGTTACTCAAGTAGCTGGGATTAAAGGAGTGGGCCACAACACTCAGCTCTACCTAACAATTTTAAAGGAAAAAAAGAACTTCCATGAGCAGACATTGTCTACAAGATTTTCTGAAGAATACATGCTGCAAGCTGCCCCTGGAGAATAGACAGGAGAGAATGCAGAAAGGAGGAGGCCTTTCTAGCATTACCCTGTCACACTATGAACCCCAAGAAAGTGACTACTTGTGTGGGTATGGGTGCATATAGGTTCTCGGTAAGTTCTGTCCAAAGAACAAAACTTTGATGAAGGATAATGAACTGTCTGTCGATCTTATTCCAGAATTTAGGTGAGACTGACTTTTGTAATCTGCATTTCCTATATACAATTGTCTCATTTTTAAACACCTATCTCTATACTCTTCAACTCTGGTGCAAAATATTCCTACCCCTCTCACACAGCTCTAGACATAAATGCTTTGTGCTCCTGTTGCTACAACAATGACATTGGACAACCAAGTCCAGTGACGAGTAGATTATTTCTCAGCAGGCCAAAGAGAGCACTCCAAGTTAAACTGAGAACATTCAATAAGTGGAGTGAAAATAAATCACCTGAAAAAGATAGGTAGCACATTTTATAGGATACAAGATGTACTTAACTCATTAAAATCTGAAGTGGGCACATATTTAACAAGAACAGAATGGCAAGTAGGCTGGAATAGAAAGTGACTAAACCTCTTCTGTTGGCTAGCATGCCGCACAGCTCCCTAATGGGAATGAAATACACCTCTTCCTCATGACAGCAGTATTCCTGCTGAGATTTTGATGAGCATTCTCTGTGCATTGACATATAAATAATTACATAATTTGAATTCATAGAGTTCTCCTAGAAAGAATTGCATGTTCTCAAAAATTACACACAAAATTATTCTGAAAAACAAAACAATTCCCACTCTGAAAAAAAATCTCCTTCCTCCCAAAATAATTTGGATATGAGAAGTAACAACCAAACAACAGGAAGACAAAGTCTGTCTTAATCAAATATAAATATAGAATCTTAAGATACAGTTCAAAAGGCAGAGTTAAATATCAATAGAATTTAAAGTGCACGCTGGGAGCCAGCAAAAGTTACAATAACCTGTGGCTTAGGACAAAGATTCCTATAAAGAGCAAGTAAAAAAATGACTGATCCAAGCAGTCCCAGCATGTGATCCTTCCTTTTCTGGGGGCTGGGCCTAGAGACTTGAGTCTCACAAAGGGAATGTGGCTCCAGTTACAGTACATCCCAGAGACACTAGGTACAAAGATGCAGGCTTTCATCACGGAGCCCCCTCCATGCTCTCTCACACACACACACACACACACTCTGAGAGAAGTCAGCTGTTACATGGCAAGGGACAAGAGAGTCCAATGTCAGCAAGGGACCTGACATCCTAGAGGGAGCCAATCCTGCCAACAAGTAGAGCCAGCAGTGTTTCATCCCCAAGCAGGTCAGGCCTCACCTTGTCCAATCTCTTCACTGTGAGTTCACGGGAAACCAGGAACCCACAGCAGCTACCACCTGATCCACTAACAGTATAACACAGCACTTCTTATCTTAAATCACTATATTTTCAGGGTAAATTTGGCAAGCAATGATACAAAGTTAAAGAACTATCTTAAGTTCTGAAAAGATGCTAAAACAGAACACCTAACTTGAGCTCAGCCTCGACTCAAAGAAGAATGCATTTTTGGAGTGTGCAACTCAGAACACCAAACCTTAGACAAGAGAGAAGATGCAGAGGCTAAGTGGTAAGTGTGGCAGAAGAGACTGAAAAAGATGGGTCCAAGTTCTACAACCCTTCAAACAACTCAATAATGTGAAGATTTACTTACAATTTTGCTTAAAGTATATGTCTTCCAATTTCTCTGTGAAATATAAACATTTACTTTTGCTCTGAAACAAGCTTTCTGGACCACATGAAAGCAAAAGGCAGAAAGAAAAACAGGAACTAAGAAAGGAAAAAGAAGATCACGGAGACATGTGTCTCAAAGAGCTTTACTCTCAGAAAAGAAGATTCCCTATTTGAGCTTCGTTAAGAATTTGAAAAAAAAAAAACCAAGTTCCACTACTACATTAATTGTGTACTATGGCTACCTGCTTACCTGCCTTTGTATCAGGCACTGAGAGTCCTAGGTAGAAGTTGGGCCTCATTTACACATGCATTCCTTGTTAGTATAGTGGTGAGCATCCCTGCCTGTCACTTACACATGCATTCCAATACATCACGGAGACAGAGACGGCATTCAAGTATTTAGTCAATAAATCAATGAATTAGCAACTCCAATGGACTACGTTTCCTAATATTGTGGTGTCATATTAAGTTGGCTAAATCACTTAGGAGTAAGACATCCCAATTTAAGAAATAATTAAGCACTATCTGGTTCCATTAGAATTGTGTAAACCTGCTACATCCTAACTCTTCCTGTTGTTTACCACTAAAACCTCTGAAACAAAATTCAAAAAGCAACTACTACATGAGGACTCTGAAAGTGAGTAAGTGTGGGCATGCTGGGGACTGAGCATCCCAGCATGGCCTGGCCTGGCCTGGCCTGGCACAGCATGGTAGCCCAGCCCTGGAGTAGCACAGCAGCAGGCAGGACGATCTCCAGGGAATGCACTCTCTGACTGACCAGAGGGCTGGGCAGGAGGCCTGACAGCCTGACAGAAACCTCTAGATTTGTTTTTGTTTTTGTTTTTGTTTTTTCACCATCCTCATCCTGCCCCAAAGCAAGATGTGACCTGAGGGTGGCAGCGACAAAGGGAAAAGGCTCTACCTCCAACCGGAATATAAGAAAACGCCAACGTCCCTGCTCAAGAGAGTGAAGGAAACTCTTCTTTTTTTGATCTCTTGCCACAGTGTCCAAAATGAAGATCCAGTTACAGAAGTGTCCAATAGAACGAGTAGGCTAAAACTCTGAAACTATAGCCTTCTAGCCAGGGATCTGAGAAAAGATCCTTGGAAGCTAGAAAATCACAGGATAGGGAGCTGAAGCAAGACAATCTCCTAATCTGTGGCCTCCATGTGGAAGCCTGAGACTCCCAGGGTGCCCCGGAATAGCATGGTGAGAGACCCCAACCTGGTCCCAGACTAGCACCCACTGACACATACGGATGTACCCAGCAGCCAGAAAGACTTGAGGAAGTGACCCACCAAACAGATGGCCACCTCTCCTGCTGACTGGCTCTAACACCATCAGCACAACAGCCCGCAGCACCCAGAGGTTTTGTACAGGACTTGGCTCATGGCACAACACTCAAAATGTTCAGGCCAGACACAGTGAAATACACCTGTAACTCAGCTACTTATAAGGTTAAGGCAGAAGGGTTACCATGGTAACAGTGAGGCCCTGTGTCAGAATAAAATAAATAAGTAAAAAAGGAATAGGAATGTATCAATAGCTCACTGCTCCTTCAGTTCAATCTCCAGTGTACCTGGCATAGAAAGAACCAAGAGAAAAAGAAGTCTTCAGAGAAGTTGCCATGACCAGATGCCAACTCCAAGATGACAGATATTGGAGTGATCTGACAGGTATTTTAACAGTTACTGTAATCACCTAAGAATTAGAGTAGTCTACTTTGGCTGCTGCTATTGCTGTCACCAGCTGTATTTTGTCTCTGACCTAGTGGCTGGTGCTTTCTGCCAGGATCTGTGCCAACTATCACACCCACACAAGTGTGTCTACAGTGGCATAAAATCTCAGATCTTTCACTGTTCTTGACAGCTTAATAAACACTGAAAATAACAGAGGAAATATCACTACAGATTTCATATATGTTTTAAAAATAATAAAAGAATATGAGGAACAGAACTATATTTCCATTAACTCAATAACTTATTAAATATGGGCCAATATTGTTTTATTCACAAAAAAAGAATCAAGCAATACACAAAAAGAACAATTTACCTACCTGAATGTGTTTTATCCCAGAAATGCAGACTGCTATAACAATTTAAAATCAGTGTAAATTCATTGTATTAATAGAACAATAAAAAAGCATATGATTCTCCCAATCCATGAAAATAAAGTGTTTTTACAAACTTATGAAAAATAAAATACCATCATCCTAAAATAGTAAGTTTGCTTTGAAGCAGATGGAAAGATTATAAAGAATGGATAAGTGGAGCTAGGGGAGTAGTAAGTGGTTAAAGCACTCAACTGGCAGGCACAAGGCCCTGAGTTCATTTCTCCAGCCATGAATTTGAAGCCAGCCTGGGATAATAATGAGTTCAGGACCAGCCTGGACTACGGAGCAAGAAAGAATGGCAAGGTGTCCCAAGTTTATAACTATGCAATAAGCTCTTCTGCAAAGCAACAACCCCAAGAAGACAACTTCAAGTGAAAAGGTTCCCGAGCAGATAGCAGGCACACAGGCACCCATAGGGAGTTCAACCCAGGCAGGGCAGAACACAGCTAAAACCCAGATTCCACTCACAGCCCCATCTGGGTCAAGCTCCAGGACCTGTATCCTTGCCAACTCTGTCCTCTTCCTCACTGGGGGCTGGTAAGTAAATTTTTGGTGTCTGTTTCTTAATTTGCAAGATATAGATAATAATAGTGTGTATTTTGTAGTGAGAATTAAGGGAACAGAAACTTAGGCAGCCTTAGAGCAAGTCCTGGGAACACTCACTGGGCTGGATATGTAGCAGGTGCTATCCATGTGCTTTAGAAACATCATTCCATTTAATCCTCTCAGTACCACAGTGAAATAGTTTAGCTATTATCTGCATAAAAATTGAATACATATATAGACATATACACACCACCAGATTAGGTTATCACAATATCTTACTCTTGTGAGTCTTTCTGTCATCTTGACTAATGTTTCCTATGTCTGACCCACCCACTGTATGTTGATTATATGGGTTAAATCTCAAAGGAAAATCTCATCTTAAAATTTCTTGGGAGAACATCATGCTTAGTGAAATAAGTCAGAAGCAGAAGGTGAAACATTGAATGGTCTCTCTGATATGAGAGACCCAGATCACAACACCTATGGAACTTAAGACGAAAGACAAAGTGAAAGAGGGGAGTAGGGTGGGGGAGGAGGGAGGGAGGAGTGAGTAGGGGGAGGGACAAAAGGAGAGTGGGAAAGCCCTTGTCACCTTGACAAGATATGTATGTGCACAAATTGCTCAACTCCATTGTAAACCTTGAATTTTGCACATACACATATCAATAAAGTGTGGGGGAAAAAATTTCTTGGGTAGCAAACCACCATTACCCCCATACATTACCCACCCGATTATTGACTACTTAGTCTTTAAAACATTACTTTACAGCCCTTTGAGGGTGGGGACTCATGACACCTGGGCCCAGCTACTTTGGCTTGGTAAAGACCAGACCATGGTTCACATGCAGAACAGTGTGCTAGCAGCTGTTCAATGTTCTAGGCGTAAGCACTCCATGAGTCAGTTTTGTAGAGTCTGCATGCACCATTTCACGTGTTAGTAACAGAAACAGTGTTGATAGTCAGGCCAAACTCTCCCTGGTGTTTGAAAGTAGACTTGACTCTTAGAATGTTTTCTTCAAAGTAAGTTGATCAATTTTTCTAGACTTTTTGACAATGGCTGTGTCAGCATGGCTGATTTGGAGACTAATTAGATTATTTCATTGCTACTCTGGGAAAACATGAGCATACTGGAAATAGAGTGGGGAGGATGTGGGAGCAATGGCTGACAGTGGTATCAAGTAAGATTTGCTAATGATTCCCATCCTGTCAGCAGGAGCCATCTCCCATTGTCTCTGTTGATTAGTTTGAATATAAGAATGACAGATTTCCTACCTATGGTTACTAAAGAAGTAATTACATGATGTCATTGCTTCTTTTCATTTATAAAAAATGCAGGGCCAGAAGAGTAGCACAGCTGTTAAAGTGCATAACTAGGGGCTGGAGGAATGGCTCAGCGGTTAAAGCACTTGCCTAGCAAGCGCTAAGTATCCTAGTTCGATTCCCCAGCACCACATAAACCGGGCGTGGTGGCGCACACCTGTAATCACAGCACTCGGGAGGCTGAGACAGGAGGACTGTCTTGTGTCCAAGGCCAGTCTGGGCTTTCAAGTGAGTTCGGGACCAGCCTGGACCACAGAGTGAGACCCTGTCTTAATAAATAAATAAATAAATAAATAAATAAATAAAGTGCATACCTAGTAAGTACAAGGCCCTGAGATTGATTCCCCCAGGACCACATAGGCCGGGCATGATGGCACATGCCTAGAATCCCAGCACTCAGGAGACTGAAGCAGGAGGACTGCCTTGAGTCCAGGGATAACCTGAGCTACACAGTGAGTTAAGACAAGCATGGGCTACAGAGGAAGATCCTGTCTCTAAATAAATACATAAATTAATAAATAAATAATAAATAAACTAAACTATATTTTTAAATAAATCATTGTTATTCAACAAGCACTTAATGGGTCAAATTTTTGACTTGGACCTTATGTGAGAGAAGATGGTAGGCCTCACCCAAGAATACCTTAGATGTAAGGGTGTAATAATCTCAGGAAATCCTTTGTAGGTGAGCAGCAGTAAGAGGCAGACTTTAGGGAGCTATGAGAGTGGATCTTCTCAGGAGAGTTAAGGAATTCAGCCCAATTATCTATGCACACAGTTGAAATGTTTTTTTAAAAAAAAACTACTTTGCTTACATCCTTAAAAATAATTTAGCTGCTGAATCCATTAAAAATAATTCCCTATGAGAAAGAAACCACAGTAAAGGGGTCTGTGTCACTAAAGATGTGTCTCTCCATCTTTTTTCCTTTGCCCTGGGCTTTATCCTCTGTGATGGACTTTATCCTCATGCTTCCAGGGAAGCTTCAGGGTTCCTTGCTGGTGGCAGTAATATGGCTGCCATGAAAATAACTTAACTCTCAGCTCAGCCATCTACTGACAGGCTATCCTATCATATAACTGGTCTCCAGGACCAGTCAGTATCTGGCTCCTCACTCATAAGCTGATTCGTAGCATCTTCCCTGAATTATGTTAGCTTATCTAGTTATAGTTCCTTTCAGTCTCTTTATTACACTATGAAAAATAAACACAATAGGTGAATCTGTCATTTCACTTAGAGAAACAGAAGGGACCAACTGACAATCTGGCAACACGATCCAGTCAGACCTGGTTTCACAGCTAGAGTTTACAAAGGGAGCCAGAAGTGGTAGGATTTTATAAAGACTATTTTATCTCATCCTCACCACCTCAGATGCTTAATATTTATAGATGAGGAAACAGGAGCTACAGAGAGGCTATAAGATTTGCGTCAGATCATAGAGCTATTGTAGAGTGCAGATCAGACAGGAATCCAGAAAGAGTCTCTGAGTCAGTAGTCCCTTCCAAACAGACATGCTCTTCTCTGAGAACCTCCTAAAAAACATGTTCTCATTATTATTCAACACAATGAACAAACTGATCTTTCCTACATGGCACATGCTACATCACAGCAGCAATCATAATGATAAAGGAAAAATTACTTTGGGTGGATTTCCTCTACTTTTAAAAAAATGCCTGTAATTTCAAGGATGGTATTTTAATTTATTTAATCAACTTGGTAAAGAACGTACTGGCCTGGTTTGCATTCTACAGCAAACGTGTCCTCTTTCTTCCTTCTCTTGAGAGCACCACAGGTTTCATTCTACTATGCTTACTCAGTTCTTGTGTTTTGTGGGTTTACACTGATAGGCTGAAGCCATATAGAACCACCCACCACCAAGTATAGGAATTCCTCAGACAGGGCACATAACCCAGTTCAGGTCAATGAAGCAACAGGTACTGGCTGGTGATTTGGGGGAAGAAAGCACCCCAGCTCTCCAGAGCTCAGGCTACTTGAAGAGTAATATTGGTTCTTTTGAACAATGACGTATGTGCAAGTGAGACTTAGAACCATAGCTGTCTCACTACCTTGGGGGAAATGTCTAATTTTAAAAGTCGTGTACAAAAAAATATAGATGAGGCTGAAACAACAGGTTTGTCGATGTATTTATCTTATAAATAATAATTCCAACACTTTATAATCTACAAAGACCTGTGAGTTAATATTTAAATAAATAAATCTGTAAAGAATGAAATTTTTACATGGTCTCCCAAATTTCCCTACACAGAAATTAATTGCAGTGAAGAAAAAAAAGTGACTTTACAGTGGAGAAAACTAGCAGCATTACCACCATCGAGCATTTAGTATGGCAAAGATGACCAAAACTGAGCATGGTACACAAATAACGTGTGTCCTCCCACCTCCCACCAGCTCCAAGAAAAGGTCTACTTCCTGTTCCCAGAACTAAGGATGGTTAAAACAACAACAACAACAACAACAAAAACCTTACTGTTGTGACTGAGTTAAGGATCTTGAGATAGAGAGATCATCCTGAATTACCCAACAGGCTCAAGAGAGGCATGGGGATCTTTCTCTGGACAAGAGTCAAAGGGGATGTAATTAAGCAAAGCTTGAGTGATGTGTTAGGCAAACACAAGTCAAAGTCTATGAGCAGACTAGAGAAGCTGAAAAAGGAATAAAGAAGATTCTGTCTTAGAAGAACTGAAATAGAAGGGAGCAGACCCTTCCCTAGAGAAGCTGAAAGGGAAGGGTACAGAACTGCCCCTCAAGGAGCTGAAAAGGAAGGGAGCAGATCCTGCCATAGAGAAACTGAAAGAGTGAATCCTGCTCTAGTATCTCAGAGGAAATGCAGCTGCATTCATACTGGGTTAGTTTTAACCCAGTGACTACATTACAAGCTCCTCATTGCCACAAGTGTAAGATATATTTGTTAGGGTTTGGGGGTTTTTTTTCAGGTTTTTTTTTCCCATTTTATTGATAGGTACAAGTGCAGAATTTAAGGTTTACAGTGGAGTTGAGCATTTTGTGCACATACATTTCTTGTCAAAGTGACAAGGGCTTTCCCGCTCTCCTTTTGTCCCTCCCCGTACCCCTCCCTTCCCTCCCTTCACCCCCCACCCCGTCGCCCTCTTTTGCTTTGTCTTTCATTTAAAGTTCCATGAGATTGTTGTTGTCTGGGTCTCTCATATCAGACAGACCACCCGATGTTTCACCTTCTGCTTCTGACTCACTTCACTAAGCATGATATTCTCAAGTTTCTTCCATTTGCCTGCAAAAGCCTCCACGCTGTTGGACCTTACAGATGCGTAGTATTCCATTGTGTATAAGTACCACAGTTTGTGTATCCACTGGTCTGTTGATGGGTATTTTGGTGACTTCCATATTCTAGCTATTGTCAGTTGTGCTGCTATGAAGATGGGTATACATATATCTCTGTTGTATGTTGTTTTGGCCTCTTTTGGGTATATTCCCAGGAAGCGTGTCGCCGGATCAAAGGGGATATTTATTTCTAGCCTTTTGAGAGCTCTCCATACTGCTTTCCAGAGTGGTCGAATGAATTTACACTCCCACCAGCAGCGCTGGAGGGTTCCTTTCTCCCCACAGCCTCGCCAGCATTGCTTGCTATTTGATTTGTTGATATAAGCCATTCTCTCTGGAGTGAGATGGTATCTTAGGGTTGTTTTTATTTGCATTTCTCTTATGGCTAGAGATGTTTTCATGTATCTATTGTCCCTTTGTACTTCTTCCTGAGTGAACTGCCTCTTCATTTCATTTGTCCATTTTTCAATAGGATCCTTTATTTTGGTGTTCAACAAATGGTGCTGGGAAAACTGGACATCCACATGCAGAAGAACGAATCTAGTCACACACCTATCACCATGCACCAAAATCAAATCAAAATGGATTAAAGACCTAAACATTAAAAATGAAACACTACACCTTCTGGAAGACAAAGTAGGCAAATTTCTAAAAGACATAGGGGTAGGAAAAGATTTTCTTGACAAGACACCAAGAGCAAAAGAAATTAACCCCATTATCAACAAATGGGATCTTGTCAAATTAAAAAGTTTCTCCACAGCAAAGGAAACTGTCAACATTGTAAATAAAGAACCAACAGACTGGGAAAAAATATTCACCACCAACACCTCAGATAAGAAACTCATAACCAGAATACATAGGGAGCTAAAGAAAATTAAGTCCACCAAAATAGAGGGTTTTGTTTTGCTTTTGATATTGCAGTTCTGGGGATTGAACCCAAAGCCTGGCACATGCTAGGCAAGCACCCTAAGACTAAAGAAACTACATCCTCCATCTCTTTTTTAAAAGACAGTCTCAGCAAGTTGGCAAGGCTGGCCTTGAACTTGTAATCCTCCTGCCTCAACCTCCTGAGTCACCAGTTATTGGCATGCACCATTTGTGCATGGCTCATTTGTATTGTATCCACCGAATTTGTGATAGCTTGCTCTAGATGTGACAAGGACAAGATAAATCATAATCCTGTGCCACCGAGTGAAATCTGGCATTCTTTCTATAATATTTCTGACAAAGGCACAAAACTTGAGTCAGGAGTACTTATCAGACAAACCCAAATAGAAATGTCACAAAATGACTGGCTTGTAATTGTCCTAAGTGTCAAGGTCATAAAAGTCAAGAAAAAGCTAAGGAACTCTTTCATCTTGAAGGAAATTTGAGACAGAATGACTAAATATAACACAATTTTGGGCTGAATTCTTATTTTAATGAAGGACACATTATGATAACTAGTGAAATTTGAATGTGATCTGCGAATTGGAAGAAAGCAATGTATCGATTTAGTTATACAAGAAAACATGCATGGGTGATGATCAGCTTATTCTCAAATAAGCTGCAAAAAGTGCTCATGACACTAACAATTTTCTGTCAATTTGATACTGTTTTGAATTTAAAAAACAGAGAAAAGCTATGTATATAAATTATTTTTAGGTGTTCGGAACCATATGAATAAGGAAAATTACTTTCAAATATGAATTAATTTGCTCAAGGGTATTGGTAACCTGTGAGTGACAGAATGTAAGATTAAATAGCAGATAAAAACCTTCTGGGCTGAATTTAAAAAGATCTTTCCCTGTAGGAGACAATTCTGTGACATCATTTTGGGTCATTTAAAATGGTCTGATTCATCATCTCAGAAATTTTCAACTATTTCTGAACTTCAAAGTTGACTTTAAGTCTGGTTTCTGATTCCATTTTCATTGTGTTGCTCAAAGCAGGCACACAGAGGTCTTTGATCTCCTTGGGTTTTGGGTCATCCAAACTTATTATCCACTGATGGTGGGAGAGGCTACCGGGAGGAGAGATGACAAGAAAGAAAGGTATTCCTTTTACTCAATCTGATTTTTACAACATTTTCCACCTTCCATTTTCTATCATTCTCCCCAGATGAAAATTTCAAGTGGTGACTCTTGGGAAAGATAGAGAACTGCTACATTTCTTTCCCCCCAACCTATGTCTAATGACATATTATCACTCTACACATCTTTACATACTGTAAGAAGTAATTTGCATTGTGACTTTTTCTTTGAATATTTAAATTGCCAGCCTTCTCTAAATGTCCTCTGTAAGATTTGGTTCTACTTTAATAACTTTCCATTTTTTGTCAACAGCTCATCTAAGTGCTAACAGTTCAAACAAGTAGCATATGGTCTACATTCTTTCTTGTCTCAAATGATTATGAGCAAACAAATTAGTTACTATTTGCTATTTGACTGAAAATATTTTTATTCATTTATCAAATTCCTACTCTTAAGCTTATACTGAGATAATCGAACTTTTTGTATTCTTACATTTTTGTTGCTGAGACACAATATCCAAAACTCACAGCAAGGAAGGATTATCTCAGTTTCATTAAGGTCTCAATCCATCTATGGTCAGCTTCAAGGGCAGAAAGGTCTGTTGGAAGCCTAGCTGGACAGAAGTTGTTCACAGCATGGTGAGACAGGAAGAAAAGTGAAGAGTAAAGCTAGCATTTATCCTTCCAGGCCAAATCCCAGTGATCTGCCCCTTCTGGGTCAATCCTCAGGGACCCACCCCTTATTACCAGGCCTCTCCTCTTCACAGCACAGGCAATCAGCGAATTAACTCCATAACTGAATCACTTTCTAAACGCGAGGCTTTGGGGAAAAGTTTGGATGCAAACCACAACATATTCTCTGGTCGAAAGTGATGAATCTCTACATCCTCCATCTTTCTTGGTTCTCTACCTCTGCTAACACTTTACTAGTTCATTCCATGGCATTTGTACTCAATGGCAAAATTCTCTGCACCTTTAGACTTCTCTCAAAGAGTTCTTCAGGTTCTACATATGACTGGGATAATGCAGTACTTATTTTTCTGTGCCTGGCTTATTTCATCTAATACAGTGATTTCCAGTTACTCATGTTGCTGCAAATGACAGAATTTCACTTTTTATGGCTGAATGCTATTCAGTTCGTGGGTTTATACCACATCCTCTTTATTCATCCATTGACGAATGCTTATACTGTTCCCATTTCCGGTGTGAACAGCACTTCAATGAACATGGGGATGCAGATATCTCTGACACATTCATTTGTATTACCTTTGTATATATCCCTGGGAAGTAAGACAGGTGGATCATACAGTAGTTCTTTTTTAAAGGACTTCCACGGTTTTCCACAAAGGCTAATTTACATTCCCATCAAAAGTGTGCAAGAGTAGTAAATCTATTCTAGAAATCTTTTAATTACCTAGTCAAAATGTCATGGTGAAGACAAATGTAGGAAAAAACGTGACAGTAAAAAGCTTCAGATTATTTTCAGTTTTACCCAATTGCAGGACACCACTTTCCAACAGAACACTCTATTTACTACAATCCCCTAAAACAAGTTAGGACATTATGTATAAGACTTTTTATCTTTTACCTCTCCTGCAATCCGTCCAAAATTTAAGGTTTCTTCTCAGAAAAAAACTCGATGGAGAACTGAAGTACTGTCTTGAGACCAAGACCATCTCACTGGAGACACACTGTATGGTAGGCAGCTCACAGAGAACAAGAAAACCAGAGCACGGACTCTCAATATACGCGAAAGATATGAGTAATATGGTTTGGATCTTAAATGTCCCCCAAAAGCCTCATTATTTTGGAACTGTGGGTGGTAGGGCCTGGTTGGAAGGGGCAGATGCTTTGAGTTTGACCTGTAAAGATTGGGTCAACTTGTTGAGACTGTGGAGTTGCCTAGGGCAACCTAGAACTTCCACCTGTGCACTGTTGACTTGTGGGACAGGAAGCAAGGGAGGAGCACCCACTGTGGGGAGCCACAGGTGGCAGCTGAAATTAAGAAAGGAAGAAACACTGCTACAGCTTCTTCCTGGAAAAGCTCTAGTCTTGTCTTTGTCTCCAAACGTCAACTTGGCTCCTGCTTGACTTGTTTTTTGTCTGCAACGGCAGCTCTCTAGCCTCTGTCATGCGCTTCCACCGTTGCTGGCTGCCCATGAATGGACTGTGGGAAACTTTCTGAAACAGTGAGACAAATGAATGTTTTCTCCCTTAAATTTTGTACATCCAGTATTTTGTCCTAGAAAGGAAAAGTAACTAAAACAATAAGCGTCTCTTCTGTGTCTTCTGTACCCTTTGTTAGAACAGTATTGTATCTGCTGCAATGGATGCAATTATAAAATGATGATATACAATAATATTACCAGTCTAAACAGATGGCTTATAGAAATTCTCTTTTCCTGACACCATTAATCCTCATTAAATTAAAAATTGTATGCTACATTTTTCTTTATTAGATCTACCTGCTTAAGATATAACAAAAATATTATGCTTTGGAATTTAATTTCATGTAATTAACATGTGTTGATATTTTTAGATTAGATAAGCATTAAAAGATCAGGCTGATATTCCAGGTAATTACTGGAGGGGAGTAACCTGTTTGACCATCAGTTCGTTTTTGTTTAGTTTGAGACACTGAGGACTGAACCCAGTATTTATACTCAAATACAACCCCAAACCTTTTTTGAAATTTCAAAATTTTTGATTCTTTTTTTGAGACAAGGTCTCAGTCTATAACCCAGATCCTGACATCATGTAGTTCAGGCTGTTCTCATGGCAATCCTCCTACCTCAATGTCCTAAGTGTTAGGATTCCAGGCATGCACAATCAAGCTCAGCTTTTATTATATGGTACTTAGGAATCAAACTCAGGGCCTTGCTTTTGCTAGGCAAGCACCCTAAACACTGTGCTATTCTACCAGTCCATTTTTTTAAGACAGGATCTCATTAAGTGACTAAATTGCCCAGGATGTACTGGAATTTACAATCCTCCTGCCTCAGCCTTCCAGAGTGCTAGAATTACAAGCATGTGTCACCACACAAGGATAGTATTTTGAGTTTAGATATAAGCACTCACTCAGATCAAGAAAAGCCTTTAGCTTGCATGTACTTACATACATCTTTCACACATGTAGCAAGAGTACCTGGTACCAGGAGACTCCTCAGGTAAGAGGCTAATTTCTTTTTGCAATAGACAAAACATTGCCTAGAAACATGAAGGCAAGGCAATTTCCAAGATGATGACAAAATGGTAAATTTTTAGAAATGGAACTTTTTAATGCAATTTTTGAAATGCAGCTTAAAATAAGCCAAAAAGATATCTACAGATAAACTGTTATTCTAATGTTAATTTTTGATATCTCAGATGTTATGGTTTGGATTTGGAATGTTCCCCCAAAAGCCTCACATATTTGAATGTTGTGGACTATGGTCATGTGGTTAATTACAGGTGTGTGGTGGATTACTGGGCAAATGACCAGAAGGGGCAGAACACTTGGGTTTATGGGAAAGATTACTGGGACAGGACCTGGAAGGGTATATGCTAGCTTTTCCCTCCTCCCTGACTTGGTATTGTGTCTGCCATGCCATAAGAAGCTTTTCTCTGACAAACCCTTCCTGCCATGTGCTTCCGCTGTTGTGGCCAGTGAATGGACTATGTGAGACCTCCTGAAACTGAGCTAAAATAAATCTTTCCTCCCTTAAACTGTGGATGTCAGGGATTTTGCACCAGCAATGGGTAAGTACCTGAGACACCAGGCCTCTTCAGAGCTGCAACAGAATTGCTCCCATAACAAATCCTACACAATAAAACTCATGCACCCACAAACCAAAAAGAACTGTTCTCTTTTCCTATTCACTTCCTGTAACTCACTCTGTGCTATCATGGGCAAATGCAAATCTCTTGCATTTTTAAAGAACGTACTATTTGCTAGTGTTCACAGTGGGTTGACTGAGAGTAACAGACACCGACCATTTTTCCTAATATACTCAAATGACATCAACTGATATTCATTTATTCTTAACATGTTAATGTGAGAAAATTTTATGAGTAGTTGCTGGTAATTTAACTGAGTTGGTATGTTAGCCAAAAAGTTTGGTACAAGATGCCTTGAATTTGCTAAGTTCTTCCACTTGTGGGCAGGGATCTTGTGTCTCTTGATCTTTATCACATTCTCTGGGCCTCAAATAGCGCTCATCACAAAGCAGGTATTCAGAACATCTGCTAAATGCAATGAATACCTGACTGAATTACTGTTACAAAAGTTTTAAGGGTTTCTTGTTTCTTTTTGTCACAGTATTATTCTGTACATGGAAATTAGATGTATACTGGCTATAAGAGAAGGCAATAATGAGTTCACAACAGATTTTCAAGTGCTAGAGATTTTTGCCATGTTTGAATTTCAAAGCAAAATTTCTACCCCTCTGGTCTTAATTGTTCTGAGGCTTGTCCTTGGTCTGCTATAACGTATCACTAGCAACTCAACCCTCCAAATTTCTACCTACTGGTGAATCTATAACTATGGGGGAAAAAATCTTATTTAATAGGGCCATCTGCTGGTTAAAATGACGTGCTCTATTCTTAAAGTATGCATCTAAATAAAAAAGATGTGAGCAATAAGATTTAGTGACACTGTTAAAAGCTTTTATTTCATTTCAGGATTGTCTATGTACCAACACTCCCTGAAAAGACTCTCAGCTCTCCTACAGAGAGCAGCTACTGCAAGAGAAAGAAATAGCTAACCACCAGTCTTCTGATTTAAGACATTTCTGTTTTCACACACTTAACTCTGATATCAACAAACACTGTAGTACAAAACCAGTTAAGGGACTGTGCCATATGCTGCAACTAAAGCTATGACATGGTGTGACCGTTGGAGAGATTATGTCATTGATTTGTGGGCCAGCGAACGAGGGAAGAGCACCCACCCAGATGTGGGAGGTCCAACTGGAACTCCAGTGGTATAAAAGGAAGGAAGAAGGAAGATTGTTACAGCTACTCCCTCTAGGAAAGCTCTAGCCTTGGTGACTATCTACAGGTGCCAACTAGCTACACGCTGCAGATCTTCATAACAGATTCGCTCCAGTCTCCCCTTGCACCTGTAGGCCCGTTGCTGATCTTCAGTCACCGATCTTCAGGCTCCAGTCTTCGCCATTGTTCTTCAAACAACCGAGATCTGCAGCAGACTCGCACTGGCTGTCCTGCAGTCCTGGACAGGAGTTCTACTTTGCGGCTAAGCAGCCATCGGACACTCCAGCTCTTGCATGGGGAGGCCGCCAACTTGAACTTTCTATCCTCAGATTTGTAAACCTTCTGAATAGATCCTTTGTGTTGTAATTTCTGTAAAGTCTGCCTTTTGAAAGAACCCAAACCAATAT
Source organism: Ctenodactylus gundi (assembly GCA_004027205.1). Lineage (NCBI taxonomy): Eukaryota > Metazoa > Chordata > Mammalia > Rodentia > Ctenodactylidae > Ctenodactylus > Ctenodactylus gundi. Next base: position 734,310 of record PVKB01000305.1, on the reverse strand, counting down.
ACATGGTAAAGATGGCAGACAGCTTGTCTCTGCTATCTTTAGGTATGTGCTGAGCTCTAGACTTGGGAGTTAGAGGAATGCTATTCAGCTTTCAGAAAGAAGGGAATTTTTCAACATGTGATGACACGGATGAACCCTAAGGACATGATGTGAAGTGCCAGTCAGAGACAGTCAGACACCATATGAATGAAACATCTAAAAAGTCAGAGACAGATATACCACAACTGTGTTGTAAATACTTTTATAACATAATTTATTTGGGATACAAATATTTCTCATGCCTGTCATATAAAATTTAATTCCTAATTAGGTAAGTCCTTAGATAATAGTACATTATTTGCTGATAACTGTTTATTTTCTGGGTACTATGTAAAATCTCATACTTCTCAGCACATGCTAAGCATGAGGTAGATTCAGCTGTAGCAAAATGTTTTATGATTCAAACTGTGTTTTTGGTAATCTATATTTTAATTTTTGACTAAGTAGAGAAGTGATCCTATAATAATAGGCTCGCTTTTTAAATTACTAATACTAGAGCATATTTTTTTTTAGTTCTCATCTATGTCTCTTGGCTCATAACTCCTTCAACCAGGCAAGCTACAGAAACTAGGGTTTCCCTTCAACAAGGTGTATCACAGAAGACTCTAGTCTTTCCTCACCTGTCTATCTGGGAGCTGGCCATAAAGAAACCCTTCAACCCATTTTCTCTGACAGTAGATGAGATTGCAAGCGACTTCCCCATGCCCATGCAGAATGCATGCTATACAGACAAGCTAAGAGGAGTTGAAACACTTTCCTAGCATTCGATCCTAGCCCTTGAAACAGTTTCCTAGCATTCGATCCTAGCCCTCTGTGTCCAGTTCCATTCCAACATGGTTGTCTATGATTCAATTACACCCATACAATGAAATCCTCATAAAAATCCAGGACAGACTCAGGAAAGCCTGGAGAGCCTGGAGAACCAAACACATGGAAGCTATGCATCCATGCTCCTTCCTATTTCATATGCATCTTCCCCTGTACTCTGTGTAATATCATTTACATAAGTACCTAAGTAAATTACATAAGAAATCATGGGCCTGAGTCCCATAAGTTCCTCAAGCAAATAAAGTGAACCCAAGCAGGTGGTGAATCCCAAGTTATAGCTGATTGGCCAGAGCACAGGTAATACAACCTGGGGTTGGAAATGGTATGTAAAGTATGGCTGAAGGGGCTACTTTTGGGGATTGAGCTGAGCCTTAGCCTGTGGTACACAACTCTGTGCAGGTAGACAGTGGCAGAATGGGCCTGAGGATGCCCAGTTGGTTGAGAACAGACTGTTCATGTGCTGAGAACATAATGCTCATAATTATGCATTAAGCTAATATTAAAAATGCTTTCTCAAAGAAAACACCAACTGATCTTAGGGAAATGAAGTTATGAAGGTAACTCCCAAAAAGAGAGAACTTCATTATAAGAATATAGAGGATGACTTCCAGGCATTCCTTCAGATCATACTGGAATGAGACTAGAAGTTAACAATAAAAGAAACTACAGAAACTATACAAATACATGAAGATTAAATAATACATTATTAAACAAGCAATGGGTCACAGAAGGAACCAAGAAAAAAGTCAAAAACGTCTTATAGTCAAATGACAGTGGATGCATATCATATGGTGTTCTGTGGGTCACAGAGAAAGCAAACTAACACAGTACTTTATAGCTCCAAATGCACATATGAAACACAACAAAGCAATCTCAAACAAACAAGCTAAGGATGCAGCTAAAAGTCCTAGACAAATAAGAACCAGCCAAATCCAAGAGCAGCAGAAGGAAGGAAATTTAATGAATCAAAGAGTTGGTTCTAAAAAAAAAAAATAAGATTGATAAACCTCTAGCCAAACACACCAAAAGGAGAAAAGAAAAAATTCACAACAATGCAATTAGAAATGAAAGAGGTAATCACAGCAGACATTGCTGAAATCCGGATTATAAGAAACTATTTTGAAAGCCTATATTCCAATAAATTTAAGAACTCAGAAGCAATGGATAAATTCCTAGACATATATGATATACCAAAATTGAACCAAGAAGATATAAATTTATAAGGGATGAAACTGAGGCAGTAATAAAGGGTGTTCCAACCAAGCAAAACCCAGGACCTGATAGATTTACCAAAGAATTTTATCAGACCTTTAGGAAAGAGTTAGAGTCAAAGCCCCTTAAACTCTGCCATGAAATTCAAAGAGGGAAAACTGCCCAACTCCTTCCTGGAAGCATGTATCATCCCCAAACCAGATAAAGATTCAACAAAGAAAGAAAACTATAGGCCAATTTCTTTAATAAATATAGATGCAAAAAAGTCCTTAATAAAATACTCACAAACAGAATCCACCAAATTATTGAAAAGATCATATACCATGACCAAGCTGGCTTCATCCTGGGCATAAAAGGCTCACTCAACATATGTAAATCAATTAATGTAATATACCATATTAACTAAAGGAAAAACAAAAATCACACAATCATCTCAATAGCTGCATAAAAATCCTTTGAAAAAATAAAACATATCTTTCTGATCAAAACTGATGAAAACACATACAGGAGGATTTTTCCTCACACCGATAAAAGCAAAGTATGATAATTTTATCCCCAACATCATCCTAAATTGGGAAAAACTCAAAGCATTTCCCCTAAAGTCAAGAACAAGACAAGAGTATCCACTCTCACTACTTCTACTCAAGAAAGTGCTTAAAACCTTAGACACAGCAATCAGGCAGGAGAATGGAATAAAGGGAGTATGCACAGGAAAGAAAAAAGTCAAACCATCCTTGTTTTTTACTGAATCCTTTACATGGACTACAAAAACTCTATCAGAAGACTTTCAGAACTAATAAATTCAACCAATTTGCAGGATATAAAATCAATATACAAAAATCAATAGCATTCCTATGCAGCAACAATGAATACGCAGAGAAAGAGATCAGAAAAATAATTCCATTTACAGTAGCCTCAAAGAAAATTAAATATGTGAGAATCAACTAAGCAACTGAAGGACCTATATTCTGAGAGTTATTATACTTTCAAAAAAGAAAATGAAGAGAATTTTAGACAAGGGAAAGACATCCTCTGTTCCTTGACAGGTAGAACCAACATTACCAAAATGATCATACTACCAAAACTGATATACAGATTCAATGCAATCCCAGTAAAGAATCACAGAATTAGAAAAAAATGACCTGAAAATTCATATGGAACCAGAAGAGAACCAGAACAGTCAAAACAATCCTAAGCAATAAAATAAAAGCAGGAAGCATCACAATACTGGACATCAAGTTATATTTTAAAGCAGCAGTGTTAAAAAATCATTTGGTATTGGTACAAAAACAGATTGGTGGATCAATGGAACAGAATTGAGGATGTAGAGACAGCCCCAAGTACCTTTAGCCATCTTCTACAAAGGGGACAAAAACATACATTGGAGAAAAGCTTTAACAAATGGTGCTGGAAAAACTGAATGGCCACATGCAAAAGAATGAAACTAGACCCACATCTTTTACCATGAACCAAAATCAAAACAAAATAGATCAAAGATCTAAATGTTAGAATGGAATACTGAACTTGTTGGTAAAAAACCAGCAAAACCCTTGAAGACACAGGCATAGGCAAAGACTTTCAAAAAAAAAAAAAAAACACTTAACACATATGAGATAACACCAAGAATCAGCAAATGGAATTATGTCAAACTAGGAAGCTTCTGCACAGCAAAGGAAACGAGAATGGTGAGCTGATGGAATGGGAAAAAAGTTTTGCCAGCTACTCCTCAGACAAAGGACTACTATCTAGAACACACAAAGAACTGAAAAAGAACTAGACTTTCCAAAAGACCCTATCAAAAATGGGTAATTAAAATGAATACAGGCGATTTTCAGAAGTCTGAATGGCTAATACACAAAAAAATATTCATCATCTTTAGCTATCCAGAGAAATGCAAATCAAAATAACACTGAGGTTCCACTTAACTCCATAAAGAATGGCTAATATTAAGAACTCAAAAAACAACAAACGCTGGTGAGGTTGGGGTGAAAAACGGAAACCTCCTACATTGTTGGTGGGACTTATATAAACTGTTAAAACCACTGTGAAAAGTAGTAAGGAGATTCTTCAAAGAACTGAAAATCAGTATCTCACTTGACCTACCTACCCCTCTTCTGGGGACCTTCCCAAGAGTTAAAGTCATCATACAAAAGTATCCATGTGTACCCATGTCTACAGCAGCAGAACTTATAATAGCCAAATTCTGGAAGCAGCTGCTATGTTGATAACAAAGGAATGGATACAGAAGATGTGGTCTATTTACACAATGGAGTACTACTTTGCCATAATGATAAATTTGAATCATTTGTACGAAAGCAAATATACTTTGTGACCATTATAAATGAATCAGACACAGGTTAAGTATCATACAGTTTCTCTAATATGAGCAAATCAAACAATACAAAAAGTCAAAGAGCGGACTTCCAGTCAAGATGGTGGCCAAGTAACAGCACTGCACAATGTCTCCTCATCGACTCACTTAAAAAGTCAGGAATTTAGTTAGAAAAAGTGTGTTTGGTGTAGCTAGGAAAGAGAGGAGCATCCCCAAAAACTGAAAGGCGGCCAGCGAGAGGCCAGAAATTCCGAAGGATCATCGAAAGCAAAAAAAACAAAAAAAATTCTCACGGCCCAGGAAGCCGCTGCAGGCAGCTGAGGATGGAGGAAAGCTCATGGGGACCTGAACATCTGACAGAGCTGGGAGAGGACAGAGCACACAACAACAGAGAGGAGGCTGCGGGTGGGTCAGAAATCCTGAAGTCACATCAGAAGAGGAGAAAAGAAGCAGCCAACTCGGCGTGGCCCCAAGCTGCCGGTGTCCACAGACCACAGACGGAGGAAGGTCCAGAGGCCAGAACCTCAGCCTGAAGTAAGCGCAGATCTGGATAAGTGGGAACTGTCGGTAGCTGGCGGCCCCAGCCTCCGAAACACCAACTCGCAGGTGTGTGTACTACAAACACAGCATGCGTTTCCCCAGAAAAGGCCCAGGATCCCAGATCAGAAACAAGGCTCAGCAGCCGTCTCAGGCAGTGACATCAGCAAGAGACATTTTCTTTCCTGTGCACCAAAGACAGCCAGAGATAGCAGAACTATGGGGAAACGTGGTAACAAATCTCATACAAAAAGACCTGACACCCCAGAAAATGACACCAGGGATACTGAAATTGCAGAATCCAAAGAAGAAAAGGGCAAAAAATGATGGTAATTTCTGGGCCCAGATATTCAGTGAATTAAAGCAGGAATTACAGCAGGAAATAAAACAGACAGCGCAAGAGCTACACCAACACATAGCTAAGCAAAAAGCAAGCCCTGAAAAGCAATTAGAGGAGACCAAAAAAGAAATGGGGAAACGTGGTAACAAATCTCCTATAGAAAGACCTGACACCCTAGGGATACTGAAATTACAGAATCCAAAGAAGAAAAGGGCAAAAATGATGGTAACTTCTGGGCCCAGAAAAATCAGTGAATTAAAGCAGGAATTAAGGCATGAAATAAAATAGATAGCGCAAGAGCTATACCAACACATAGCTACGCAAAAAACAAGCCTTGAAAAGCAACTAGAAGAGACCAAAGAAGAAATATACCAGAAGATAATGAAAACAATACAAGAAATTAGAGAAGAACACAACAGAGATATAGAAAAATTGAATGCAGATATTCAAGAAATGAAGAACATGCAGGAAATAATAAGCAACCACTTTAAACAACTTCAGAATAGACTGTCAGACCTAGAAAATAAAGTGACTGAGCTGCAACATACAGGCCATGAAGAACACAAAGTAAATAAAGAAAGCGAATCATGGCAACGGCTGATAGACGATTCAAGGAGAAACAACCTCAGAATTATGGGAATTGAGGAGAAGACTGAGGACAAAACAAAAGGCTTAAAGGACATGTTTAATGAAATAATGGAATAAAATTTCCCAAATGTAAGAAAATAAATGAACATAGAACTACTGCAGGCATATAAAACACCAAACAACTTTGGTCAGAAGAGATCCTCATCACGACACATCATAATTAAAATTCTAGAAACCAAACACAAAGAGAAAATACTAAAAGCGGTAAGAGAAAAACAGAAGGTGACCTACAAAGATAAGCCCATCAGGATAACCTCAGACTTCTCAATCCAAACTCTAAAAGCAAGGAGATCATGCAGCAACGTCATCCAAGCACTAAAAAAACATAAATGCCGACCAAGATTGCTCTATCCAGCAAAATTATCTTTTAATTTAAAGGGAGAACTTAAAACTTTCCATGACAGAGACAGCTTAAAGGAATTTGCAGCCACTGAGCCAGTATTGCAGAAAATACTTAAAGGAAACTTGGACAGAGAAAGGGAGACCAGCAACACCAATGACCCCAGAGAAAAACTGACAACAGCTAGAGGAGAATGAGCTGAGAAAAAAGTATGTTGGTAATTAGTGAAATATGAGTAAATAAAATATGAAAGCTAAGGAATTCTGAAATAACTAAATTTGCCTTCATATCTGTCACTTTAAGTATATTTATGTAGTACAGATTTGACTTCATTTAATGTAGCAATGTGATATAGTTTTAACTTTGCATTGTTGTAGCAATTCGCTTACCAGGTCACTAATGAAAGTTTATCCTAAGGAAACTGATTGATGTAAAGATAACCTTGTGAATGTACAAATATGCACCTTCCAGTATTCACCTACGGCAACTGAATTTTACGTATTTTTTTCTTTCCCAAATTAACTAGTCTTTTGAACTACATGCTTATAATTATTTTCTAATGTGAACTGATAGGTAAGGTCAGGTTTAACAATAACAACAAAGATATAGCAAAATATAGAAAAAAATCTTTTGGTAAATATCCCAATAAAGGGATTGGTTGGATTCAGAGAAGAGGCATCAAGATTTAACTACTGCGAACCCATTAGAGGAATAGGAAGCTAAGTTAGAGTGGTGACTTACGTGAAATGACTTAGGTGCAAAAAATTAATATGTTAAACACTGTATGGTTTCTCTGACTTGGAAAACCCAGAACACAGACATTCTTTGGAACCATATGAAGTGATAGCAGGAGTTGGGGGAAGGGATAGGGAGGGGTGGGAGGGTAGAAAATGGGAAGGGATTGTAAAGTCGATATGATACATAGGTGTATGAAACACCCAAATTCATTGTAAATACTATGTATTACATTTGTATATTAATAAAAATACTGGGGGTAAAAAGCCAAAGAGCAATGTAAGAACGATGGACTTTGTGGAGAGGTAAAGGGGATGTGGGGGAGTGAGGCGTGGGAAAGGAAAGCAAAAATGATCAAGACACCATATGTAAATACACTGATTTTCCATGTTATTATTATGTATCACAAATACATGTTAATAAAAGAATTAAAAATGGAATGATTATGTCATAGCTCCTATGGGAAGCAGAGTACCACAAAGTGGCAATAAAGGTAAGTTATACAATAAAAAGTTGCTACTGATAAATATTTTTGAAAACTGATCATACACATCCATGTTTCAGCTAAGATGGAAGAATTTGGAACCTGGTCACAATTTTTTAATTTCACTATGAGAAGACTCTTACCTATGTGTAGTTTGCGAACTACAGCAGGATAGATGAGAGCCCAGGCTTTGGATCAGAAGACTCTGTTCTGACTCGGCCACTTAATTGTTTCTGTCCTCTTTGGCTTGGGTAAAATGGAATTCATTTGTAATAGCAGTAGCTGATGCATAGGACACCTGTGAACATGAAATGAGTTTAATACACATAACACATTTAACCAACACATAAGTGCTCAGAGAATGGGGGCATCCATTGTGCAAACCCAAAGGATTCTTTAGCCCTTTCATACCTAATTAATGACTAGTGCAACAATTTTATGTTCATGACAAAACTGAGCGGGAATTACAGAGAACTCTCATGTTAACCATTACCCCCACATGCAGTCTTCTACACTATCAGTCTCAACAGTGGTACATTATTAGTATCAATGTGCCTACACTGACATTCCACCTACACATCAAGTCCATATTTTAAGTTAGGATTCACTCCTCCTGTTGTAAATTCCGTGGGGTTTTTTTAAACATGTAATAGCATGCATCTGCAACTAAGAGTATCATACAGAGTAGCTCTGCTGCTGTGAAAATGCCCTTTGTCCCTTTAGCCCCTAAAAACCACCCATCTTAATATCTTCATAGATTTGCCCTTTCCAGAAGCTGTAATCTGGTTTTACAAGACTGGCCCCTTACGTAGCCCTATGTACTTATGGTTCCTCCACATTCCAGACCTGACCACTCACTTTTTCTTACTGCTGAATAAAATATCATGTATGGATGTAACAGCCTATTTATTAACACTCCCCTACCAAAGTTCATGTTGGTTGCTTCCACATTTGGCCAAGTATGAACAGTCACTGAAAACATAGTGTAGACTTGTGTGAACTTAAGAGTTCAACTCATTTGGATAAGCAATAAAGAATGATTACTGTATCATACGACAAGAATGTTTTTTTAAATGTTGAAACAGATAGGAGTGCTAGTACATGCATATAAATTCAGTACTCTGGTATGCTCAGGCAGAAGGACAATGAGTTCAAGCCAAACCTTGGCTACCTAGGGAGGCCCTTGCCTCAAAAATAAAACATTAAAAAAAACATAGGCTAGGTATGTAGTTCAGTGCGAAGACCCTGGATTCAATTAAATAAACAACCCTATCAAAATATTTTCCGAAGTGGCTGTACCACTTCTAATTTCCACCGAAAGAGTAAGCTCATTTTTTCACAGCCTTGTCAGTAGTGTGGGGAAATGTAACATTTGAAAGAAAAAGCTATCCTAAAAGAATAGCATATAATGGGATTACTCATGAGAACTATGTCTTGTCTTTTTTTTTTTTTAAACCTAAAGTATTTTTTTCTAAACACATTTCAGTGTGGTCTGTTTATCCCCTCAGCCCCCTCAACGCTTCTTCGGTAAATTAATGGCATTAGGTGTTCCAACTACATGTTGCGCACAAAGTAAAACAGGACTGCATGAAACTGCATAGAGGAATAACAGAGAAAAAGAAATCAGTTTTAACCGTATTGTCTACCCAAAACTGACGACGACTACACCAAATCACCATTGTGGTGGGTTTACACAATGCCACTTAGAAGCCTGTTAGTCAACTTTTAAACGTTCTGTCACCCCAGTACGGGAAGGAACACAAAGTACAATTCGTCTACTTTAATACTAAGCAAAAACTGAGCCGGGAGCATAAAAGCGTTGCCCAAGGGATTAAAAAACCACCAGGGCCTCGGTATTCTTACAAGACCGGCCGGATCCCTGCCTGCGGTTACGGACGTTGACTTCCTGAGCACTGGAACCCACTCGCTACACCCCGCGCTGCCGCAGGCTCGGTGAGGCCGCTTCCTCCCGGTGGGACAGAGACATGACAAAGAGATAGGTCGCCAGGCGCTGAGCCTTGGACAGCGCAGAAAACCCAGCGCTTTAAGCCCTCCGGGAGGCGGTACGAGCCTGAGGGCCAGCACAGGCTCCCGACGTCCTCCTCCTGCAGCGTCCATTCCGGCCGCCCCGCGCCTCCCTCTGGAAGCTGAAAAACTTGGACTGCGGGGCCCACGCGTAGTCAGAGCCAGCGAGAACACAGGTTAACCCCGAGAAAATAGCTTCCTTTACACTATAAAACTTAGCTGGGCGGCTCCAAACACGGGCAATCGAGAGCGGCAGCTGGCCACCAGGGACCTGCGCCGCCCTGGCCGGAAGTGACACCACAATTCGGAGCACTCGGCGCGCAGCACCAGGGGCTGGCGGGCGGGGCGCGGCCGGGGGCGGGGCACGGCCGCAGCTCCGTTTCCGGCGGCTCGTCGCGCTCGCTCGCTCCAGCTGCAGCCACTCTCGCCCGTGGCCGCTTCCTCCATCCTGGTATTTTTTGGAGCCTCCATCCTGGTTCTTCCCAAGTGCCCGGACCCAAAACAGGAAGTAAGTGTGATGGAACCCTGAGGTCCCCGGCGCCGCTAGACCGCCCCGCCCCGCGGCGCCCGGCCGTCCCCTTCCTGCGGGGAATCGGCCGGTTGCGCCGGCGGAGGGCGCCCGGGCTCGGCGGCGGGGTCGGGCGGGCCTTCGGAGCCGGAGCTGCGGTCCTCGCACGGCTGGGGCTGTCGGCGGAGCAGAGGCGCGGGCGGCTCCGAGTCGGGCCGCGACCTGATGGGGCGGAAAATGGCGGCGGGCTAAGGCTCTAATGGCGCCGGGACCCCGGGGGGCGGGCCGGGACCGGGCTGCGGGCTCGGTGCTCGCACTTTCATCATCTTCTGTCACCTTACCCGGCTGTGCCGGCCCCCCCAAGCTGCGGCGGGCTTTGTACGCTGGGAGTTGGAGGCGTCTCCTTGGACTTCGTTGGCTTCCTGGGATGTTACCCTGTGCTCGCGGGTCCCGGCTTGGGCCGAGGGGTCGGGCCAGAGTTGCTGATCGCATCCCGGCGAGCGGGTCGGGAGTCCGTGGGCGCAGGCTAAGCGGAAGGGTCGGCGTGGAATGGTTCTGGGCATCTGGGCAGAGGGATCGAGGATACAGGGTTGCTTGCCGGGCCCGGGTCTACTGAAGGAGGAGAGCGGCCGGCTTCTGGAGCAATTGTCATGTTGTGCCGAGTCTCGAAGAATTTTAAAACTCTTTTTAAAAGCTATTTTGCCCTCGAAGTAGTTTTTGAGGATACCTTCAGGGAGTGAGTACTGTTTATCCCGGCCTCTGCGGTGGATTGAAGTGGCGGGTGCCGTTGCCCGATACGGGTCTTATTTATAGTAAAATACTCCGTGTCAATAAATGGTACTTCTGTCAATAGTTCTCGTGTCCGTTGATCGAGTTCGTGTGATCTCACAGCCGATCGATGCCGTACACCTTGCCTGAGGGTCGGTGAGGCGGCGCTTGGGACTGTGGGGACGGGATGTATTCTTCCCTTATATTCCGGGTCTTACGCGTAATTCTTGGAAGCCACTCATTTGTAGCTTTAAGCTCCACTTCAAGTGAGAAAATACCCTTTTATATGGAGAGCTTACATTTTCACGTTTCTATTAATATTTTTAAGGTGATGGTAAACTTATTTGAGGTACTTTTTTGAGGATTAATGCTATTTTAGACTCCTACAGTGGTGATTACACTCAAAAAATTAAGTTTTTATTCTAATAATACAGTGTTGATAAGATCTCAGGTATTTTACTTGAAAGTTTAAGACACAACGTTAAAATTACATTCCTTAACATTACAAAAATCATCATGCTCAGAAAGTATGAATTTGCTAAGAGATCTCCCTTTTTCAAAGTATGAGCCTATCTACAGGAAAAAGAAACTTGTTATGAAGAAAAATAAATTACATGATTTGTGATGATTCTATCATTTTTAACTCCCAGATACTTAAAGTTCTCTTGTGTGCCACCAGGCAAGCTCATTTTTCCAGTATTTTAGTTGGTTAGGCTCATCCCAGAATAGGCTTTCTGTCTAGGACCTGCCTATACAGCATGAATCTCATTGACACATTTGAGCTAGATGTGGTTGCCCAAACTGCTGTTGCAGGAAATTTGTCAACATGGAGTAAGTACTGGGCAGCATGTATTTACCAGAAATTAAAGTCCACACTCTTAACAGAGGAAAATGTACTATATAGACACTTTTCTTTGCGTGTTACAAGTTTCAGAAGAACCTGAGGGGAAGAAACGAGTTTTGGCTTTTTGGGGGTTTTTTGTTTTGTTTTGAGACAGGGTCTTGCTCTGTAGTCCAGGCTGGTCCTGAACTCACTATGGAGACCAGGCTGGCCTTGGACTCAGGGCAGTCCTCCTGCCTCAGCCTCCGGGTGCTGGAATTACAGGCGTGCACCACCAGGCCCAGTTTATGTGGTGCTGGGGAATCGAGCTCAGGTACTTAGCACTTGACTTAGCACTTTAACCGCTGAGCCATTCCTCCAGCCCTAAGAAACCAGTTTTGAAGCTCTGATTTGAGCTTTGAAAGTGAGCATGACTGGGAAATGGTTACTGGTAAAGAAACATTAAAAGTTAGTAAGGTGCTGTGCAATTTTTAAGGTGGAGAAAGGTTATTTCATCCTGCAGGGGGAGTTTTAAATGGGAAGGAGCCAACTATATGTAAGGTTATTTAGATAGCACTAGTTAATAATTGAGGTTATCTGGATAAAGACAGATGGGTAATTTTTTATTGGTGATGTAAGAGATTGATATATCCCGAAAATATCTCATTATTTTGAAAGTTGTTTTCCTTGTGCTTTGTGAGTACACTGGGTTAAATTAACACCTGTGGGGATGAGGAAATACTAAAAAACAAGAGTCTGAAGATTGATAGTCTGCTACACTGGTGATAAAATACTGAGAGAGTTTACAAGTATTTTTGAAAATATTGTGGACCTAGAGCATTTGTTCTGAGCACCTGTACCTGTCTATTGCAGAGACACTGAAACTTTAGAATAGCCCTACAGTTTAGGGAGGATTCATTCCATTTCTTATACTTTACCATTAGGATGTTATTCTGCCTTGTCTCTTTTTAAATAGTTGATTCTCTTACCACCATAATTTGTGACACTTTTTTCTCATAGAAGCAATCCTTGGAGATTGGCTCATTCAGAGTGCTTTCAGCTTCAGCTTCAAAAGCTTTTTTAATTTGAAATGACTGATGATGGAGAAAACTGAAAAGCTCATTGCCAAAGGTTAATTGTAAAATACAGATAGGTATGAATTGTATGTGAAGCTTGTTTGCTTTCTTTCTCTGTCTTGGTGGTGTCTTGTGAAGAGATTTCTTGTAAAAGTAGTCATAAATAGTTTCTTTTGATTCCACAAATATTAATAAAGTTTAAATATGAGGAGGAATCTGTCATTATCCTGTTTTTCAAGTTTGTGGAAAGAACCCATTCTGTGACTGAATACTAGATGTTGCCAGGAAAAAACACATTGGAAAGCTCTTTATTGACAATTAGGTTTTTTTTTAAATCATATTCTCTGAAGTGTCATTTTGGTTATGTACATTGTTGTCAGATTACTCTTCTAAGCACCAGTAATCAAAGCTGATTATTCATTGACCATCATATGCTTTGTAGCAAAAGAAATGTTCATTAGGTTTGTTTGCTGTCTTTGTATTTTAGAATCTGGGTTTTTTTTTAAAGCATGCTTTAAAAATTAACTTGAATGCAAATCAGAGGGGTGTGGTAGTAAGTTATATTTCCCTTTAAAGAACATTGCAAACTATTCCCTTGAATAAAAGTACTCAATTTTAAATGTGAAATTGTACAGTCTAGCCACACATTAGAAGCTCTTAAATTCTGCACTGGTTGAAAAATGAGCTTTTTAATAGACAATGTGACTTTATTGCCAGGCCAAGTACGAAATCTTGCACCTTAGAATGACTCATATTACCAAGTAATTGTCTGTACTCAGTGATGTTTTTCATAGTTGATAATTGAATCTGCATTGTAAGCAGTTGAAGTCTATTAGGTCCCATTAACTTTATAACAACTATATGGTGTACATTTATATTTTTTTACTTTCAAAACTAAGCTGCAATAAAAAGTAGATACCTCACTCTATCTGTGTGCTGCTTAATCTATTTATTAAGATTTTCCATATAGTATGTAGAAGAGCCAGTTTCCAGGAGTCTGGAACCACAGTCTAGAGCATTGGCCCATGTGTGTGAAATGTACCCAGCTGGACTAAAATCAGTACTCAAGATGATGTTACTCTCTGGTGTTGTCTATTTTCTGATATCTCTGTATGAATTCATGTTCAAGATGTAGTAATTTGTTTTATTTACCAAAAGAGTTCTGAATGTACACTATAGAATGAAAACATCTTAAAATCTTTCGTATTACTTGTGTATCACCAGGTCGTTTATTTTATACATTTCCCTAAGGTGTTGCTTTTATACAATAAATTAGTGTGATAGTGATCATTATGAAATTACCCTAACAACATGAAAAACAAGTGTTCAGGGACTGGAAGAATGGTATAGCAGTAAAGCCCTTGCAAGGGAGAAGCCCTGAGTTCAATTCCCCAGCATGACATTAGGCTGGGTATGATCACACACTAGGGAGACTGAGGCAAGAGTATTGCCATAAGTCCAAGGCTAGCCTGAACTACAGAGCAAGACCCTGCATCAAAAAAAAAAAAAAGTTTTCTGTATAACTACTGGTTAGACACGTTTAGATACCATTACCAAAAAAGTGGGGAACAATTTTGGAAAATGCTCCTACAGTAAATAAAACTAGATCAATGTGAAAGTAATAAAAAGTTATGAATAGGGCTGGAGGAATGGCTCAGCAGTTAAAGCGCTTGCCTAGCAAGCACTTAAGTCAAGCACTAAGTACTTGAGTTCAATTCCCCAGCGCTACATAAGCTGGGCATGGTGGCCAGTGCCTGTAACCCCAGCACTCGGGTGGCTGAGGCAGCAGGATTGCCCTGAACCCAAGGCCAGAACCAACCTGGGATACAGAGTGAGACCTTGTCTCGAAAAAAAAAAAAAAGTTATGGATAACAGGAAATACAGAGAAACGCAGAAGTTTTTTTTCATGCATTATATTGGTTTAGGGAATCTGAAAATTAAATGTGTCCTTGCTGCCTTGAGTTACACCTTCTGGCCTGTGTTTCTCAAATTTGAACTCAAAAGTAGTCCTGTACATTCTGTGCCTCCCTAGATTTCCCGTTACAATTATCTCTTACAGCACTGAATATTCCTGTTGGGCACCTGGGCCTCTGCTCTTCTCAGGATAGCCCCTGGGAGCACCTGCTCTCTTTACACCACACCAGTGCCATAGTTGGCAACTAACAGAAGCTATTTACAGGATTGGCACCCAAATCTAAGATGTGTGACTTCTTTTTTGGCTTGTTCTGGTTCTTAGAAGATGTTCATTTGACTTCGTTACTTGGAAAGTCAGGTCACTATGCAGACTCGGAAATACTGCTCCAACTTGACCAGTTGGATAGGAACTTTACATCAGTGCTGGAATGGAGAATGACATGAGTGATTTTGATTAAATTCTGTTAAATTTTGTTAAATGGCAAATCGAGGAGTGGTGTTTGTGTGTTCTTTTTGTTCCGGCAGGTTATGTATTAAACAGGATAATTTTATCAGCAGCTGTAAATGAAAGCAAATATTTCTTAATCAGATGTAAAGATACATAAGAATGCCTCTTCATGAATTGTATCGCATTTCAGTTTTTTCTTTAATTTATTAGAATATTGCTTTTGAAGATGATGGAAAAATACATGGTATTCACCAGTTGAAATGACTGCTAATTTTTTTCTCTATTATATCTTTCCATTTTAAATTAATATGTATGTCACCCATGACAAAGGAAGAAAGGAAAGTCAGAGTGGGTTGGTGTACTTATGTGTCCCAAAAAGTTCACTGGAGAGTGTGGTCTTCTTGAAATATTTTTCTGACAAGTTATGGAGATGGGGGGAAGGACTGTAGAAGTTAATCATACTTTCATATGTAATGAATTAGAATAAAGGCATTAAGTTACTCACCTTTTTCTGGTTCTGGGGGTGGAACCAAGGGCCTTTACTCTTGAGCTGGATCTTCAGCCCCTTTTTATTGGAGACAGGGTAAGGTCTGCTGAGTCCCTAAGCTTCCCAGACTCAAACTTGTGATTCTTCTACCTCAGCCTCTCAGAGTGCTAGGATTACAGATGTGTACAGATGTGCCTTACCAAGCCTGGCGAAAGTTATTCAACTTTTTACCCTGTGATCCTAAGTTGATTTATGTGCAGATATTTCTCATCTGATGTCAGAAGTATTCTGAGTAACTACTGTCTTGATCCCACTTGCTCTTCTCATTCTTCTTACCCTCCAAGCCAAACTGTATGAAAAAATGTGCCTGTATTTGGTCTTTGGTCTTTTCTTCATGCTATTCAACACAGTTGACCTAATGCTTATTCAAAAATAACACTGCTCCTCTGGGAACAGTCTTTTGGGGGATGGACTGCATCCCATAAACCATTCTGTATATCCCAAATGAGCATTTGTCTAAAATGGTAGTACTACCAAGAGCAGTTTTTACCTCAGAGACATTTGTGCATCATTTTTGGAAAATAAATTGTGGTTATCATTAATAGTTCTAAATTTTGTCTAATCCTTAGATCCAATTTTGAGTTACCAGTGTTACTAAGGGATGTATGAGGATTTTTGTTAAGATTGTGTTCTTTTTAATAATTTGGCCTTTTGAGATGAAGGTACAAGTCTTTTGAAACCCTTAATAATCAGTCACTTTTTTGGAAGGTTTCATAGTATATTTGAGCACTTAGTTTTAGTTTACATACAGATATATTTCTGGCCTGATTGCTTAAGGTTTCCTTTTTACCACTGATAACTAGATAGTGTTCATCTCATCCAAAAATGGTCTCTGAATGAATTAATATTTATATAATCTTTAATGCTTTGGGATATGTGTGTTACAAAGTGATGTTAAATCATAAAGAAAAAGTAGCTACTAATGCTGTTTACAATACTTAATTGATGTGCACCTCAGGTTGTTGGCAGACCTATTGCTGCTTTTCCAGGGAATATTTAACTGCTTGAGGTGGGGGTGGGGGTACAGCTGGGATAGAAGGACTGGCTGTCAACTCAGTAGGGACTGAAACTCTATTTCTGCCCTTCAAGGGAGATTTCCAAAAGGTCTGCTTTCAAAAGAATTCAAGTTTTGTTGTGTTCTTTTGGTTCTGAGAGGCTCAGATATTAACAACATGCTGTAGCTTTCAGTTATTTGTTCTTGTTAAGTGCTGTCACTTTTACAGAGCATTGCATACGGGAGCATGGGGGAGACACGGTCCGGGTAACATGAAGGTGGTGATGCTGGCCAGGGGAAGGCGACTTGATTCTGTGGGAAGGGCTGTCGCTGACCCAACTGTCCTCTAGGTAAGCCTGTTGTTTGCAAATTCTGATTACCCAAGAGCATGATTTTGAGGTTTTATTGCCAACAGAAAATATAAATTACTATATGGGAACTTGATACCCTTTGTCCAGAGTCAAATAATGCTTAATTGAAGTAACTTCAAGGTTGAAATCTTATTATTTAGTTCATAAAAAACACATGGACAAGACTAAAACTGAATACTGGGACAAGGACTTCATTGAGTGTCATGATTCTGAAGACTTCAGCTAGGCCATTGATGGTAAACCAGTGTGCTTAACCTTGGTACACTATATTTTGAGACTGATCAATCTGGATAGAAAAATAGTATGCTGTATGTGTAAAATAGTAGGTAAGGGCACTTAAAGGAGAGGTCTCTATTTCAAAAGAAGGCTCAACTCCGTATCTATGGAAAGCAGTCTGACCAGTGATGGATATATATACTTATGTACCTAATAATATGGGGAAAAAACTAGCAAGACTTAGTTTTTTTTCAGACAGTATAGTAGAGTTTAAATTTCCAAAACTGTTCTTAAATTAAGATAAAAGTTTTGATGACTCCTTAGTGAAATAGAAAAACCAAAATATCTACACAAATACATTGGGTTGTTGGAAAAGTCAAGAAGCATTTTTGCAACAGATGACACTTTCTCATTCATTTACATATATGTTATTGCTAGGTCATTTGACAGCTGACAGTTATAGCTTTATTCTGAAAGAAAATTGAGCAATTTGGTTGCGTTTTGGAGATTTTACCACAAGTTGAAGATGGAAGACCCAACTACATTTTCTCCATATTTTGTTTTACTTCCATATAGAGAAGAACGCACGGCGAGCTTGTGAAAAGTTGCCACAAGTCCTCTACAAGAACATCAGTGTCTGATGGTTCACAAAATTCTGTGCTGGTCATTTTGATCTCAGTGATGCTCTTTGGTCAGAGAGGGCCATCAAGGTTGATGACAACAAAGTAAAGGCATGACTTAGTCAAACCTACATTACACAGCATGAGAGCCTGTAAAAGCACTGAAAGTCTATCATCCAAGTGTTCACAACTACCCAAAGAAGCTCAGAGACATAAACAAGTCTGATTTGGATTCCTCACAAACTCAAAGAAGTTATTTGGTGTATAACGTCTATGATATGCTTATTAAATATAAGGGAAAGAATTTTGTTTTTGAAGTGACTGATCACTGATGATAAGAGTGGATTTTTTACAACAGAAACTTTTATACAAATAGTCTTGGTTCTAGCATGATGGTTTGCCACAAATATCTTCAAAGCAGACATTCATCAGATAAAGGTTGAGCTCTCAGTATACTGGAATTTTTATTTATTTATTTATTTATTTTTTTTTTTTTTTTTTTGGAAACAGAGTCCCACACTGTAGCCCAGGCTGGTCCTGAACTCACTGTGGAACCCAGGCTTGTCTTGGACTCATCTTAATCCTCCTGTCTCAGCCTCCCAAATTCTGGGAGTACAGGCATGCACCGCCATGCCCAGCTTACATGGTCCTGGGGAATCAAGTACTTAGCACTTGTTAAAGCGCACAAGCGCTTTAACCACTGAACCATTCCTCCAGCCCCTGTAGTAGAATTTTCAAAGTGTTACGTATTTTAAGCTCCTACCAAGGAACCAGGCAATCAGTTCAAAGGTGTACTGTCAGCAATTGAAGAATTTAAACAAATTCATCATCCAGAAACATTATTACTAGAAGTTGTATTCTGTCATGACAAGGTGAGATCACACACAAGTTTGATCAGTCAGAAATTGGAGCTTGGATGGGATGTGTTGCCATACCCACCATACTAGCCAGATCTTGCGATGTCAGATTTGCACTTGTTTTGCTGTCTTCAAAACTTAAGCAGTATACATGCATTTCAGGAGAGGCATTAAATCAGCACCTTGTTTAGTTTTTTACCGATAAAGACAGGTCTTTTTATGAAGGAGGAATTACGAAGTTTACTGAAAGGTGGCAGCAAAAGGTCATGTTACAAAACAGGCAGTGTATCATAGATCTTTGTTTTTATAAATAAATGACCTTTGAAAAACATAAAACGTTACAACTTTTCTGACATCTCAGTATTATAAAACATAACCAACAAGTGGTGAGAGTTTTGCTAATAGAACAACTTCAGATTGATTTAAATTGGATGTAGTAAAAACTCTTTTAAAAAAGTAAATGTAGGCTGTTTTCAGAGAAGTTAGATTCTTGCAGCTAGTTACCCCAAATTCTAAATCATGGATATCAGCTATGAAAGTTGAATTTGAAATTTGATTTCATTGCAGTTTCACCGACAACACAGTAGGCAGATCCCAAATCAGTTTGTGGGCTGCTTGGGGTGGGAGCAGGTATCAAAGGCAACTTCATGTTTGTATCTGGAAATAATTAAGTCCTAATCTGGAATATGTTCTTGTGCAGATTTGAGTATGAGCACAGTTGAAGAGGATTCTGACACAGTAACAGTAGAAACTGTGAACTCTGTGACACTGACTCAGGATACAGACGGGACCCTCATTCTTCATTGCCCTCAGAATGGTAGGAGAACTTGTTGACACACAATTTTGAGTAGGGATTTCTGAATTTTCTTTGTCACCTGTCATCCAGAAAGACTATAGATAGAGTAGAAAAGATTATCTTTGGATCATGAATCTTAAATCATGATTTTTATATCTTAAAATTAACATAAATTGTAGTGTTAGTTGATTAGGTAGCTGTTTTGTAAATATAATTTTGTTGAATTCTTAGAGTTTGTAGAGGAACTATTTTTTATTCCATTTTCATGCCAGCAGTAATTTTATAAAACTGCTTATGATTAATCATGTGTGATGAATTAAGATTCAAAAGTCTTGAGGTATCTGAATTCATTCCTTCTTATGTATTCATTATTCATATTTATTTTGCTCCTAAGTTCATCTTCACTAATCTACAGTGCCTTCTCTCTTCACTATGTAAAATTTCTGAGTTACTTCATTCAAACTTGTGGATTTCTTTTTTTGTTGTTTGTTTTACAGTACCTGAGACTGAACTCAGAGCCTGCGTGCTCAGCTACATCTCCATCTGTTCTTTATTTTTTATTGTGAGACAGGCTGTCCTTAAGTTGCCCAAGGTCTGCTTGAACTTGTGATGTTGCTGCTTCAGCCTCCCCAAGGGATTACAAGAGTGAGCCACTGTGCCCTACAAAACTTAATGTTTTAAGTAGCACCAGCCTATTAAGATAACTCAAACATCCTTACTCTGAATTCCAAATTCCAATTTTTATTTATTTATTTATTTATTTATTTAATTTTTGAGACAGTCTTGCTCTGTAGGCTAGGCCAGTCCTGAATTCACTATGGAGCCCAGGGTAGCATCAATATCATGGCAATGCTATTCCTCCAGCCCCAAATTTTTGTTGTTGTTGTTGTTGTTGTTGTTGTTGATTTGTTTGTTCTAATTCTGTGAGCCAGTCTTGCTAAGTTGCCTAGGCTGGCCTGATATTTACAATCCTTTGCCTCAGCTTCCCAAAGTGCTGGAACTATAGGCATGCTTTACTACCCATGGCTCTCAAATTTCACATATCCCAAGTAATTCTTTCACAAACTTCCTAAACCTACTACTTCTTACTTAGTATCACAAATGATAAATATAGTTAAAAATAAATTCTTTCATCTCAAAGTCATTCTGTGATGAAGTCTTGTTGATACAAAGTTTTTTAAATGCATCCTTTTAAAAGTTTATCAGTGTATGTTTGCAGTACACAATAATTACATTTATTTTGGGGAACTGACACATCTACATGCCACATATTGATACTTTTCTGTCCCTATCTTCCTCTATACTCTGCTCTCCCCTTTCCCCAGTGTCCCCTCTCATCTCCACAGTCTTCGTCCTGTCATTTTTGTTTTGTTCTTAGGTTTTGGATTTCTCAGAGAAGCCGTGCACTATTTAACCTTCTGATTCTGATTTATTTCACTTGGTGTTATGATTTCAAAATCCATACATTTTACTAAAAATTACTCATCTATATGTAGTTGAGTTCTCCACTCTGGATACATAGCACATTTTCTTTATTCATTCCTATATTGAGAGGCATATAACTGTTCTCATAACTTAGCTATTGTGAATCTTGCTGCTATAAACATGGGTATGGATGTGTTGCTATAATATATTGACTTTAACTCTTTTGGGAAGATAGCCAGAGACATGGTTGCGTCATATGGGATTTCTGATTTAGTTTTTTGAGGAATTTCCATACTGTTTTTCATCATGGTTGTACTAGTTTACATTGTCACCAACAAAATAAAAATTGGTTGTAATGTCCAATAGCTTAAGGTTTTTGAAAGCATAACATCGCTTCCTCTGTCAGAAAAAAAAAATTATAATTTTCCTGACTTCCTTTCCCCCTCTTCCCCCACCAAGTTTCAGATAACCTCTTTCAGGCATCTTTTCCATACCTCCATCTTAAATTAAATACACTCATAACAGCCTCTTCATTTCACCTTTAAAGCTCTTACTACATTACTCTGGAATTAGGGGTTTAATCATCTCACCATCTGAAAGTTCTTTGACAGAGTAGCCTTAATTCTTTTGTTCACAATACTTAGAGCATGGGAGGCAGATGGTAAATATTTGTTACCAGCCCCTGTCTGTGTATGTGGAATTATTTGAAAAGCAAGGTGGTTTCAAAGGTGGGAGCTGAAATTGTAGTAGGCTGGAGAAAAGTGACTATTAAGTCCTGTGTTTACAATTGGATTTAGTTAAATGAGCCAATGGGAAGAAAAATTGAAGAATCATTACTAGTTGAGATTTTTTTTTCTGCATTACATAGAATTTTTTAAATTGTTGTTTGGTTAATTTTTTTTTCCTTCCATTAGAAGCTGATGAAGTAGACTCAGAAGATAGTACTGAGCCTCCACATAAGAGGCTGTGTTTGTCCTCTGAGGATGATCAGAGTATTGACGATTCTGCTCCTTGCATATCAGTTGTTGCGCTCCCACGTAAGTCACTTACTAAAAATGTAGGATTCCTCTTTAAAATAGAATTTTAGCTTATAAGAGATTGAACCAACATTGCTAGGTAGACTTGAATTTGTCACTTGTCATG
This sequence comes from Ctenodactylus gundi, assembly GCA_004027205.1. Taxonomy (NCBI): domain Eukaryota; kingdom Metazoa; phylum Chordata; class Mammalia; order Rodentia; family Ctenodactylidae; genus Ctenodactylus; species Ctenodactylus gundi. The sequence continues at coordinate 712,287 of PVKB01000305.1, read as the reverse complement.
TAATCAAAAGTCTTTTTTAAGTAATATCTAGTGTTATTATTTAATGTGCCAGGAATAGTTTTGCATGCTTATAATATATTGCCTAACTTAAATTTCTCAGCATCTAAAAAATTCTGTACCATTTGTAGGCTCCAAAGGTATCTTTTCAGAGAGTTTTTTGCTGATGGCACTGTCTCCCATGTACCTTTTTTAAATGTACAATACATCATTGCTTTGTTTTTATGAATAGAGTAAAATTTTAGCAGTAGTGCTATGTATCTATAATCCCAGCATTCTGGGAGGCTGAGTTTGAGACCCTCCCAGGCAGTTAACAATTTAGTGAGACCCTATTTCAAGAAACGTAAGAGGGGTTAGGGAGCTAGGTATATAGTTTAAGGCCTTGGGTTCAATCTTAGTATCACAAGAGGTTTTTTTCACATCCTCCCAAGAGTGTATTTAACCTGAGTAAGAAAGCATGGTTTACAATAGGTACTAGTATTAGTATTATCCTTGTCCTGTGAATTAGGAAGCTGTGAAGACTGTTTAGGTGCAGTAACTGTTTTAAGATCATTCTGGTTCCAGTAGTACATGCTCTTAACGCCATGCTATACTGCCTCTTAAATGTGGTACATGGATGAATTAATTTATTCCGAGTAAAAATGGTCTTTGTAAAATTTTTGTTTATTTTTGCATTGCTGGAGCTCAAACCCTATACTTTCGTATAGTAGCTAAGCATTCTACCACTGAGCAACATCCCTAAGCCCCAAATATCTTAACATACTCCAAGATCACCTAGATCAGCCAGTGGTTTAGAGCTGTCTGTTTTGCAACTAGGAACTGGTTTTAAGGAAAACAGCTTTTTCTTGGTCGAATATGGGTAATGGGAGCATCTGTAAGTATAGATGAAGCTTATACACTGGCCTGCTGTTCATCTGTTACTATGTAACCCTGTACCTTACAGGCCACAGATCAGTAGTGATTGGAGCCCAGGTAGCTCTTTAGAAGAGTATACTAAATTCTAGGGGATATACACTGTTTCTGGTGGAATAATATCACTGGGGAAAGTCTATAACATACCAATTGCAGCATTAGATTGCATTTTCTGATTTGCTTACTAAAGAATAGAGAATCCTGCTAAACAGGGTGGTAACCTTAACAGAGTCAGTGTAGATGCTCTACACCCTGGCCAAGGGTAGACAGTTGACTGCTAGTGGCGCTCTTAGCACAGAGCAGAAGTTTACAAAATTAAATCTCCATTTCATAGAAGAAACAAAGACTAGGATTTTAGCATGGAAAATCATAATTTAACAAGTAGGTATGTCCAGTGCATTTAGAATTGTTTGTTGGGCAAGTACTTTGCCACAGAGTTATTTCCTTGGCCTATTTACCTATTAAATTGAACAAAAAAGAAACCATTTTATTTTGATACCACATTTATCTAAAAAACTGTTTATTTTGCTTCTAGATACAAACATAGTAAACATAGCTTTTTTTTTTTTGTAAGGACAGCATTTTTTCCAATTAAATGATATCTCTTCGTAATGGTGATTCATATATATTTTCAGCTCTTTTCTCATTTGACTGTCATTCCTGTTGTTACTCATTTTAGAAGCTTGGTTGACCTAGCTATGTCCATATGATTCTATGTGGATATCTTACAAAGTAGAATTTTTGAGTGATTTTTGGTCATTTTGTTTAGTTAGAGTGCCCTCTTCATGACCGTATATTCAGACTGTACTTGGAACTTTGTTTTGTTGGATGGTATTAAACTGAATCTTTCACATCTTTATTTATTTAGCTAAGCTAATATAGCTGTGTTAGCGTATGAGCTGCTTGATTGTGTTCACAGCAATATCATGTGGCGAACACAGTCTGTAGGCTAATATTGAGTATTAAGATTAAGTTTTTTAAAATGTGAGCTCAAGGTATTTATTTATATGTTCTCTGAATTTATAAAAAGTGTCTCGACATAATTAATGAAAGAAAGTTTCTGTGAACTTACCCACTTTCAGCCCCCAGAAGCAGCTGAGTACTTCTGCTCACTTACCCTTGGCTTTTAGGAGAAGTTGCGCAACCCACTCTGAGCAGCTCAGCCCACTGAGGCTGGGGGAGGCACCTAGGTGACTCTACCTACCCATGACCCCAGGAGGCAGACAGGCAGTCCCTTGAGACCCTAAGAAAATACCTACACATGCTTAGGTCACTGGTAGGCTTACTGTTCTTGTGCCTACCAGAGAGCCTGATCTTCAAGTGGCCCTCTGTCACTTAAAAAGCACCATGTTCCTGTTCTTGATGTTGCTTTGTGTTGTACATCCATGGGCCTGCTAGAATGGTCCTGCCTAGCCATTCCTCAGAAACTGTCTTCCATGGTAGTGGTACTTTGTCTACACAGGTCCAGGAGAGCCCTGCCCTACACAATCTGCAGAGACTGACGTATGGTGCACCATACCCAAAGCTGCTGCCAAACCAGCACCAGCTAAGCTGCGTCTCAGGTGGAGTAGTCCCATGAACCTTAGCAGCCTAGGCCACCAAGGCATCAACACTCATTCCAAACACCACACTGCTGCACTCACCTAGCACCACAGCCAAAGTAGCCCACCCAACCCACATCCAGAACACATGTCCATGAGAAACTTTTATTCTACCAATACCAGCAAATAAAATTAATAGATATAACTGATCCACCAGATATATACATATGAACGTAGGATACAAGTGTGAAAAAGCAAGGTAACATGATACCCCAAAAAGGGCATTTACAAAAGAAATTGACAAATTGCTCAGAAAAGAATTTGAAACGATGGCTTGAAGGAAAATCAACCTGATGAAAGAGAAGATAATTCAGACAATTCAACAAAATTAAGGAAATAATACATGATCTAAATGAGAAATTCAGCAGACTGATAGCAGGTTTTTTTTTAAAAAAAACTTGGAGCTAAAGAATTCAAAAAAAAATTTAAAAATATGTTGAAAGCCTTAACAGACTATGTCAACCAGAAGAAAAAAATTCTGAGCTGGAAATAGGTATTTAGAAATAACCTTAACCCCTACCTCCACCCCCCCCCCCCACACACACACACACACACAAAAGAAGAAAAATAGCAAATGCCTGAGACTTATGGGTGTTATTAAACAAAAACGTATATGTATAGGTATTCTAGGAAAAGAGAAGGGGATAAAGTATAGAAAACCTACTCAAGATAACAGCTGAAATTTTTCTGAGCCTCGGGAAAGATACATACCTAGGTTTAGGAATCTTAAAGGATCCTAAAAAATTCAACTATAGAAGGTTCTTTATGAGTTATATTACTTTTGTTGAACTGTTGGAAGTCCATGATAAAGTAGAAATTCTCATTTTAAAAAGGAAAACACTAAGTCACACAGAAAGAGACTTAACGAATTCTCAGCAGGAACTTTGTAGGCCAGAACAGATGGGTTGTGCTGAATGTCCTGAAATAAGAAATGTCTGCTAAGAATACTACATCAACAAGGCTATCCTTCAGAAATATCTCCAATAGTCCTTCCCCAGACAAGCAAAACCTGAGAGAATTCATCATCCTTGAGCCAATTTATAAAAAATGCTTCTAGAATTTCATGACTAGACACAACAAAAGGACAGTAATTACCATGAAAATAAATGAAAGTATAAAACTCTCTAGTAGGACAGATACAAGAAAAGTATAATTTAAAGTTGTCGATATGAAAACTTCCAAACCATAAAGATGAGTGAAGCAAACAAGAACAAACTATATACAATGGTAGAAAAAAAATTATTTTACTTATTGTTAGAAATCTTGAGTACAGATCGGTTCAATTTCTCAGGGCATTTAGACTGGCAAAATGGAAGTTCCAATGATATGCTCGTTATAAATAAGGTCACATCACTGATCAACATATCCAGGGACTGAAAATGAAGGAATGGGAAGAGAGATTCCATACAAATGGAAACAAAAAACTATTGAATTGTTATCATTTGGATCTGAAATGTCCCCCAAAAATCTGATGTTTGGAAGGTGATTCAATCAAGGGAGTTAATCTATTGAATTCCTGTGCTGTGGAGAGGTGGGCCCTGGTCAGAGGGGCTAGATCCCTAGGACGTGACCGGAAGAGTATAAGCTAGCTCTTCCCTTTCTCTCTTACTCTGCTTCCTTTCTGCCATGATCCCATAGCATCTCATGAATAGATTTTCTCCAGCTAGGCCTTTTCACAGAGCTTTTCGCCATTGCCAGTTGAATATAAGTGGTCTGAGACCTCCTGAAATTGTTACCTAAAATAAACTTTTCCTCCTGTAAGTTGTGGGCATCAGGAATTGTGTGTAGGAATGAAAAGGTAACTAAGATAATGGAGGTAGCTATAAAATATGATACACTTCAAGTCAGAACCTGAAAAAAGACACAGAGAAGGTCACTGAAGAGGAAATAATTGTAAATATACATGTGCCTGTTGCCACAGCATCCCATTTTATAAAGCAGATGTTAAACCTAAAGGAAACAAGGTAAATGGCAATACCACAATTGGGATTTCAGCACTCTGCTTTCATCAGTAGATAGCCTGGGCAGAAAACAGAAATAAGACATGAAGCTGCTGTAACCCACATGGATCTTACTGACATTTATAGAATGTTTCACCGAGCAGTGGAAGAATACACATTCTTAACACCAGCACATGGCATGTTCACCAGGAGGAACTATCAGCCACAAAACAGTGCTCCAAAATTTCAGAAGGTAAAACACATTTTTGTCCATAATGCAATAAAACGTAATCAATAAAGGAACTACAGAATTTAATCAAATACATGGTAATTGAAATGCTCTTGAATGAACAAATGGGTCAGTGAAAAAATCAAAAGGAAAATTTAAATATCCCCTGAAATAAATAAGCCAAACAAAAAATCTGCACAAGATTTTTCCGAAGAATGGAATGATACACAAAATACAAGAACAGAATTCTGGACAAGGTGACAGCCAGGTGGGATTCCTTGGCTGTCCTCAAAGGCTCATAAAAAGGTGACATACATTTGAAAAACTGTCTGTTCTACTTAGCTTGGAGAGGGAAGAGAGCACCAGGAATTAAAAAGAGACAAAATGGGAAAAGTTGAAACACTTCAAAAAAGGTTCAGAAATTGAAGAGCACACAAGCCCAGGAAGCTGCACTAGGCTGCCTGGGAAGGGCAAGCAGCTGCAGCCAAGAGGTAAGCTGGAGCCAGTAACCATGAGAGTTAACACAAGCCAGCAGCTCCTGTGTGTATTGAAAATTTATTGTGAGCTTGCCCTCCGAAGGTCTCCCTGCAGCTCAGCACACCATCTCGGAAGAAGCAGTTCTTGGCATTGCCATACTAGGAAGTAACGTAAACGGACATTTTGAAGAGCGCCTAAGTCCAAACTGTTTTGGGTAAAGGAACACACAAAAGAGTCATACACTAGGGATTTTGGGGGGCATTTTAACTGTGCCCAGGAAGGAGTGGGCACAAGAGACAGTTACAAAGTAACACACCACCAGCCTCCTAAACACTTAAGGCCATACCAAGGGCAGGCCACAGAGGGAAGAGAGACCCACCCATGGAAGGGCTTTTTGTCCACACAGATGGGAGAGGTTTGCTGGGGGTGCTGGGAGTGAACAACCTGGCTATCATACAGGTCTCTTCATTGCTTCTCCCAGCACAGAAAGCAGAGGTCTTTATATTCCACCCTCCCACCCTCATATGTTCAGAGAAACATCTTTGGGTTGGCCATTATGTTGAAGTCCTTCAGGAAAGACACATTTCTGGATTCAGGCATGGGAAGGGATCATATCTCATCAGTGAGCTCAAAAGCAGCAGATTGAGCAGGGAAGCAGCTGACCGGTCAGTTGCTACTCTTTCTCTCACCTGTCTGATAGACAGTTGTTATACCATAGGACAAGGGAAAGGACTACTTGTCGCAATAACTCAGTGCAGTGAATATCCTTAGATTCTTGGGCTCATCTCAGTTATTCCTTTTAGACAGTTTTGTTTTGTTTTGTTTTGTTTTGTTTTGTTTTGTTTTGTTTTTGTAAGTTTAACTGATCTGTTCTACAATCCTTAGCAATAGAATCATTACAATCATGAGAAGACAAGGCAATCGGATTCCTGCGGAAATGTCTTGAGTCCCCAGAAGCTAGTATCACGGGTCCTAAAATGATGGAAGTGATAGGAAAGGAACTCAGAAGACAATTGGATCAGGTGAATAGTCAATGCAAACAAGATACACTAAAATGCAAGAAATGATTAGTAAGATTAAAGATGTACTTTCTAGGCAAATAATGGTCTTACTGAGTTGATAGAAGACACAAAAGGCCAGCAGAGGTGATGCAAGATATGAAGAAATGTGTTGATATAGAAAGAGGAAAATCTGAAATCAAGGGCATATGAAAAATTCAGGTGAAAGCAGGGTAAACTAGCTTAAAAATTATGAGGACAGAGTGTCAGACTTTGAAGACAAGGTTTAAAAACTGCATTCGGGGCAGTCTGAAAACAAGACAACTGGAATGTAATGGCTGCTGGATTACTCAAAAGAGAACCTTAGAGTTATGGATGTGAGGGTGTATTAGCTTGATTTCTTTCAAACACATAATTTACAGATTCTATCACAAAAGCATCTATTAGGAAGGCTTACAAGTCCAAGGATAGAGTTAGTCTGAGATGGCTGCTGAGCTATGAAGTAGATATCCTGTCCAGCACTGCGGGACAGATGGTGAGCTGAGGGTCTGCTGTAGATCTCGGGTGAAGACTGACGCCTGAAGATCGGCAACTGAAGACCAGCGATGGGCAGACAGGCACGAGTCAAGAGTGGAGCAAATCTGTGCTGAAGATCTGCGGCATGCAGCAGTTCGGTGTCCGTAGACAATTGCAAAGGCAAAAGCCTTCCCAGAGGAAGAAGCTGTAACCATCTTCCCTCTTACTTCCTTTTATACCCTTGGAGTTCCAGTTGGCCCTCCTACATCCTAGTGGGTTCTCATCTCTCATTGGTCAACCCACAAATGACTCGCACTCTAATCCAGACCAGTTCTTGATCCCCAATCTAGGGTGGCTCACAAATCTTAAATTCTAATGGAGGTGTGGTTCCTAATTACCTCAAGTTGGCATAATCTCTTCGACGGTCACAGAGGGAAAGAGCAAAAGACAACAAAAGGTAAAAAGGATTTATTCACTGAAATGGCCAAAAATTTTCCAAATCAGGGAAAAGAAGTTAAGGTAAAAGAGACATATCTTGCCTGGAGGTAAACCTTGCCATATCACATCATAATCAAACTTTCAGAAATTTAACAGAAAATATTAAAAGCAATAAAATAGAAACAGACATTATCAAGGCAAGCCCATCTGAATAACTACAGATTTCTCAATGCAAATCTTAAAGACCAAGAGAACTTGGAACAAAATCTTTCTTCCAGGCTTTAAAAGAAAGCAAATACCAACCCAGATTATTGTATCTGGCAAAATCATCTCTGAAAATTGAAGAAGTAAAAAATTTCAACAATAAAGGGATCTTAAAGAGATTTGCAATGGCTAGAGCGGCATTGCAGAAAATAATTGAGAAATATCTTAAGAGGCAGAAAAAGACCAGCATCAAAGAACTCAGAGGAAAAGAAACATTGAAAGGGGAAATGTAACAAAAAGGAAAACGACACCTAAAAAACAAGACAAGGACAGGGCTCAGGATGTATCTTGAAAGAATACCTCTCAATTCTACTAGTCGTAACGCCCTAGTCAGAAGACACAGACTGGCTGACTGGATCAGGAAAAAAACAAGACCCAACCATTTATCTGCAGAAGACATACTTCACTCACAAACAAGCAAACAGTTTGAAAGTAATAGGATAAAAGTTAATACTCCATGCTTCTGGAGCCTGAAAACAACCAGGAGTAGCTCTTCTGTTCTCAGATACAGAAGATTTTAAACTGAAAGGGGTCAGAAGAAACAAAGCAGGACACTACCTACTGGTAAAAGGAACAATTCAGTAGGTAGAGCTCACAGTTGTAAACATAGGTATCTGGTGTTTGTGAATCCAGCTTCATAAAATGGAAATTTCTGGACAGGAAAGGTCAGCTAGACCTTGAATACAATCACGTAGGATTCTTTAATACCCTACTGTCACAGTAGTTCAAATGGATAAAAAAAAAAATCAACATAAAAATATCAGGGCTAAACTACACCATGGAACAAATGGACTTAACAGATATCTAAGAGTGTCCCATCCAAAATAGACCATATCCTTGGACATGACATATAAAACATTCGTAAGTAAATTTAAAAAAATTAAATCTTTGCATATTTTCGTAGTAGAATGAAACTAGAAATCAGCAGCTAAAGAAACTACAGAAACCATACATTACTAAACAAGTAGTGGATCACAGAAGAAACCAGGCAAGAAATCAAAAACTTCTAACGTTAAGTGATAATGAAAGCACATCTGTGGGACACAACATAAACAGTACTTTGAGGGAAATTTATAGTAATGGATGCACATATGAAAAATAGCAATCCCAAATAACCTAATGATGTAGCTCAGAGTCCTAGAGAAATAAGGACAGGCCAAATTAAGAAGGAGTAGAGGGAAATTACAGGCATCAGAGGTGGAGATTAATGAAATTGACACTAAAGAAAAGGATTCAAAAGGCCAAATCAAAGAATTGATTGTTGAAACAGATAAACAAGATTGATAAATCCCTAGCCAAACTCACTCAGAGAGGGAAAGAAAAAACTTTTGTCTATGAATTTAGAAATGAGAACGGTGAAATCATAACCGACATTGCTGAAATCCACAGGATTATAAGACATATTTGAAAATTTATACTCAGGTGAAATTGATAAATTCCTAGATACATGTGAGGTACCAAAATTGAACCAAGATAATAGAAAAATACTGAGCAAAATGAAATTAAGCCAGTAATAAGGTGTACCAAAAATGAAAAACCCAAGACATAATGGATTCACCATTGAATTTTATCAGAACTTCAGGGTAGAGTTAGCACCAATGCTTTTCAAACTTTTGCATGAAATTGAAAGAGAAGGAACACTGCCAGATTACTTCCTGGAATCTGACATCGCCCTGTTCCCAATACTGGATAAAGACCCAGCAAAAAATAAAACGACAAGCCAGTTTCAGCTGTCTTACTGTCAATGACAGGACCAGAACACACACTGGATAAAAGATGACCTCTCTAACAAATGGTGCTGGGAAAACTGATTAACTACATGCAGAAGGATAAAACTAGACCCACATCTTCCACAACATAACAAAATCAGATTAAAGTGAATCAGAAACCTACTAAGGCAGAAACACTGAGAGGTAAATTAGGCAAAACCCTTGAAAGATAACAGGCTTAGGCAAGGACTTTCTCAATAAAACACTTAATACATAGGAAATAACACAAAGCATCATCAAATGGAATTATCCCAAAAACTACACAGCAAAAAAAGAACCAAAAATACTGATCAAAAAGTGGACAACTGAAATGAATAGACACTTCTCAGGAAAGATACAAATGGTCAAATCAAAACAACACTGATGTTACATCTGACCCCACTAAGAATGGTTATTATCAAGAAGTCAAAAAAAATAAGTTCTGGTGAGGTTGTGGGGAAAAGGAACTCTCCTACATTGTGGGTGTGACTATAAACTGATGCAGCCATTATGGAAAGCAGATTTTTCTTCAAAACTGAAAATAGATACCCAAATTGACTCAGGTATACCGCTTGTGGGTATCTTCTCAAAAGAGCGAAAGTCTTTGCCCAGTAGTGGTGTATGCATACCCATGTTCATAACAGGACAACTTAAAATAGCTAAATCATGGAAGCACCAAATACGTCCATCAACACATAAGTTGATGTACATGATGTTACATTTGCACAGTGGAGAACTACTCTGCTATAAAGAAAGATAAGTTTGAATCATTTGCAGAAAAGTAGTTGCACCGTGAGACATCGGGCATAGCAAAATGAATCAGACACAGAAGGTTACACGTTGTGTGTTTCTTTAATATGAGAAAAACAACCCATCAAAAAATTAAAGAGATGGAAGAAAACAGGAAGATAGACTTTGTGGAAAGAGAATGTGAGGTGAGGTGTGAAAGGAGGGAAGGGAAGACAAATGATGAAGATGTGATAGGCATGTGTGCCAATTTTCAAGCTGATTGTTAGCATTCTGTATTGTAAATACTAATTTTGATAGATAAAATGAAGAACACACTAAACCCACAATTTGTGGAAATGCAGTTCAAGAGAAAACATTGAAATAGAAATGAGTGAAATGGAGAACAAAAAGACAATACAAAATATCAGCAAAGTCACAGTTGTCTTTTTGAAAAGATAAAATGGCAAACCTTCAGGTAAGAGACATAAATGAAAATAAGAGACATTATAAATGAAACTTAAATACAACATACTACTCAGGACAACTATATTACAACAGTTATATGCCAGTAAACGAAAAAAGCAAATAAAGTATATATAGAGCCTATCAAAATTAAGCTATGAAGGCATAGAAAATCTAAATAGACCAATAATGAATAGCATGATTAAGATATCAGAGCCCCATTAAAATAGCTATAATCAAAAAGATGAAAATAGCACAATGCCTACAAGGATGCAAAAGGGAAACTCATGCACTCTCTGTGGGATATAAGCTAGTGTAACCATTGTGGAAAACAGAGGAAGAGCAGACCTGCCATCCATGCATAGGAGCTGTCCAGTTGGCCAGGTGTGTTTCCCAGGGAAATGAGGTGGGTGAATTGAAGACTCCCACATTCCCTATGTCTTTTGAAGCACTGTTGACAGGAGCTAGGTTTTGGAGTTGACCTTGTCCATCGCAGACAAGGAAAAACACATGTATCCAACTGGAATGTTCCATGATGGAACTGAGACTGTTTCTTTGATTCAAGTAAGCCAGGCACAAAAAGACAGGCACTGACCATTCCTACTCTGGGAAGTAAAAAGGGTTGATCTCATAGAAGCAACAGATGGGAATGGTGGTTGCTGAAGGAAGGGAACGGGGTTGGAGGGAAACTGAGGAAGATATTCAGGTGCAGTTACATGGAAGGTTGGTTCTCACATTCTAGTGGGTCAGCTGCCTCTTAACAGTCACACATTTTGTGAAACAGGAATGGAGGGGGGCTTGAGAGTTCCTAGTGCAGGGAAGAGTTGATATTTGAGAAGATAAATGTAGGTTGCCTGGTTTGATCATTGTATATCTCATAGATATTTTAAAAATAATTAGATCCTGCCATTTTCATTCTGGAAATGAATTATTGTTTCTTGAAGTTACAGAAAATGATCAGAGCTTTGAGGTGACCATGACCGCAACCACAGAGGTGGCAGAGGATGAGATTGCCGAGGGAACTGTGACACAGATCCAGGTATAGTATACCTGGCAGTGGTCCGCAGGATTGTCCTTACCATCCTAATGGGAACGTGTTCTGACAGCAAAGCACCTCGGGGTGGAGGTGAGATGTACACGTCCTTCAGACTTCCTGTGCCTACACAGGGGTAAGCGACGGTAACTTGATTTGTTGCGTGGTCCGTGTCTACTGGAACAGTAACTGAGGTATGCGCAGTCACTGTGTATATGACCTGATCTGCTAGCAGCAGTGAGTATGGGAATACGCTTTCTTCTGAGATACATTGGATCATATGAGACATTGGATAGTAATTTAGCCTTGTTATTTGTGAATTTTGTCTTTTATAAGCCCTAAGTTCTGCCAAAGTACACAGCATTTTTTGCTCTCTTATTCTGAAGTTTAAATCTGTTACTTATAACTTTATTTTTGACTGATTGTGTGCCCTTTTAGTATTGTCCTTGCTTCATCTCTAAGTAAGATATTTTTGAAGTAATAGAGCTTTTGTCAGATTTTTATGTTACATATCACAATGCAAGATGGTATGTAGCACTTACCAAGGACTGAGACCTTCTTCTATACCAGGAATCTTTTGTTATAACAGACTTAACAGTAGGTCCAAAATCCCAGTGTTTCCCAAGGAGTGAGTCTCAGATGTGAATGAGACAACCTTGAGTCAAGCCTCACAGTTCACCATGTTCATGACGATCTGGACAGAAAAGTTTTGAAGCTCCCCAAAGCAACAGAACCTATATTTCCTTAAAACTGTCATCCCAAAGTTACTCCACATTGAAAGATGATGTAGTCTTAGTTTTTTTGATCATAGTAAAAATAACTGTACATATATATGTGATTTGCTTTACAGTGTGATCATTGTAAGGGCAGTGACATTATTAGTCTATTATAAAAACGAATTACAAGTTTTTATCTCTTGCATGTTGGCAAAGAGGCAGTGAGTTATGTTAACGTTACTACAATTTTAACGAGTGAAAAACTTATAGTAATAATTTTTAATGTTTGTTTAATAAGTTAACATTAGGTTATAGATGGAAAACCAGCAATAATTTTAAAAATTTGGAAATTACCTACTTCTTACTATATTTTTTTTTGCTGTGTATCAGGTTTATTCCTTTAACCTAAGGTGGTTTTGAAAAATAATGAAAAGCTATAAAAAGTGTCAGTATATTATTTGAGATTTTTAGAGGTCTTGAATGGATTAAAAACTATTTCTAAGTCCTTTATGTACTGTAGACAGGAAATTCTGCAGTTAACTTTCAAACCAATAGCATATTAAAAATAAGAGCATACTAAATAATTTTAAGATTTATGCTTTATAGTAATGGAACCTTGGGCAAAATAATAGAGAAATCTATTACCTACATGTGGACAGGCATCCTTTAATATAACTAATTCTTCACTCAGTGAACTCACTTGTTAGTGGCAGTGTTAAGTATCACTTTAACCACTTAATTACTTGATATCTGTTCTGTGTGCGTAAAATGAACAGGCTTATTCCTAGGATGTATGGAACAGGCACTGTTAAAATTTCAGGCACAGTTTGAGATGGTAATTTGGTTCCCTTATCCACCTGAGTAAGATACCATGTAAGAATATTTTCTGTATTACTGTTTTTCAGAAGTGTGTACTGAGCCAAGGTCAAAAAAAGTCATGTATTTCACCCTTTACAAATGACACTCCTATGTCACATCTTAAAAAGTTGTGATTGACAGGATCCAAGGGTCTTAAGACATCTTCTAGTCTGTCTCAGTTTTTATTCATAAATGCTGAGTCAAAAAACCTTCTAAAACAAGAAAATATAAATAACATGGCTGGAAACCTTTTAGACTTGTCCCAGTGATTCCTAGCTTGATTTATAAACACTTCTGTAAAGGCAATGAATTAACCACCAGGTAATAAAATTTAGCAACAAGAGATAGGTTTCTTCTCTTGTGAATTTTTGTTCACTAGTGGCTTATCTCTTTCAAGTAAGATGGGCATCATGTCTCTTCATATTGTATGTGCAATTTCTGCTTATTCAAGAAATTGTCCTTTCTTTCTAGCCAGTGGCAAAACTTAGTACTTTGAGGCAGAAGCTTAAGTTGAATGGAGTGGCTCCTAGACATAAGACTGTTCCCTAGGATGGCTTATGCCTGACCGTGTACCATTGCAGCATCTTCCTCATTTGTGTTCTAGCTCCCATTAGGCCACTGACAGCTCTGTTATTGGAAGCAATTTTGGTCTTGTAAGATTTGTTAGACTATGTATATCTAGTTGAAAATGTACCCAGCAGCATTGCACAAAAAATTTGGCTGCAGTAAGTGTCAGAAACATAAAATTCTTGGAGAGAGGAAGATACATTAAGCAAGCTATGAATCAGCACTAGAAACTGGCTAAACCAAAGATACTAGTGGACAGTAAGTAGCCAGTACTCTTGTAGTAAGTCTTTGGATTTAGTCAGTAAATCCTTTTAAATTTAGCAAGAGATTACAGATGACTATGTATAATTTTAGGCAACTACTTGTGAGGACATTAATCACTTGTTAATACCCACGCCTGCTATTTTTTTATGTCCTATTCAGAACTGATTACAACTATATGTATCAACTTATTTTCCACTTATCCACAAATAGCTTTGGAATATCCTGTATTATTTTAAATACTTAAGTATTCACCCACATTGTAAAAATTGGAGCCAACCGGTATAATTACGTACTTAAATAAAGGCCATATTATGTTGCTGTCAGTATTTTTATACTGTCATAATAAATGTTTGCCTTTCTATAAATTAATGGCATTTTTACTATATCTGAAAAAGTGAATTCCATATTAGAGTTTTATTAATGCCTAGCATTACAGAGAGAATCAGGTTGGGTATTGAATCAAGCTTTTTTTTTTTAAGATTTTACAGAACGAGCAACTAGATGAAATATCTTCCTTGGGTAATGAGGAAGTTTCAGCTGTTAGCCAAGCATGGTTTACAACTAAAGAGGATAAGGATTCTCTAACAAACAAAGGTAAGATGCAGGGTGACTTTTAGGATGTAACATAAAGATAGAAAGGACTTGCAGAGTTGGACTTTTGTCATTGTGATTGAGTAGTAATAGTAACTGAGTGTCTCTCATTGAATTAAATTTTGCCATGAATGACCCAGAAACCAAAAGAGATTTGTTATTAAATTTTATATAAGTAGATGGGGTATGGTGGTATACATCTATAATCCCAGAATTCTGGGAGACAAACAGGGAGAATTGTACTTCGGACCTAGTTTGGACAATTTAGTGACTTGACCAGGCCCTCTCTCAAAAACGAAAGGGGTGGGGACTGAGGATAGTACTTAGTGCAGAGATCCTGGCTTCAATCTCCACTACCTAAAACAATACTCCATCCAAAATAGTGGTAGTGTTTAAAACATAGAATTATTGCTTATGAGAAAATGCAGAGCTAGTAGAAAGGGACCTAGTAGAAAGGGGACAGAGAATGTGAGGTGGTGAGGGGGGAATGGAGAACGGAAGCAAACACAATCTAGATGCAATATGCGCATGCATATTTTAAAAAAGGAAAATGCAAACCTTTTTAAAGGTCTGCTAGCTTTGGTCTGAAAAGCTGGTTAGAAGCTTGAAATAATAGTGCATGAAGTGCTACTATGGTTACAAGGATACCTGAGGAAGCTGCTTACAAAGGGGGTGAAGATTGTCTGTATGCTACTCAACAGTAAGGAAGCAGAGCTGCGTCAATTGACTGTTTTCAACAATTACATACTAAATACCTTGAAAATATGTTACTTCCTCGGTGTCCACTGTATTGTTTATCTTCCTTAATGTCTCACACATGTTCTTTTATAAACTTTTTTCTTTTTTCAATTTGAGATGGCATCACTTACTGTCCAGGTTAGCCTCAATCTTGCAGTCTGCCCTACTTCAGCCTCCCAAGTAGTTGGGATGATGGGCTGATAGGCATGTGCTACCACATTCAGCTAAAACTTATTTTTTATTGGAGAAAAATTTTTAAATGTTTTTAGCATAACTTAGCTTCTCATATTTTTTGTTATTTTGGCAGTTTTATAATTCAGAAAAGATAAGAGAAGTAATATTTTAAATATTTTAGTTATCATTTATTGAATAGATTCAAATATATTTTTACTTAAAAACCAGAGATTGCAGAAATTTACTCAGTCATGGGCCAAATCTCTTTAGGATGTTATTCTTCTCTAGGAGGAATATTTTATATCATGTATCTGTTTTCTTTTCAAGGACATAAATGGAAGCAGGGGATGTGGTCCAAGGAAGAAATTGATATCTTGATGAACAACATTGAACGTTATTTGAAGGTACCTTAGGACATGTTTTTGTGTTTCACTAATTTGTTTATTGCCAGTTGCAAAATACCTGAGCAGTTTGTATGTACTCAGAGATTTTTTACTAATTTTTGTAACAATAATCAACTAATGTGTTTTATTTTAACAGTTCTAAAGTATATGATTATAGTATAATTTTTCAAAGAAATTTTGAATTCTCAGTTAAAAATAGCTTTTTTGCTTTCGTCATCATCTTAAGTTTAGACTGAATCTTTATAGCCTCTCAACACATTTTGCATTGTCTTTGAGTTCATTACATCATATTCATAGGGAAAGATGGAAATTTTAGTTCAAATTCATATCCAAGCTTTATTTCTTGATCATGTGATCAAATGTTCTTTGAACATGGTATTTTGAAGCATTCCAGACAAGAACTTCCTTAACATGTAATGTTTGTTTTTGAAAAGCCAATAGTCCACTTGGAGAAACTGAAAATGTGTGAAGGGTGATACAAGGGTTTCTGCCACGAGTGGTCAATGTGAGTCCCACTGGTGATTTTAGGAAGGCGTAGCTGCTTCTCGGGGTTGGAGCACCTAACGGTGTTAGGAAGAGCAGGCATTTGAGCTGAGGGAAAGGACAGAACATGGCACTAGAGGAGGACTGGTGGCAGGGAGCAGTATACATAAACCCAGAGCAGCAAGGAACCAGATCTGAAATGGCCCACCTATCAGTCAGCCCTTTTAAAATCGATCAAGGTAAAATAGACGAATGATAAGTTCATCCTCCAGGGTACAAGAAGGATTAAAATGTGAAAGCAACGCCGGTAGCTTTGGTAGATGCTGGTAGGGCAGATATGTGCTTTTCTTGTGGAAATCTTTTCCAGAGATTTGCTACCAATCCTTGTATCTGAGTTAAAGTTAAATTCAAATAGTAATAGTAATGCTTGATGTATATACAGTTGGCATTGTTAGAAGGACTGTTTAACGAATGTGTGTGTGTGTACGTGTGTGTGTGTGTGTGTACGTACGTGTGCCCACATGTGCGTATCTCATGTTCAAATCCTAATTTTGAACCTTAGCCTTCCCAAGTGAAGCTTTATCCTTAGTAAAGTTTATTAATGAATAAAGAGCCTTCTACTGGGGTTATTGTTTAAAAAAACAAAAACAGTGAACATTAAAAATATATCTGGAAATACATTATGACCTATCCACTAAGTCACATCCACTTCAATTAAAACTGGAAAATGCTGTGCGTTTAGATAAGGAAGGTAGTAAAGAACGATTAAGAAGAAAACTGGGTTTGAGGGAATTAGGAAGATAGTTTCTGTATAGAAGAAATGGTTTCCAAGGGCCTGAGCTGCTTAGGGCTGAGTGGGAAAGAGTAGAACTAAGATCAGGACTTTGTAGAGGGTCCATCTCTGGAAAGCAGGGTGCAGTGGATTAGAGGAGACATGCAGGGAAAGGCAGGTGAGCAGGTCGGGCATATGTTTGCCAGGGACCGTGAGTGACCAGATTTGGGGAAGAAGTGATCTGAGTCATTTTTTTTTAACTTAAGAATTCCAGTTAGTTATACAGTATCTATTGTATATATTGGGTTAAGGATAAATGAAAGCAACTGCTATAAGTGTGGTGATAGAATTTTCCTCTTTGTCTGGCCATCCTTCAACTCTGTGCTTTGCATTTTGGTGTTCAGTAAATATGTAGGTTCTGTCATTTGAAAATTGAAACTGCATGAAGAAGAGAACATATGGATTCTAAAATTTAGAAACTTTTTTTTTACTACGAAGCTAGATATTTTACTATCTAAAATGCCTACATACAATTTCACATAGTTTTCCAATTTACATAACTTAAATTCCCAGATTCATTTGTAGTATACTGTGACAGTTGCCTTATTTACTTACTGTTACAACTTGGATAACTATTCTTCATTGATTTGTCTCACTGCATTTTATTTTACAAATGTCTACAAGTCACTTGTTCCCCAGTTAACTGTCAGGTTCTTTTTTTCAGTTTTTGCTATTCTCACAAACTGTTTTGTGAGTGGTATTTCATTATGGCTTTTTATTTCCTTGATAATATTTTTACTGGTATATGTTTGCAATACATAATATTTGTATTTGTTCAGGGGAATTTGCACATAAAATATATGCTTACTTGGCCATTTGTGTTCCTTTGAAATTTCTCTTTTTCTTTCATTAGATGTCCTCCATGAATGCTATATACTATTGCTTCCTTCATCATTTCTCTTACAGATAATCTTGCCCCCCAGCTTAGTGGCCTATCTTTTCCTTCTTTAGGTATCATCTGCTGAGCAGAGATTCTTAATTTCAATGTGAGATTTATCTTCTTTTTACTTTGATGTGTTACATGTTTGAGGTCCTCCCCTTCTCAAAGGGATGGAGATATTCTTATGTGTTGTCTTGTGTTGTAGTTTTCTCTTTTACGCTGATTTTTTTTTTTCCCTGTAAACAAGACCTAGGCATCAGTGTCTTCTTTTCTGTGGGATGACAGTTACCCCAGCATTGTTTATGGAGGGCTAATTTTTTTTCCTCACTCTACAGTGTCTGGTCTTTACCAAATCAAGCTTCCACAAGTTTCTTCTTGATGTTATTACTGGTTATCTTGGGTCTGTTATTTGTGCCCAGCACAGCATGTCTCCTGAAGCCCGGGTGTTGAGGCTGCAGTTGCTCAGTGTTAGAGTGCTTGCCTAGTGTGCATAGCTTTGGGCCCCTCCCCAGTACTACAAAAGAAAAGTCTGATTATCTGATGGGGCATGTTTTCAATGATGACCTAGATATTCTTACGGACTTTTACTCTTCTTTTTAAAAATTTAGAGTCAGTTTGCAAAGAATGAAAAACTTTGGTAGAATTTTTATTGGAGTTACATTGCATCTGTACATCATTTTGGGGAAATTAATAAATTTACAGTACTTTTTGTCTTAACTCTATTTTAGTTCTGCTTTAATATTCTGTGAATATTAGTTTCTCCATAAAGAACTTTCATAACTTGCCAAAAATTTAGTTGTCATATTTTTAATTTTGTTAGTATTACAAATGAAAACTTTTATATCTATATTGATTTTGTATCTACAACCTTGCTAAGCTGTCTGAAAAAAAATCAAATATTTTGTCATAGATTGTTAGGTCTCTATATTACACTATTTTTGTTCATCGCATTAGCTGTATTTCCTAATTTGCTGAGAGTTTGATCATATTTGAATATTGAATTTTATGGCTGCTTTTTCCTTAGCTACTGAGATTTTATTATTTATCTATGTAATTGCTGATCTGATTGATTGTAGTAATAATTTTTCTGAATTGACACAAACTTGTACTCCTGGGATAAACTCACTTTTTTGTGTTGATGTGTTAGCATTTGATATACCACTGGGTTCAGTTTGCTATAAAATATAAGGGTTTGGGGATCTCTGTTAATAAGCATGGTCTGAAAATTCTTCAGTGTCTGGTTTTGCCATTGAAGTTATGTTTGCCAGATATACACACCAAGGAAGTATCCCAGTCTTTTTTTCTAAAGAATCATTAAATCAGTGTTCTGTGTCTTGATGATTTAGTAAGATTTTCCTGAAATAATGTGGTGGTTTCACTGTGGAAAGATTATTAGTAATCGATCTGTGGCTATTTGATTTTCTGTCTTTTCCAAAGTCAGATTTGGTAAGTTGGCTTTGTGGGAATTTATTCATCCTGCCTATTTAACTTCGTTCCATAAAACTGTTCGTAACGTTACTTTAGTCTCTAATCTCTGCAGGCCACATTTTTTTCAGTTCTTTTATTTTTGGCTGCCAGAATTCTGTCATCTTGCATTTTAATTGTAATGTATCTTTTGAAAGATTCAATTTCAGAGTCATTTAACTTTTTCAGTACTTTATCCTGCTCTCAGTGAAGGTAACTTTGCTCTCACATTTTACTTTCTTTAGAAGTGCTTTCATTTTTACAATTTTAAAAAGGATCAACAAATTTAATGTGATTTATTTTTGGAACATTTAAGTATTTTATTATTTCAGCATTTAAAGTTTGTATTTGACTTATTAATGAATTAGCAACATACTAATTTTCCTTCATGCCATTGATGACCTTTAACATTAAAAGAAGTTTTTTAGCATAGTGTATTCACATGCATTGTGCCAGAAATTCCTAAATCAAAGAAATGTAACCCATTCAGGCACGCGGAATTAAAGATGCTACAGAAATCATCTTTGAGATGTCAAAAGACGAAAGAAAAGATTTCTACAGGACTATAGCATGGGGTCTGAACCGGCCTTTGTTTGCAGTTTATAGAAGAGTGCTGCGCATGTATGATGACAGAAACCATGTGGGAAAGTATGAGAACTTGTGATACTGCATGCTTTCAATGTGATGGGGGAAATATTTAAGAAATTGTCCTTTTAATTTTCAAGTAGAGTTATAATCAGGGTCTTAACTGGGGATGAATTTTGAATGTTTATGATGAGAATAATCATGAAACCTTATTACAGTAAGGCTTCCTTTAGCTGAGTCACCTGACATAGGGTAAATGGGTGACTCAGCGTACTCAATACACCAAAGTCGGCTCTGAAGTACAGGGACATAAAAAGGCATCGTAGGGGCTAAAAATGTAGAAAGTGCTAAAAGTTCATTGGCAGCAGCTTTTATTGTTTGTAGAGTATAGCATAACTAGGTCAGTGGCTTTTTGTTATAGTAAAACCAGACTGGAAAATAACTAGTTTTCTGGAAACAATGAATGAATTTGTGTTGCAGGTAGCATTTACTGAAAGGCATCACAAAGGTCCTCAGTGTAATGACTACAAATGTAACTGACATTTTTAATTTCTCCTTGGAAACTTCAGGGAGCAAGTAGTGTGGCTTCTTAGATACCCCAAAGCTACTTGTGTCACTTTTCCTCAAGCTTCTCTGCAGCCTACAAGTCACAGTACATTAAATTATGTTTTATCACAGTGGAAGAAAAGAGAATTTTAAAAAAAAAAATAGAGCAGGAATGACTTGTTAAATGTTCCATGGAGTCTAAATGGGTGAAAAGTGAGCAGTAGACTGGATATTGGTAGTATATGCCTATACTCCCAACACTTGGCAGACTGGGGGAGGAGGATCGTGAATTCAAAGCCAGCCTTGACTGTACAGTAAGATGCAATCTCAAAAAAAAAAAAAATAGAAAGAAGAAGAAAGAAAAAGAAAAAGCCCTTTCCTAATTTTTAAACGTTTTCTTTTAAGATGAGCTGTACTTTGTAGTCAAGACTGGTCCTGAATTCACTATGTAAGCCCATGTTGGCCTTGAACTCACAGCAATCCTCTTGTCTAAGACTGAGATTATAGGGATATGCCACCACACCCAGCTTATGTAGTATGGAGGAACCAAACTCAGGGCCTTGAGCTTGATAGTCACACACTTTAAACTCTGTGAGATTCCTCCAGCCGCTTTAAGTGACATTTTTTAAAGCAGCATTATATTTGGCTGTATTGAAGTAAAGGCAAGAATATGTTAGATGAGAAACAAAGACAATTTTCTTTTCAGTGCACTGAGAGAATTTTCCATGCAGTTTCTTTTAGCTGTAGTTTACTTATGTCATCCATAAATCTTTCAGAATAATTGTAATTTCAGAATAGCTAAACCGAACTCTGAAGTAAAGGGAAGAGTTAGGCAACACAGGAGCAAGTACATATTTTAAATGTTGAGTTTGCCTAAGGAAAACTGTATATTACTTAATTTTTCTATAAGTAAAAGTAGTTTCTGGTTTTTGGGAAGAAGCATTTAACTTTCATTCATTCATTTAAAGTAGGTTGCTTTAAATACTATCTATAAGCTGACTTAACATTTCGTTCCCCAAATGCAATTCTGACTTTTATATTAGGCTTTTAAAAATATCCATTAATGTAACTGATTTTTTAAAAAAATCTCTCTGAATTTCTAGATACACACCTGAAGAAATTGAGAAGCTCAAGGAGTAAGTTTTAAATTTTGTTTTTATTAATTCTTATTGTTTATTTTTTGTCTTGTGTTTTTAAAAGTTTTAATTTCAAAATTTGAAGAGATTTTTGGCAGGCTGATACAATTTTGTTCTGGAATTAAGCTTGCTGTATCACAAAAAGAGCATATCAGATCTAAACCTGCACAAGCTCCATAACATATAAATTTGCTCTTCCATTCCCTTCTTAGATGGCCATTTTCAGTGGCCTTAGGTTTGGGGCATTTGCGTGCCAATATCAAAACCTGGGTTGTGGTGCTAGCTTGTGACAGCTGCTGGACTTCAGAAATCGTATCACATCACTGAGACAGGGTCATGACGTTTGGTTTAGTGGAAAGTGGATTATGAGGGAAACCTGCAGATAGATCCCGCTTGTGACTATCAGAATTTGAAAAATGTCTTCAGGTGATGGAACAAGAACTTGTTAGGTCTGTGCTTGGATGGGGGACATCTGGGACTTACGTGGAGATTGTGTCAGTAACCTGAGGGGAAATTTGGTCTTTTTGAGCACATATCCAAGTTACTTATTTCTTCTCTGACCCAGGAAAAGGGCAATTGCTGCCTGTTTTTTTTTTACCCACAGACAACTGTGGACCCCCATAAAAGGCCACACTTTCAAACTTTGGCTCTCAGAGTATTGCTGCCCACAACTTCCAAACCAGTCAAGTGGGAAGAAGAAGAATGAAGAATAAATGATGAAATTAAAAGGGAGAAAACAGTTGAACCAAATGCTGATTGGCAGACTCTTGTTTTAGGCTCCGGATAAAGCATGGCAATGACTGGGCAACAATAGGGGCGGCGCTCGGAAGAAGTGCGTCTTCTGTCAAAGATCGGTGCCGGCTAATGAAGGATACTTGCAACACAGGTACTGTGAGCACCATGGGGAGTCTGTTCCCACTCAGCCTCTTTCCCTCGGAGCCTGCCTCCTCTTTGTCCTGCCTGGGGAGAAAGCATCACTCCCCTTCGGTCAGGTTTTTATTTTCTCAGCTTAGTAGATACATCCAACCAGTCTTTGCTCTGTGGTTTTATATAAAATGACATTGTTTACAAGGGCACAGAAGATCTTCAGTTTGAAAAGACTCCTAGCTCTAATATGTTTTGGGTTGTAGCAATCATAACTGTCACAGTTAGGAAAAAACTTATTTTTAAGGTGCATATACAGGAAATAATTGTAATTTAGGCTTATGTCAGTAAACTTATACAATGACAGCTTATTAACTTGTGTTTATGAAAAATTTTAGCTATATAGGCAAGTCCAAATTAGAAGCCATGATCCAAAGGTTTATATGCATTTCCTTATTCCAAACTTGAAGTGTATTTTTTCATTTTAAAATTTTAATGGGTAGTGGTATTTCAGTTTCTAGGCCAGACTACAGCTGCCTCTTCATACATACCAATGTACTGACCGTGTTAAGCCTAGCCTTTGTGACAAATAGTATTTAAACTTTCCTATTAGTTGTCACTTAGGCCTTCCCAAGCCTCACTTGCTTCTGTAGAGGGTAGAATAGATGCTTTCATGGCTCCCTGTATCCCTAGCATTCTCAGTGGTGTTTAAATCTTTTTTCTAAAGTTCTCATATTTAGCTTTAGCTTCTAGGATGTATTTATTATTATTATTATTATTATTATTATTATTATTAGACTACTAACGTGAAATCAAGAATATTTCCGCTTTACCTCTCCCACTTTCACAGTTACCAACAGGGCGGTAAGAAGCTCAGTTTCACCAACTGTCATCTTTTGCTGTGCTTAGCTTAATGTTTAGAGTAGGGATGGAAACTTTAGATTTAGGGTAGAACTCCAGGTGTGCTGAATACAGAGCTCTTGTTACCCTAATTGGAAGGACCCTGTACTATTCTGCTTTCCAGCCTGAGGGACTGACTGAGTTGGGTAGTTTCCTTCTGAAGGTACCGCATGGCTCCCTGCAAGGAATTTTCCTGTGTACCGCTCGGCATGCTAGAGTAAGACAGTAGAGCTTTTCTTGATTCAGCTATACTGTGTTTAGCATACAGTGAGTACAGTAAACTTGCAGAATTGATGCATGCCTTCTAAAATTGAGTTTCTCCACTAGTAACTAAGTTTAAACCAGAAGCAAAGTTTTAAAAACAAAAGATTATTTTGTTTTTCTGCTCAGGAGCTATTAAAAAAAAAAGACCAAAAGAAATAATTACTTATAAGTCAGTTATGGGTTGAGAAAGACTAGCAATAAGGCAGGTAGGATGGCACACACGCTAAAACACTGCACCAGGAGGACCACAAGTTCAGTCCCAGCCTGGGCAACTTAGTGACTGAAAGACACTATTTCAGAATAAAGGAGACCTGGGGATGTTGCTCAATATAAAGGCCCTAGGTACAGTCCCTGAAGCAGGGCTGGGGAGAGATAAAAATATGTATGAATACTAATGTCAGACGTTACTGATACTTTATCAGAGCAGCTTGGAAGTGGGAAATGAAGGTTTAGCCTAGTTTTTAGTACAGTAGCTGGGAGCCTTTAGGTATTACTCCACTTGTCCCTGATGTCTGGCCTGACTGCAGCCACCGCAGGAACTTGCAATGTAACAAATCTACACATTCTTTACAGTAACATAGCACGCGAATTTTTAAGTGATGATTTTTTTATGACTTGCAAATGATGTCTTAAGTATGCCTTAAGTAAAGCAGAAAAAAAAATAGGGTCCTGCACTGCCATAAATAATGTCCTCCGGAACTCACTCTGTAGGCAAGGACTCTTCTGTGGGAGTTTAAAAGCTTGAGTTTCTATATCTAGGAAGGCATCAACCAAGTTCTCACTTTGCTATACATGAAGTTCTTGATGTAATTGTAGGGTACATAATTCTATGTAGTTTTACTTGGGTAGTTTTCTTAACTCAATCTGTGCTTTCCCATTATTTGCTGGATAAATAATTTCCCATTATCTATTTCTCAGGGTTTGCTGGGGGTTTGGTACTAAGATCTTTACTAGTTTGGTAGAATACAACACTCTTGTAGATGCGCATGGTTTTCCAAAGCACCATGCAGAAGTAGCTCTCAGTAGGACTGCACACTGTCCGTTGGCACATGGACATTGCAGGCTAAGTACCACAAGTACAAGGAGAAGGCAGCAGTGGTAGTCTGGATGATGTCCTTCTTTCAGGGAAATGGACAGAAGAAGAAGAAAAGAGGCTTGCAGAGGTGGTTCATGAACTGACAAGCACTGAGCCAGGTGACATAGTCACCCAGGGCGTGTCTTGGGCAGCCGTGGCTGAGCGAGTGGGCACCCGCTCAGAAAAGCAGTGTCGTTCTAAGTGGCTCAACTACCTGAACTGGAAACAGAGTGGGGGCACAGAGTGGACCAAGGAAGATGAGATCAACCTCATCCTCAGGTCAGTGGGTTGTACCTCATCACTGCTTGGTTACTGTGGGCATCAGGCTGACTTTCTGTCTTGGCTTTCCTAGATGTGTAGTGTCAGGATAGCAGCCTTTTCGTAGAGAACCACTATGTAAGATCCTATGTATTTCATATTGAGCTCTTTTTGTTTTGTGTTTGTTCCTTTTTAGTGAATTTAGTGCCCGAGCACAGTACCAGATTGAAGGCGTGGAGACTGAAGTCCTCTCTGTGTCCACAGAACAGGTATGGCACAGGCAGCGGCAGTGCAGATTTTCCACTGTCCCACCAATGTGCCTCCGCCTCAGCCTGGGGGAACTTGGGAACGAGGGCTATTCAGTCTCCATGCCCTTCAATCCGCGGCTCCTGGGCTGAGGTTGCCAGGAGAGGGCAGTCTACAGGCACCCCACCTCAGCACTTGCTCCACACAGATACAAACACAGCTGTCACATCATCCCAAGGGTTGGGTGGGGGGGGGGGGGGGACAGTTAATGTAATCAGTGGCCAAAAGAAGCAAAAGTACCAATAAGATAATATTTAGGGCACTGAAACAAGAAAGTTTCATTCTCAAAGTGAAAATCATCGCCACAGTTGCAGCTAGACAGTGAACTCCAAATTTAGTTGTACTACATTTTAGTTTTTGGTTGCTGCTATTGTTTTTCTCTATTTTAGTTTTGTTTTCAATAGAGCTTTTTTATTCCAGTAATCATTTTTATAAATAGCCCATCACAAAACATTTTTATTTACAAATGGAAAAGCTCAGATCCTGCAAATAACTTAGTAAAGTCCACTCTAAGAAACACTTCAAAATACACTTAGACCCATTCTATCTTTTAGCCTATGCCTTGCCTTCAGTGCTTCACTGGGGGGTTCTAAACACTCACTGTGTGATCCTTGGGTTGCACCTTTACCACGAGGCCTGGCAGGTGGAACTTGCTGTCAGTCCTAGAAGCAGGCTTACGTTGGTGGAGCCCTTTCCCCATGCAGCTTCACATTGGCATCTCACAGGACTTACCTTTTTCCCCAAGAGTCAGAGGAGGGTCCTTAGGAAGAAGTAATGGCACATCTAACACACACTTATTTTGTAACCTGTAGGATAGCAGAGCTTGATGTAGCTGATGAAAATGACATAAACTGGGATCTGTTAGCTGAGGGATGGAGCAGTGTCCGCTCACCACAGTGGCTTCGAAGTAAATGGTGGACCATCAAAAGGCAGATTGCAAACCACAAGGATGTTTCATTCCCTGGTAATGTACCACTTCTTATAAGTCCTTCCCTGTTACCACATTACCCAGAATTTCATAGCAGACTGTCACATGAACTTCTGTCCTATTTCTTTGAGTAGATGCCAGTAGTAGTAGTTGTAGTTGTAATTTGCAAAGTCTAAAGGTTGAAAACAGATACATTTTCATACACTCTTAACTCTTCTGTGTAAACCATGAAAAGGAAGTAAATTTTTACGTGTTTTAATACAAAGATTTACTTCTCAAAATTTCAGTTTAAATCGACTTATTTATGAGTTACATATTTCTAAATATCTCAGCTAGACTTGTTACTTAGAGAAAATCTGTGGTAATTCATTTTATAGAACAAAGGCTCCATAATTGTTTAATTTCACATAACAATTTAAATCTAGAGATCTTAAGTTGGGTTTGCTTAACGTGAGAATAGTGTACAGTTCGTTCCTTTGCCTGTTTTGCATTTAAACACTAATTTGTATAGTTTATATGATTTGGGTTATTAAATTGACTCCCCTTAATATAAAACCCAACTCCCATTTTTCCAAAGGAAAAGTAAATACTGAGGATCTTTTGTTTGAGGAAAATACGTTTTTTTGTTTGATTGGTCTTAATTCAGCACTCAGTTACACAGAATTAGGGTAACTTACCATTAATACAAGTCTAAAGTACGCCTCCCTGTGTAGGCTTTCAAAGTGGCTACGTAGTACAGTTTGGGGAAGATTAGTTGCTCCCTGTAGTCATGAGGGGACCTGCAGTCAAGTGCCCTTGAGTCACTGGGAGGAAATGAGAGCTCTACATAATTAAAATAAGCTGCTTAGCAATGCTATGTTCTTCTTGAGTACAAAGAATTCTGTCAAGAAGCCCTGGGACATACAAAATAATTCATTTTTATGAACTTAAATGTCTACTATGTATTTTCTGTTTTGGATCTTTTCAGTTTTTGTTGTTGGGAGCTATATAATTCTTAATGACAAATACAGTGATATTATATCAAGGATTTTCTCAGTGTGCCCAGGTATCATGGCCCTGTAGTCCCTCTTCTGGGGTAGAGGACTGCTTGAGCCCAGGAGTTTGAAGCTAGTCTAGGCAATGTAGCAGGATTCCCATCTCAGAAAAAGAAAAGATAAAAGGAATTTTTAAAATCTGTTGGATAATGTTTCCCAGAATTTCTGAACAAGTTGTGGTTTTAGACACTTTACTGTTACTTTGATAAGTTCTTGTACCCAGCATGCAGTTAGTTATTCCAAGTCTTTTCCTTTTGTCCCCACACCCACCCACCTCCCTTGTTGCTCAGACTGTGGTCTGTAGGGGTCATTGATCTCTTTGTCTACCCATCTCACTTCAGTCTTAATAAAAGGTCTCAGACAGTTACATGAAAACCAGAAAAACAACCCAACGCTTTTGGAAACCAAACCATTATCTGGAGTTCCTGGCAGTAACCCTGGCTCTGGTGTGCAGCATGTTCAGATCCGTGTCGCCCGCCTAGAGGACAGCACAGCCCTGTCGCCCAGCCCCATGGCCGCACTGCAGATCCCTGTCCAGATCGCCCATGTCTGTAAGTGTGGAGGCCCCATGCCACTCCTGGGCCCATGTGACACAGTTATGGACCCTGGCACCTTCTTGTCTGCCCAGAGTGTGTTATGAAAGCTAGCCCAAGCTCAGGACTTAAAATTCATCTGAGGTATTTTATCCATTCAGTATGTACAAAGAATAAATTTGGTAGGAACAGTTATCCTCAGTGCCTGCCCACTGCAAATCATTCCAAACCATCTCTCCAGATTTTATAAGTAGAAATTAGGATTAATGCTTAATACAAAACTGCCCAGGTAATAGTCATTGGGGCAAAGAAACAGAGTTCCCAAGTCGGTACATAATTGAATGTAATTTCACCAAGAGATACAAATTGGGGATGGATTTGAGGTGCTGTGGAAGAAATGGTCTTGGCAGGATTAGAGAGTATTTCCTCTAGTGATAAGGGGCAGTTTCCCACAGAGACGTGACGTTGTATGTGTCTGTTGTCCTGAGCCCCCAACTTTTTCATTTTTAAATGAGGTCATGGGAAACCTAGCAATGGCTACAAAGAAAGGAAGTGTTTTTCTTCAGCTCTTAGCCCCATCTTTCATGGATTTTAGTGACAGAAAAGAAATGAGAACCAGATTCTTAGAACCATCTCCACTTACCTTAACCTTAACTTTGTGGATTAGGGAGTCAACATAATGCTATTTGCCTTGGGAAGGTTCTTACCCACAAGCATACCAGTTGGCTATGTGGTACTCCCAGCCAGGTAGGTCATGGCATTTTGAGTGAGACAAGTAAGTGCAGGACCACCCTTTACATTGCAAGCTGCTCCATGGCCCGGACCTCACGTACAGAATGCCATGTCCTGCCACTGCAACAGACAGAAATGCTCCCAATACCCACAGGTATGCCCTGGCTCCCCTCACTGGGCTGGCCACCTCTTTGTGTAACCACCACCATGTACCTGCACTGTCAGGTGTTCCCTAGAGGGGAAGGACTGCGTACCTGACAAGCACACACAAGGCCTTGCCCACATCTTCCTTGGCACTAAAACAAAATGCATCTTAGAGACATTAAACTAATCTCGAAGTCTGAGTATGCATTTGGTTATATATCTTCCTTCTAGTGTAATAAGACAGAGAGAGTTTACTTTCTTTGACCCTATTTCTTTTTGTTTTCTAGTCCTAGAATTACAGAAGTTAGTAGTCCAAGTAAATACATGAGCTATAACTATAAATTGGTTGTACATGGAAACTGTTTAATTTCTTTATGTGATAATACTTGTTAGGAAGGCAGCAAACATTTTTTAAATGGTACCTTAATACCATCATTCTTAATAGTGTTTAAAGTAATTCTGTTTCTTCCAGCAAGCTGTGTGAGTATAATAAAAATTTTTCATTATTATTAGCATTCTGACCAACATCTCATTTCTCTTGTTACGCTAGGGGACAAGGTTTCGCAGATCAGACAGCCTGTGACTGAGAGCCTGACACATCTCATTATTTAGCCGTGGTCAATGTAACAAGGCAGGCAGTGTTTGAGCCTGCGCCTCAGTTGACACCCTGAAAGAGATTATATTGTCTGATCTCTACAGTGTTGTTCAGTCCCTTAAATGTGGCTTTCTAAATAAATATAGCTACATTTTTTTCTTTTTCTTAAAAGCACCTTTACAAATAACTATATAAGGCAAGCAGGACAGTTAAAATCGCTGAACACTTGCTTGGATTAAATGTTAGCCAGGGTTTACACTGCTAAGGAAGTAGTGTCACTAGAAGTAATACATGGAATACCAATCCAGACGTCTGCACTGGTTACCAATGGGCCAGGAAAAAATAATTTTTCCAGATTGCCTTTCTCTTTCGAGGTTAGCCTTAGTGGGTTTCTCTTGGTCCCTAACTCTGTGATCCATTTTGAGGGTTAGCAAATGCTTTTGTGTAAAGGGCCAGATAGTGTTTGGTGTCAGTTTCTGTACTTAGCGCGAGAATAACCACACAAAGACAAATGAGAGGGCATGGTGGTGTTCTGGTCAAACTGCAGTGGGCTCGAATTGGCTATTGCTGGTTCTATATGAGTTTATAGATTCTGTATAATCTGTTTGCCATCCCAGGTAAATACATTAGGGTTCTTGAAAGAAATTTCAATGACTTCAGGTTTGCAGGAAGGTTATTCAGTATAAAATTGTAATTGAGTCCACTAGAGAAACTACACACCATGTTATTGTTGTCCTTGTTCTTTCTCCAGCTTCAGCAGACTCCCCTGCTACTACCGTTGACTCAGAAACAATAACACTAAACAGCGGAACACTACAGACATTTGAGATTCTTCCGGTGAGTAATACTTCATTCTGGCCATTTTTAGGCATAAGAAAGATCAGGTGGTATATATTTAGAAATGTTATATACGCAGATGAAATTAAAAATTTGACAAGATGGTTAATAGACTAGACATAAATGAAACTTTCACTTCGGTTATTTCACTTTTTCCTCATCTGTGTGTAAACGAATGTATTATTTACACATGAAAATGACAGTGCTGGTGCTTACCAAGGGCAGGTGCTGAGACTCCAAGCTCATGTGTGTTACTGGCGAAAAGGTTGCGAATGGTCAGTCAAGAGCTGTTGAACACATATTTGCAGTAAATACTTTACTAGCTGCTGGGAATGCATTTTTAAAGGCTTGGTCTTACATGGCTTAACCACTTAGGGAAAGGAAAGTCTTACAGTTTCTAAAAGGTTTAAGCAGAGTTACCAAACAAATCCACCAGTCCTAATCCCAAGTATATCTAAGAGAAATGGAAGTCCTTGTCCACATGAAAACTCATGCAGGCAAGCTCCATGTTGATCTTTTCTTGAGCTTGCAGTGTGTGATCGGAGCACTGGGAACAGCACGCTGGCACTTCTGACCAACCTCTCACTCACAAGGGAGTGAACAGCCCGCCTTCTGCAGTGTCCCGGCAGCCATGGTAGTCGGCAGATTAAACTTAGAGATCTTTTCAAATCCCATGATAAGTTAAGGAGTGCTTATACGTTTCCCATTTATTTGAAATTAACAAAACAAGCATTTCTGTGATACAGAAAATAGACTGATGACATCCTCTGGCTGGGAGGAAATGGGATGTGACTTAATATATGCCGTGGGGTTTCTTTGGGGAGGTGATAAAAACTTAAAAGACAGAGGTAAACCCTGAATTAGTTTATCTCTTACTAAGAATGAAATCAGTTTTGTGTGAATTAAGTCAAAATTTACTCACTGTGAAGACGAACAAGTATTGGTGCAAGAATTTATATTATCCCCACAACCAAATTCCAGGAGAGTGGGTAACATGCCAGAAAGGTGGTTGTCTGTCCTTGGAAGTTAGACTAGAGCAGCTTACTGAACCTAAGCCTGGGCTGTATACAAGTAGAAAATGGAATCGCTGCTGTAAGTAAAAGATACACATTCCCATGTACCTGGAGTTACTTGTATTTAACTGTTTTAAGACAGACATGCAATATACATAACACATATATAGTATTTGCAGAAATGCCTATGTGTCATTAATATGTGGAGCCTTTAAAAATGATTAGCTTTTACTTTTATGGAAAGGAGAGAGAAACTGAGTCCCTGCCATTACAACCTTTTCTAATTCTAACAACCCTAGCCTTTAGCGGTAGCTCTTATGCTCACATTAGCAATAAGGAAATTACACTTAGAGATTCAGTCAACAGAGTTGGCTTCACCAGGTTCAAAGTTGACATAGGACTGAAAAACAGGCTACATGATTTTAACCCCCCACCCTATTTTAACTATAAAGATTGTTTTCTTTGGGTTTTTAGAGCAAACCTAACTCATATTACTATATAAGCACTTAAGTTATAAAAAGTTTATGAGTAAGGGCTGGGGACATAGCTCAGTAAGGGTTTAGAGCACTTGCCTAACAAGTGAAAGGCCCTGGGTTCAATTCCCCAGTCGCACATAAGCTGAGGTGGTGATGCACACCTGTAATCCTAGTGGTTAGGAGACTGAGGCAGGCGGATTGCCATGTGTTTGAGGCCAGCCTGGCTACATAATATGTTCACGACCAGTCTGGATTACAGAGCGAGGGTAAATGAGGTCTACCATTTAATCAGCTTGTGGGGTGATCCGCATCTTCTGCACAGTACCCCTCATTGCTGTCCAGATAAATTCCCCTTAAGACAAGACATGGTTCCTAAAATTACACCATAAAAAAATTTGTGAACTGCCACTACTATTGGAGCTTTTCAGATCCGTGAATTTTTTTTAGATAGGAGACTGCAGGTTTTTATATGTTAAGAGGTGACAGTTATACAGGAGCACTTGGATATGTGGGTGACACAATGCAGGTCATCACTCCTGTATCTGTGTTGGTGACAGGAACAGATATATAGTTGAGGTGGAACATAATCAGTGATTTCTTACATTTGTGTTGAACTGGCTCCTCTCTTTTCTCTTCTAGTCTTTCCACTTACAGCCCACAGGCACTCCAGGCACCTACCTGCTTCAGACAAGCTCCAGTCAAGGCCTCCCCCTCACTTTGGCCGCAAGTCCCGCCGTGACGCTCACAGCCGCTGCTCCCGCCTCTCCTGAACAGATCATTGTGCATGCTTTATCTGTATGTTGTCTAACTGCCCTTGGCTTTTGAATACCTGTTGACAAGGATTAGTTGGACCAAAATGATAAAGTAGTTCAGCTGTCTCGAGTCCTTTCCACCCGCACAGACCCTGCTGCACTGCTCTGCATTTCCTTCATGGGGTATCTACCATGGGTTGTATCTCTAGTCCCATGCGTATCTACAGGTGAAGTGGACGTACATTAAAATAGGGAGTTGAGGAGAACAAAGGGTCCCAGTGGTAAAAAACATAAATTCTAAAAACAACAAAGTGATGAACATTCCAGTTCTGGAGGTAAGGGAGGTACAGGAGGGGACAGTGGGTATCACCCATAAATAGCATGCATAGAATAGCTTAAATCTGGGAAGTAATGTCTTCCCTGCCATTGACAGTTATTTTTACTGTTATAGCCAGAACACCTGTTGAACACAAGTGACAATGTCACTGTGCAGTGCCACACACCAAGAGTCATCATTCAAACTGTCGCTCCAGAGGACATCACCTCCTCCCTGTCCCAGGCAGAACTGGCAATGGATGGTGACTTTCCTGAGCCTCCGGATGCACTAGAGGCAGACACTTTCCCAGATGAGATCCACCAGCCCAAGATGACCATAGAGCCATCGTTTAATGATGCTCATGACCAAAACAGCACAGAACTGATGAACAGCATCATGGTCCGCACAGGAGAAGAAAGCTCTGACACTGACCTTAAGCAGGAGGAGGGCTCACCCTCTCATCTAGCCAGTGCTTATGTGACTGAGGTAAGCTGTGTGTAATAGAACAGCTCGGTGGTTCTTAACACTTTGTAAAGCTCTTAGGAATACCTTAAGGGTATTCAGTAGAGTCCTGTCTGACTGCAGAAGTTCCAGGGAACCCACAGAGGTGCTGCTGGCAGACATGGACTGTTGGGAAGTAACAGGGGCTCTGCTTCATCTTAGCATAGTTCCACACTAGCCCTCTTCCCAGTTTCCACATAGCTAATGATAGATCCTCGTGTTTCAGTGTAAGAACCACATCCCACAGTGCTAATGGTCCCATTCCCTGTGTATTTGAGTGACCTATATATACGTCATTAGCTCTCTTATGTTTCTTCTTTTCTTATGTAGGATTTAGAGTCTCCCACCATAGTACAGCAAGTTGATCAAACAACAATTGACGAAACAATACTTATCGTTCCTTCACCACATGGCTTTATCCAGGCATCTGATGTCATAGATACTGAATCTGTCTTGCCTTTGACAACACTAACAGGTACTGTAATGTAATTTTTATCATTTGCCTCATAAGTCTTATGGGGGTAAATCAGGCAGTTGTTTAATTCAGTTGTAGTCTTCTTGATCCCACAATAGTTCCTTGGTTAACTGAATCCTACACTTTGGTAGAATATTTAAAGCCTTGACATGGGTTAGAAAAAATTATATGTACACACATGTATATACACACACAAACATACATTTAAGATTAATTTGAATTTGACTCATTACAGATCCCATTCTCCAGCATCATCAGGAAGAATCAAATATCATTGGCTCATCTTTAGGCAGTCCCATTTCTGAAGACTCCAAGGATGTTGAGGATTTGGTAAACTGTCATTAGGTAATTTTTAGAGACAGGAAGTTCAAGCAAAGAAGGCACACTGTTCATTACAGATCTCCAGAGGAGCAGGAGCAGCCACCGGAAGGCTGTATTTACCAGGCCTTTGCCTTCTGAACGGCTGCTGGGCTAAAGCCACACAGTGTTGCTGCTATGACTTTTACCTCTTCATCAGTATACGTCTGAGGTCCTGTTATGACAGGGTGCAGGATGAGTGGAACCTGGGGCATGAGCTGCACTGACTCTTGTGTTCAGGGTTACTGTCAGGAGGGAATCCCACCCCTCCAACTCCTGAGACATCCTCGTGTCACTAAAGATTCACTGTTCTGGTTTAAAGCAGTAATGTCATCTCTACAGATCAGCCTCTAGCAGCCGTGGGTTATAGTTTAAAGTCACGGCAGCATGGTTAGTGCTCACTGATGACCTTCTTCATAAGGGTTAACTATTACTACTTTAGACTGACCAGTATACCAGTACAGAAACCTAAGAGGTGATGGTGTGGTTACTTTTAGTTAACCCATTGCTGGCAGTGGCAGGGCAAAGGAGAAAAAGCATTACAGAGTCAAGAAAATTCACTACAGTTTTTTTCCTACTTTAGAGGGACTATGGGTAAAGATCGTAACAAAACCTACCAGTAGTTAAGCAGGTTCATCCCATTATAAGAAACACTGTAGTTTACAGAATTAGCACTTTGAATTGAAATTGAACCAGATGGGGAAAGAGGTAATGTTGACCTGTCCCTGACACCATGACCATTTGACACCTGGTCTGCTATCTAAATCACTCACAAAATAGCGGAGTGAGAAGGAAGATGAAGAGGTTGCCCTTCAGTTCACTTAGTGAATTAGCTGGTGGGGTACAGTGTGACTTCTCCCTCTCAGGCAATTTAAATAAAAAAGTAAAGTCCACTTCAGTAACAAAAGGAAACAAATCAAGAGTCATTCCTGTACTAGAGGAGGGTTAAGCTCCAAACTAGCCTCTTAGGCTTTAATAAATATGACCCCTATAGAAAAGTCACAAAAAACCTTGTATAAATTATTTTATTTATTATTGTAATTAGATCTTCACAATCAAAGTTGTCTTCACCGTCTGTGTTCTGTTAACGTGAAATTGTAGTTATAAACAAAAGTTGGTTGCCTAGGGAACAATAATTGTATATTCAGTTTAACAGAAATAAAAGAATATTTGTCTTAAAATGCAAGATTTTGACTATTTGCCATGCAATTAAGTTGTAAAAAAAAAATTCAAAAGCAGATATGACTTTTTCTTTTCAAGCTTTACAGTTTGGAATGTTTAAGTGCAGCATCAGTTCCTTAAAGAAAAGCAAAGGTCTAGGCTCTGTCTCCCTTGCAAGAGGGAATTTAAATTTACAATCAACATGAAAATCATGTATCAGGCTTCTGGAGATTGGTCAGCACACTTTATCCAGCCGTGGTCCACTGTCCTACTAAGCAGCCCCGAAGAGTCCTGGTGCCGGTTCCCTGCTCAATCTCACCTCCCCACATCATGGAAGTACAGGTTTGCGCATATACACAACATGATGATGGAAAATAGGATATAGTAAATTAGGCTCCTGAATTTTGGTTCTAAGTCTCCTTGTCGGTACCAGTAGATCTAAAAGAAGAATTAAATACAAATTTAAAATAGAAGGCACTGGGCCACTTGTTAAAACTTATGGTGCAACTAACTCTCTTTGTACTAATTTTGTCTATATCCATTTTTGTAAATGAGACAGTCTTCATATTAATCTGTCTTCACTCATTCAGTACAGCCAGGACCTAATTACTCTTTTGTAGTACAGTTTCCACATTTCGGGGTCATAGCTGATTCCTATGTTCAGTCCTCTGAAGAACACCAATTATTTGGCAAGCTACCTAAGAATATGTATTTGGGTGAATGTATAACCCAAGTACTATTTATAAGGGAGGCAGGAGGACAGCTTTAAATTTGTATCATTTAGATTTTGGCAGTGCACAACAGGGCTTATGTACCCCAGATACTTAGACTAAACTGTCCATAGCAGAAAGGACCGGTCCTCCAAGTCACAGGAATGTAGCAACATCTATCCCATTTTAACTGGAATAATAAATTTTGTGACTATGAGCTCAGCCCTATTGGAGTCAGAATGGTTAGGTTTTTTAAGGGACATGAAAAGCCACCACCACGTCTGTTTCTGTGCAGGATGTGCCTGTGTGTATTCTTGGGACGCTGCAATTGCAGCTTGCAGTTTCCCAAGAAACCTGGGGTTAAATTACCTCCCTGCTTGAAGGTTAGGCACATAGATCAAAACACATAGCCAGACTGCATCTGTTTCCTCTAGGGTGTGTCTCAAGGCCTCTGGGGCACTGCAAATGCACTCTTCCTGTATATATAACATCAGGGTTTTTTCCCCTTCATTTTTTATCTATGAAAGGAACAAAATTCTCCTTTAGGGCTACAACTTTTGAGATTTAGGGAAAGAGGAAACTACCAAAGTTTCCTTAAATTCTAATAGTACTCACAAGTATGCAGGCAGTGATACTACTCAAAGAGATGCAGACAGCAAAAAATACATTCAGCGGTTTGGGAGGTAGTTGAGGGAAAACGAAAGCACTGATGAGCGTTACCTGTGTGGAAAGAAAGAACGGAAAGTAATTCCAGGACGGGGTGGGCCGCACCTGGGCAGTGACACTGGTGTTTCACACTTTGATCCTGTCTACCACCACCAGGCTTGCTTTCTGGAATGTTAGTAAAAATAATACGTGAACATATGTGTGTTACTTCTTTCAGTGCTTCCTCTTCCAGCCTTTTCCTCACTTGTGAATGAAGACAGCATAAGTAAAACTTGACAATCTCACAACCACCTCTTCCTTAACAAAGATTACAGATCCTTTAAACCCTACTCCCAGGCTTAGTGAGTATATGGGGAAGTGTTAACCATCTTGCTCACTGTTACCAAAAATGAATCAAATCTAGTTTCCTTTTTAAGTTTATGAAAAATACTGAAAGGTAGATTCCTATCATCTATATTTACTATGACTTTTTGAAAACTAATTAAGCTGTATATTTAGGTTTTCAAAACTTTAAGTAAGAGCCAAAGAAAGGTGCAAAATTAAACATACTTACCAGAATCAATAAGGATGTTAGGCTGCCAACAATCAAGTTGATGATTCGGTCCTAAAAGAGAAATGTGTGAGCCAACTGACTTGGATGCCTGGTACTTTGAGAGGCTATGATGCTAGGGAGATGGGTAGGCGCTAGGTAGTTTGTTTGTTTTTTGAGTCAGGCTATCACCCTGAAGCCTAGGGTGACTAGACTAGTCCTGAACTCTGGATGTAGTCCATGCTGGCCTCACAGCAATCTTCCTGCCTCTGCCTTCCAGGTACTGGAATGAATAGGGGTGTGCTACCACACCCAGCTTATCTGTTGCTAAGGAATTGAACCCATGGCCTTGTGCTTGCAAGGCAAACACTTTAATCACTGAGATACTCCCCCAGCTCCACCGGTAGTTTAGGATAAAGACACCAAGGTACTCTCCCCTCGATGACCTTTGGACATAGACCTACCAGGCAAGGCAAAGTGTCCAGAGTCTTTAATGTGAAAGGGCACTGTGGGAAAATTAGGCCAACTAGGGGAGGTTTCTTGAGGGGGCAGGTTTATTACATGAGAATCACAAAGATTGAATCTTTATGCTGGTAGCAGCAGGACAGAGATACTGGGGCCCCTAGGCAGAACCTCATTAAAAGAAAATGGACTGCAAATAAATAGAAGACAGGGATGAGTTTGGGCCTATGTTAGTGATACAGCCAGAGTTTCTTTGTCTAATCTAAAAACAAGATGTTCTTAAATTTATGTTTAACATTTTCAGAAGCACTCAGTATAAAGATTTTCAAAGCCTAGTACAGTTTGAAGCCCCACTGGATTTTAATTCACTGTTTCTCCACAGTCTCACTAGACTTGCAGATGAGGCAATTACAAGAAAGCTCTAGGATGCTACCTTCTTAAAGAACTGCTTACCACCTTCACCATCTAGGTTCAGGATATGCTAGGGTAAGGGTAAACTCTTTCTAGAGCAACACTGTTGATTTGAGGATGAGGCAAAGAAGAAAGCTTTAGCAGGTTGCTGCATTAGCACAGTGAGACCCACTCACTGACACAGGATAGGTTCAAGGTGCTGGCTCCTGGGGTTAGGGTAAAGTCTTTGTATTGCCACAGTGTGTATTACTTGACCTGAGTATGAGACAAGAAGAAAACTCTAGTGGGCTGTTTTTTTCTTAAAGTTAAGTTCAGTTTAACACTTGGCGATGCATTCACATACAGGGCTTTCAAGGTCTCGAGCAGTGTGAAACTCCATTGCCATTTAACTGCTGATGAGAAGGGAACACAGAGGGCTGAGACAACCCAAGCATTCACCTCACAGCGGTGGCGGCCTTCAGTATACAGACCATGTGAATTACGTGACAGAATGAGGAGCCTAGGGTTCTACCTATTATTTGTTTCTATCCCACTCCCAACCAGTTCTATAGGATGTCTGGAAAACTGATTCAGTCCTAATGTTACAGATTAAGTTAAACTTACACCCACTGTGATTATTTTCCAAAAGACATACAGCAAGTTAGGAGCAACTCTGAAGGCAAAGATTCCTAAGGTCAAATACTAACAGGTTGACAAAGGTCACTTACAAAACTACAGGACAATACTCAGAATATCAACTAGATTACTGAGAAGTCAAAGTTGAATCTAATGAATCAGTAGCACTTAAGGATTGCTCCTTAGCAGAGAAAAGGATATGGAATGTGGGCAGCCAGTAAACAAAGCAGCAGAGACAGGAAGGGACACAGCAGCCCTGAAGCCTCGTTCCAGGTTGTCTGCTTTTACAGATGAGAGTCCAAAGTTGAGTCCCACTAACAGAGCTGGGTGGGGAAAGCAAAGAAAAGCCCCGTTGTGGAGTATACCTCATCTATCTAAGAGCAACTTCGGAAACTCAAAGTCCAGAGGACAAAAGACCCATTAAAAGCAGTGAGAACAGCTTTTAGCACCACAGCACACGGGCCGAAATTAGGTTAGACCATTTGTTAAGAGACCCAAGGGCAATTGATCCATCATTGTTAACATACTCCCACAAAAAGAAATGTATGAATTTAATAAATATATAAAGGTGGTATCCATAGGGTCCTCATGGTTTCTGCCTTACGAGAAAGGCTCAACTACATTCTATTGTATCCTAACAATCAAGAATATCTACTCTTACCTCTCCAAGCTCCAGGGATCTGTAAAGGTCTCTGAAGGCCTCCATAGCTCCTAAGAGCTCTACTACCAACTAAAGCCAGCAAGGAGATTCAGGTGACAAGTAGCAAATAACAGGACTTCTTACAGTTGGCCAATCAGGCTCAGGGAAACTGACTTGCCCAGTGTCTCACACTAACGAGTGATGGAAGTAAGATTCAGGGTGAGACCTGCTTTCTTCACCGTAAGATGCCATTTGCACGTCTGGCTAGCAAAACAATGTAGAAGCTACTGCTGGTCTAAATGAAGATGACAGATGGCACCTCAGAAAGCCAATCAGTAGAGGATCCTGTCAGCCTGTTAGAAATAGATTCCCACACAGGTGTTTTTTTCCAAGTTGTTGAATAACCTCAAAAACAATGATTTTAATCTATCTACTCCTCAGGTGGAGTTTTACCTAAATTCCCTCCAAGAACATTAAACGTTGTGCTACTGCTTATCTACCCATCTGTCTATCTGTTTGAGACAGGGTCTTGCTCTGTAGCCCAGGCTGGTCTGTGCTGTTTTCATCTTTTAGTTCCCCACACATGCGGGACAGAACCAGAATAAGTCTGGATTCTTAACTGCTGAGACCCAACCAGGATCTACAACATCCCTCACAAAGCCAGAAAGAATGCTCCGCACAAGGTGAGAAAGCTTTAATTCACAGATTTTAGCACACACAGATGAACACACCACCATGTGTGTGCATACATGCATAGAGCATGTAGAGGGAGGCTGTGTGCACTACTTTCAGTCCCTCATTTAAATGGGACTACATCAGAAGTAAGTACCAAATAAGTGGAACTTCACCACTCTCCGTAGGCTCACCCAGAGTTCAGGAGGGACAAAAGGAGGGAACAGGGTGCCTCAGTCAGGCAGAGTGCAAGCAAGGAGGACCAGCGGGTCAGAGGAGGAGGGAAGGAACAGGGACTTACAAAGAGGAAGTCCCCAGAGACCCGGGGAAAGCTAACAGGAAGATACACAAATAATGTGCACATGGGGTGATTGAAGGTTAACCTGTGAAGCAAGAAACATTATAGGTTCTCCACCTACCACTGGCATCTAGGCTGAGAGCCTGACTGGTGTGCAGAAGACAGCAAGTGTCCTAGCACCCAGCAGCCTACCAAACAGTTCTAAGGTCTAAGAATCCTTGGGCCACTATACATACAGACCCAAAAGCTGTAGGAGACCACAGTTCTCACCATGACACTGGCTTTCTAGGGGGATCCAAAACCCTGGGTCTATCAAATAAGAAGACTGCAGTTATGTGATACTTGACATTCTCTTGCTAGTTCTGAATCATCAGCTCTCGACTGCTTAGGCTAGAAAAGGCACCTAAACTCTAGTGACTGAGATGCAGCCTGGTCATCCATTGGCCAGCATCTCAGTTACTTCTTTTTTGTTGCTGTGGCAGAATGCCCTATGTATTCCCAAATGCCCTATGTATTCCCAAATTAGGGGAGGAAAAGTTTATTGTAGCTTACAGTTTCAGATGGCCAGCAACAGTGGAAGGGCATGGCAGAGGCAGAAGTGGAGACACTTCATCACAACACTGCAAAGACGAAGCCAGGTCAAGTCCTGGAAGGAAGTAGCAAATATCCTTTCCAGGTCTCACCCCAGTGATCCTCTTCTGGGTCCAGCCTCGGTGTTTCACCTCTTGCAGGTTTAAGCCCACGATCTACCATAAGCCTGTAATCCAATCCACATGCCTGACTTCCATCACACACCCATAATCCACCCCTCCAGACCATGTCCCCATCTCCTATCAGCACATGGTTCCATAGATAACCCATAATGTCCAAATATATGAGACAGGACATTCCAGATCCAAACCACAATAGCCAGATTCTCATACAATCCCAAATTCAGAAACTTGGCCAACAGTGATCGTGTATAGGAAATGAGTAGCAGCTATCTGGTCAGGACATGTCCCAGTTATAGAGTTTAGAGTCTCAACAAGAATCATGTTCAGCCTTATAGTTCCATGGCAACTTATGTTTTACTTATTCCCAAAATGGATTTAGGGGCTTGTGCTAAGTATACCAAAACCCTAGTCCATTTAGGCAACAATAAAAAGACCAGCAAAAGTTTTTATTAAAGAATTCTGAGGAATGTAAAAAAAAAAAAAGAATTTACAAGAAGCCTCGCATGACAGCATACAGCTGTTATTCCAACTACTTGTAACCATAAAGTAGGATTATAACTGTGTTCAGGACTAATCTGGGCAACAACTTAGACCGTCTCAGAAAAAACAACAACAAAAAAATAAATTAACCAACCTCAGCTGTGGCTGTAGCTCAGCCCTCCTAAACCCAATCCCACTATCACAAAACAGGTACATATGTCAACAAAGTCAGTACAGCAGTCCTTCCTTTCTGGTTTTGCTACAGTGGTTTTAATTGCCATGGTCAACAATGGTCCAAAAATAGTAAAGGAGAAATCCAAGAATAAGTGATAGGCTTTACATTGTAGTTCCAGGCAGCAAGCAGCTCACCTCATGTGAACCGCCCTTTGTCAACCACCCTCAGCCACTCAGCAGCCTGGAAGTCCTTGAGGTACTACAGTTCCCACTTAAGGAACCCTTCCTTTACTTAAAATAGGTCCAATGCCCAGCAGGAGTGATGCTGGCAAGATGACAAAGGAAACCCCTGACATGCTTCCGTTTCAGTGAAACGTTTGAAGTTCTTGACAATTACATGTTGAGGTTGCTAAGGTCTACAATCCGAATGAATTGTCTCTCTGAAATTGTGGAAAAGGAAAAAGAAATGTGTACTTCAAATGGCAAAAGTTATACCCACCATTAAGTACCAAGTGCTTAAGCAAGAGAGACAAGGAATGACACACTCCGTACTATCCTTGACTCTGGGTAGCTCCTGTACAAAGTAGATACTGCTGGGCAATTTCTGACAGCCCAGTGAGACGCACAACAGGGCTTCAAGTTCTCAGTAATAAAGACAAGCATGGCATGCCGGGTCATGCTTGTCTCTAAAAAGACCTGCTACATGAATTAAAGTACACGGAGGTCGTTTCTTACACTGGTCCACAAGGACAGCCAACAGTGACAGTTCCAACACAGCTGCAGTTCCTGAGGTGGGATGGTAGACATGGGGCTCCTTCTGAGCTCTGTGACCTGGATTCACAGCATGGCAGAGTTTCAACGTGATGTCTCTCCTAGAGAAAGGCATGCTGCTGCCACTCTGCAAATGCTGATGACAGCACCATCTTCCTAAGTGCCCCTCAGGCCACGGAAAAGGGCAGGAGGGGCACACAAGGTGAGCTGCTCTGGTACCAAAGGTCAAGAGGGCCTGCTTTGAGACCCAATGTCCTCCCCTGGGACTTCTAAGAAATCTACAGCATGGCCCTGGGGGGTTCAGACCATAGAGTGCCCACCAGAGGGCCTGACACCCCTACAGAGAGGGCCTGGTGCTGGAGGCCAGTGCCCTTGTCCCTTCTTGTGCCACCAAATGGGAACACCGCACCCACCCAGACACAGCACTGCCAGGCTACAGAGATTCTGCAGGCACCTTGTCCTAGTCCTCTGGGACTCCAGACTGATCCTTATAAATCACCCAGTTTGTGATATTTGGTTAGAGACACTAAAGTACAAAGACAAACGAAACAGCTGAGGGCACCTGAAGCTTAACAAGCAAGGAGAGCGCCAGGGTACAGTAGTTTCAACACTACACTCACTGTGGCACCCACACTCTGGAGGAGACACCACCCAGTACCAAGCATGCCTGAACGACAGTACAGTACCTATGCACAGGCAGAGTCCAGGTCTCCAGAGGAACTAGTCCTGCTGGCCTGTCCTGACATACTCCTG